>SJYV01012850.1:0-14415 GCA_006410875.1 Neotragus pygmaeus | reverse complement strand
ATTGACTATGCCAAAGCCTTTGACTGTGTAGATCACAATACACTGTGGAAAATTCTGAAAGAGATGGGATTACCAGAGCACCTGCCCTGCCAATTGCGACTAGAGACCATAAATTAGTCACGAGTTCTGTCTTCATGGCTGTTTTAACCAGCTATTCTCAGAAACACATTCCAAAGAAAGAATGGCAGGGAGAAGTAGAGTGATGGGATCTAAAGCTGGGAATCAAGGGCACCCAAGGTACTGACCAGAGAATGACTAGATGATAGGGGATCTTAGCTAGACTAGGAGGGATGTGGCTATAGGAAGGGCTGAGACACAGAGGCTAGAGGGCTTGATGAAGGAGAACAACAGTACAGAAGGAGCGAATGCAGTGAGAAAGATCTAAGGAGTAGATGCTGTGATCAGAAGAGCAACTTTACTGTGAAAGTTCAGTGGGGAACCAATTTGACAAACCCCAAATCTGACTGTTAGTGTGGATGATAGTGGAGTGAAACTGAAGGCCAGTGAAGTGGAGTTAATGAGCTAAAAGCTCTGGACCCTGAGTGGAAGTCAACATTGGCAATTAAGCCACAAGGATGATGGAGGAAACTAGGTGAAGAGAAGCTCCTTATCCACATACCCTTGTCTTAATAAAAGAAGAGGCAGTCAGGCAGGCAGTGGTAATCAGCAATGATGAGCAGAGTGCAGGGTGGGGGCTGAAGACCTCAGTAGTCTGTTATAAATCTACCTACTGAAACCTGTAGGAGTAATGGTCAGGAAGAGACACTGGAGCCAGAAATACCACCTTCTGACCCTCAAGGATGAGGCATGTGTGAGAGGGAAGGAGCTCCCTCAAGGAACATGTTGAGGAATGTTCTGGGATTCAGCTGAGGATGTCAGGAGGATTGTCTGCAGTGGAGTTCAGATTTCAGAGGGCACAGAGGAGAGCAGTGGAGAAAAGGGAGCATTAGGAAGGGAGGCGAGGGCAGAGGAGACAGGAAGAAGAATGCAATCAGAAACTGACCTGGGGCACTGAAGATGGCGTGGATGGGGGCATAATCACATCAAGTGGCCTTATGTGTCCCAAAAACATTGACCCCAGCAGAGCACAGGTAAGTGAAATGAAATCTCTCAGTCATGTCCAACTCTTTGCAACCCCGTGGACTGTAGCCTAACAGGGTCCTCCATCCATGGGGTTTTCCAGGCAAGAGTACTGGAGTGGGTTATCATTTCCTTCTCCAGAGGATCTTCCCAACCCAGGTCTCCTGCATTGTATGCAGGCACTTTACCATCTGAGCCACCAGGGAAGTCAGGTAGACAGTGGCTAAAAAGATGAGGGAGGGATTAAAATGCTGATAAAGAATCTGCCTACAATGCAGGAGACTTGAGTTTGATCCCTGAGTTGGTAAGATCCCTGAAGAAGAAAATGGCTACCCACTCCAATATTCTGAAGAATTCCATCAGAAGAGTCTGGTGGGCTACAGTCCATGGGGTTGCAAAGAGTCAGACATGACTGAGCTACTAACGCTTAAGATGCTGCAGAACGTATCATTCTTCAGTAAGCAAAGGACTCAAGACTCTCTAAAGACTGATGTCTCCCTTCCAAGGCTGTGTTTACACAGCATAAAATAAATGGATTAGATGAAACACCTCTGAGAGAGATTGCGAAGGGTGGTGGGCAAAGCTGGGAAAGTTATCAGATCACAATGCAAGTCTGACCCCAAGCGAAGGACAGAAGGAAGAAGTAGGGTGAGGGAGAAGCACCAGTCCATCATCCAGGAATGGGCCCATCCCAGTGGCCCTATTAGGGATGGGAGCAGCCCACTGGCTGGGAGCAGCCCTTGGCAGGCAAGGCCTTGGCATGGATGGAAGGATGTATTTTTGGAGTGAGGAAGCTGGGCTCCTCAGTCAATTATGCTCATTCCCACACAGCACAGCAATATTTGCATGTCTAAGGTAACATTTCTTGAAAATATGTTCTGCAGAGCGCTTAGTCTATACGCAACTGCAAGAGAATTAACAAGGGGACTCCATGATCTAACAACTTTGGGAAATACCACATACTTTCTCCAGGATCCAAATGCTTATCACCACTTGAAGAGCTCTGAGAAGCACTTTAGTAAAGACTTGTTTTATGTTTTTAGTCCACCTATCTTCTAAACATCCTTGAGCAAATCACCCTCACCCACTTTTTACGTTTTTTAGCACAATGCAGAATAAACCAAACATACGTTGAAAAAGTCTTTGTTAAGGATATAATTAACTACTTTTCTTCCAGTAAGTACATATAAAATCTGTACTTCAGAGTTGGTCATCAATACAATTGTTTTTTGGAAGTCTTGTCTCCCCCTTGCTGCCCTCCCAGGTAGCCCAGGTAGTAAGAGAACTAAGCACTAAAGAAATGCTGTAAGCTTGGCCAGGATGTGGGAGAAAATGTGGGGGCAGGATGAGACATTCTCAGAATCCCTAAAATTACAACATGAAGGTATGTTCCCCTTCAATCTACTGCTCAGCACCAAACAACGAACCAAGAGGAAAACTGACAGTTTTCTAAAAATAGGTTTTACACACTTTGCATCAAGAAGTAGTTCTGTTTAAAAATTATAATAGCTACTGTTTGGGAATATCAATATAAAAGATTTTTTTTTCCTATACTTACCAAATTTTCTGGAATATTTACCAATAAAAAGTAGATAATCTGACAGCAGTGATATTTGATGAAGCCATTTTAAGAAACAGATAAATTATTGTAATTCTAAATTTCTGAATACCCTTTTCTCAATTAGACCTCTGAAAATGCCACCACACTGGGATGTATTAAGCATCCTAGCACTCTCCCATCCCTTCACTTAACTAATTTAATGTTGTATCTATCAGTCAGCATCCAGTTAAGAGACAGGAATCATACCAGTAATCTGAACAAAGAAAATTCACTACCAAGAATTGTTAACCAGTCAAAGGGGACTGAAAACCCAAGGGAGGAGGAAGCAGATATAGGGAGTGCCCTCCAGGCTGAGGCAGAGCACCAGAGAAGAAACACCTGGAAGATACCTTCCCTCGCAAATCTGAGATTCAGACCTTGTTAAAGAGGGTGACTGCAACCCTCTAGATGGTCAGGAAATTTGCCAAGGTGCTGCCCTTCGGGGCTGGTGAGTAGGAAACTGCCTGAAAGGGCACCAGTGAGACACACAAGAGGGTGGGCATCACTCAGTGTCCACACAGCACTGTCAGCTCATCCCAAGGAGCAAAACAAACAGCAAAATCCTGGAGCCAGAATGAGAAGCCCCTGCCTCCTCCTGTGATTCTCAGCGCCTTCTATACCAGCTGGCAAAGGGCAAATGTTTACAGAGTTCGGCTTGAAGATCACAAAGCAAAAGAAGGAAGGTGGGTTAGGGGCTAAAAGGAAATGAATTACTAACAAGTGCACTGCACTCTCAGCTTTTTTTTAATGGAAAACCAATGTAACATGAAGAATATTTCCACATCTCCTGTCAAATTATTGCTAAGTGTGTTTTCCAGTGTGTTTCTGTGTACCTTTGCTCAGTGTGTTTTCTAATCTCCCTGATACAAGAACTCAGTAACAAGAAAAAAAATGAGATGAGTATAAATTATTGGACCTAATCATTTGCTGTTTAATCTCATCAGAGATTATCTTGTCACCAAGGCTTTCTCTGACTATTCTACGTAAAATGTGAACCCCCAAACCACCCTGGCCCCTCCTAGTCTCCTTCCCTGCTTTACTTTTTGCCACAGAACTTCTCTCCTACCACCTTCAACTTACATACTTATTTTGTTTTTGTCTGCAATGTAAGCTCCATGAAGGTCAGGATGTGTGTCTACTGAACAGTGCTGGGCACATGCTAGGCATTTTATAAACATTCTTTGAATAAATGAATGATCTACATGTTATGGGGGGAATAAGAGTTATAACATGATAGCCTCCTGTACTGAAACTGGGACTGAACTTGAATAAACACTTTTCTAAAAACACAGATGGCCAACAAACACATGAAAAGATGTTCAACATCATTAACCATCAGATAAATGCAAATCAAAACCACCTCATTTCTGTTAAAATGGCTATTATCAAAAAGGCCACAAATAACTAATGTTGGTGAGGACGTAGAGAAAAGGGAACCCTCGTACACTGTTGGTAGGAACGCAAATTGGTGCAGCCACTAATGGAAAACAGTGTAGAGGTTCTTCAAAAAACTAAAAATAAAACTTCCAGATGACCCAGCAATTACACTCCTGGGTATATATCTGAAAAAAATGAAACCACTAATTTCAAAAATATAAGAACCACAACTTTCACAGCATTACTTACATTAGCCAAGATATGGAAGAAACCTAAGGGCCCATAAACAGATGAATGGATAAGGAAGATGTGGTGCATACATGTACAATGGAATATTACTCAGTCATAAAAATGAATGAAATTTTGCCATTCACAACAACATGGATGGACATAGTATTATGCTTAGTTAAATAAATCATAGAAAAACAAACACTGTATGTTATCACTTATATGTGGAATCTAAATTTAAAAAGCAAACTCACGAATATAACAAAACAGAAAGAGCCTCACAGATGTAGAGAAAAAACTAGTGGTTACCTGTGGAGAGAGGGAAGATTCGGGGAAAGGCCAAGAGAGGGGTAAAGAATGAAAAAATACAAACTATCATGTATAAACTAAATAAGCAACCTTGATATAGTGTATAACACAAGGAAATATAACCATTATTTTGCAATAATTTTGCTGTTATTTAGTCACTAAGTCATGTCCAACTCTTTGCGACCCCAAGGACTGCAGCACACCAGGATTCCCTGTCCTTCACTATCTCAAACCCATGTTTATTGAGTTGGTAATGCTATCCAACCATCTCATCCTCTGTCATCCCCTTCTACTCCTGCCCTCAATCTTTCCTGGTATCAAGGTCTTTTCCAATGAGTCGGCTCTTCACATCAGGCAGCTGAAGTATTGGAGGTTCAGCTTCAGCATCAGTCCTTCTAAAGAATAACTTTAAATGGAGTATAATGTATAATATACTGAATCACTATGTCATACACCTGAAACTAATATAATATTGTAAATCAACTATACTTCAATTGTCTAAAACACTGGGGTTTAATTATATTTATCACAGAATCGTGTTAAATTTGAAGTTTCCTAGAGAAAAGCATTGTTCGGTAAGGATCACCCTAACTTCCTGATATTCAAATGGACTTCACTTTCAGAATTATTTTACTTGGCTTGATTCCCAGAATTCTGCTTATTTACCCCCAGACCTTGGATTTCTTTTTTTTTTTTTAATTGTGACTACAGCTCACAAACCTTAGAATGTAGTGAAGTTTCACTAATAATGATGACCCTATTACAGTTCCAGATACTAAAATGGTAAATAAAACCTTCCTCCTGCTTCAACTTTAGACTTCTAAACCACTCCTTCCTACTAATTTTTAAGAATCTCATGGTCTTCAAGATCTAATATACAGTATAGTGATTATAGACAACCAAATTGTATTATAAACATTAAATTTGCTAAGAAAACAGAATTTTATTGTTTTCACCACATAAAAAATTGGTAATTTTGTTAGCTAACACTATCATGGCAATCATATTGCAACATAATTGTATCAGTATGGCACACCTGAAACTTCTAGAATGCTTTTCGTCAATTATATCTCAAGCCTGGGTGTAAATAAGCAGAATTCTGGGAATCAAGCCAAAATAAAATAATCCCAAAAGTGAAGTCTATTTGAGTATCAGGAAGTTAGGGTGATCTGGAATTTACCGAACGATGCTTTTCTCTAGGAAACTTCAAATTTCACATGACTCTGTGATACAGATGAAGCAACTGCTTGCTGCTATTTTCCTCCACTTAACCACACAACAGAGAAGGCAGTGGCAGCCCACTCCAGTACTCTTGCCTGGGAAATCCCATGGATGGAGGAGCCTGGTAGGCTGCAGTGCAAGAGGTCGCTAAGAGTTGGATACGACTGAGCGACTTCACTTTCACTTTTCACTTTCATGCATTGGAGAAGGAAATGGCAACCCACTCCAGTGTTCTTGCCTGGAGGATCCCAGGGACAGGGGAGCCTGGTGGGCTGCCGTCTATGGGGTCGCACAGAGACGGACATGACTGAAGTGACTTAGCAGTAGCAGTAACCACACAATGTGCAGTGTGTATGTTCACGGAGTTTTTAAGTTTCAAAGTTTGACTTGACCCTCATTCCCCTCTTGGAGACTGACCAGTGAGCATCAGGCAGTAAAGCACCATGAGGCACCATCACTTAGTCAAAGTTGTGGGGGGACTGATGTGTCTCCAAATAGCCAGCTGCAGGGGGTAGAACCCCTTGGGCGTGGTGACCCTCACTGACTCCCAGAAGCCATTCTGGGGGATGATGGGGGAAGAGCTGCTGGAAAACATTCGCAGCCCAGGTTCCCAGCAGCACCAATCTCTCCCAACCCCTGCCAACCCCTGCATACAGAGGAACATCACGAGTTTCCCTCTGGGTTAAATTCAATGCTTGTCACATATTTGTCCAAGCGTTTATTGTTTATTTTTCCTTCCCCTTAATAGTTCCCTCAGTTATATTTCTACTTTGACAGGTCCACATTCTGCACCGACTATCACCTCAAACATATCTCTGGCATTAACAGAAGTCTTTTAACCAGTGAAATGAACACGAAGCCAACATGTAAGACTGGTCCCCAAATTAGGTCCATCACAGGTACAAAGAGTTGGTCCAGGAGTTCATACAGATTTTCCAGTTACTTAAAGTTATTTTTCTCAGCTCATCTTTCTTTCCAACCATCCCCATCTCCCTTCAAATTTGGACTCTCAGCTTCCTTTCTCTCTGGCCTTAAATGTCACCCACCCCAGCCTCAGTCTAGGGTTGAACTTGTTCCCCTCACATTTTCTGCACAGCATCTTGATAGAGCCTTTGTGTCCTCACCACGGACTCTTCCTGCACTAGGTCCTTTTTATAGGAGCAGGGTCAGCTCCTAACATCAGTCCTAACTCCATAGATTTCCCCTAGGCTCACCGGTACTGAGGTCTCATCTCTGCACCCACTCTCTTTCCAAATGACATCATTCTGTGGTTTCCACTGTCCCCACATCCTCCCTTGGGGACCCATTCTTCAGCCAAATATCTGAAACACAAAAAATGTCTCTCAAAAATAAAGAAAGCCACTCAGTCGTGTCCTACTCTTTGCAACCCCATGGACTATACAGTCCACAGAATTCTGCAGGCCAGATTACTGGAGTGGGTAGCCATTCCCTTCTCCAGGGTATCTTCCCAACCCAGGGATCGAAGCCAGGTCTCCTGCACTGCAGACGGATTCTTTACCAGTGAGCTATGAGGAAAGCCCTGTTACTGTTCCTCTCAGTTACTGCTACTTTCAAAAGTAATAGTACAAGTCCAAGCAGGGTTGCTCACTACAAGTTCCTGAAGACTGACCCATATGCTAATACCGATGAAATGCTACAGGGGAGCATCAGCCCCGCCTGGACGCATAGTCACCGCCAGTCGCTGCGTGTGACACTTCTCTGCTGCTACCCACTACCTGCTCAGAGCTGCACGTCAGGGCACTTTCCATCCCTCCCTCAGTATCACTGAGCAGCAGCAATAACTTAGTTCCTTATCTGGGGCAGCCAGCAGGATGGCCACAAGGAAATCAAAGGCGGGGTGCGGGGTGGGGGTGGGGAGAGCAGCAGCAGGAGCAAACAACTTCCCGGTTTCTCTTTGCAGCTTGAGAAACTCTCTAGGGGTTAGTGGGAGCTTTCAAGTTGCTTTATTTCGCTTAGTCCCTGAGACCTGTGACTGGTGGGACACAGCCACCAGGGGGATAAACAGTGGTTTCTCTTGCCCCAAAGGGTCAGGGGCCAGCTATTCAGAAGGAAGTTAGTCTTTTATCTGGCCAGACGGCTCCCACAGCAACTCGGATGGTAGGTCAGGAAGCTGTTCCCTCCCCTCCCAGGAACTCAGTCACTGGTAAGTCATCGACGTATTTAACCAGTTGTGTCCATTTGATACTTAGGGTGGTTTCACTTTTGCAAGCATTTATTTATATCCTTCAAGAGAAGAACTCAGACTTCTCTGCCTATCACAGGAAGCTGTTTACAGAGGGTGAGCAAACTTTTTAAACACATAGGAACTGTGACTGACACCAATTTTGGGAAACTAAACCCTGGTACTTAGTTCTCTTTAATTGTGTTTTTTCTTATATAGCTTCAAGTAGGCAAGTCTTGTTTCTATCAAGAGAATGAAGTTGTATGAAGAAGGGTAACGTTTACTTTTGTCTCCCTGTGGTAGCTGGCATACTACTAAACACCTAAGTGCTTAATGAGGGAATGAATTATAGCAGCTGTGCTCAGGATGCAGGGACATGTTAAAGAAATGTTTATTTTAAATTTTCTGAGTTGTAGACCTGCTCTGGCTAAAACAAACACCAGAAAAGGACGAGTGTGGCTACAGGGGCTCTAGTCCTGTGTGCTGTTTCATCCAGGACCACACAGCTATATGAAGGGAAAATAACCTTTCATTTCTCCCCAGGGCAGCCTGAAGATGGCTAATTACACGTCAGCACCAGAGGATGACTATGATGTCCTCATAGAGGATGATCTGAGTAACAGCGAAATAGAACCATGTGCCCCATACGACCCCAAGATTCTCTCAGCCCAGCTGGTGCCTTACCTCTACACCACGGTGTTCACAGTTGGCCTCCTGGACAATATCTTGGTTGTGTTTATCCTGATAAAATATAAAGGACTCAAGCAAGCAGAAAATATCTGTTTCCTCAATTTGGCGCTTTCTAACTTGGGTTTCTTGCTCACTCTGCCATTCTGGGCTTACGCAGCCTCTCACAGGGAGGGCTTCGATGACCCCTTGTGTACAATTCTCCTGGTGCTCTACTCCATAGGCCTGTACAGTGAGGCATTTTTCAATGTCCTTCTGACTGTGCAAAGGTACAAGGAGTTTTTCCACGTGAGAAGGCGTTTCTCGGCCTGTAGGACTGTGGCCGGCTGCTTCTTCATCAGCGCTCTAGTGTGGGTCACAGCCACTCTGGTCACTTTGCCTGAACTTGTTTTTTACAAACCTCAGATGGAAAGCCAGAAATACAAGTGCTTCTTTACCAGACTTCACTTCTTACCAGATGATGAGACATTCTGGAAGCATTTTCTGACCTTAAAGATGAACATTTTGGGATTTCTTTTGCCACTGTTTGCTTTTGTATATTGCTACGTGCGAATGAGGAAAACACTCCAGTTCAGGGAGAGGAACTATGGCCTTTTCAAGCTTGTTTTCACCATAATGGCAGTTTTCCTTCTGATGTGGGGACCCTACAATATTACACTTTTCCTGTATGCTTTCAACGAACACGTCTCCCTGCATGGCTGTACCAGTAGTTACAACCTGAACAAAAGCGTTCAGATCACGAGAATCATCGCCGCCACCCACTGCTGCATCAACCCTCTCCTCTACATGTTTCTTGACAAGGCATTTAGGAAACCCCTCAGCCGCCTTTGCTGCCTGTGTTGTGACGCTGCACCGCAACCCACTGAGGAGCCTGCCCAAGGCACCTCAGGGGAAGAATATCACCTTTCTACCTACATGGAAACTAGCTCCTGTCAAAGGCAGGATAAATAAACATCGATTTTTCACTCATCGTCTTGTCCTGTCCAATAGTGTTTTACACATTTGTATGTAAAATAGGATACAGGGAGAAAAGGGGGCGGTGAACAAACACCCACCAAGTGCCGAATCTGTCTCAGGCAATGTGCTAGGCTCTTGACAAACGCGAGCTCCTCCACATCTCACTGCTTGTTCATGATATGGGTGGAATTAGTCTCCTTTCTCTGGAGAGGAAACAGGCTCAGAAATGTGTCTATGATCACACAGCTAGAGAGCGGCAAAGCTGGGACACAAACCCAGTGCCATTCACTCCAGAATCTATGCTGTGGCCAGCACACCAAACTTTCAAAATTCAGGTGAGACAATGCATAAAGAAAATATGCACTTTTACAACCAACTGGACCACATTCTTTAAGAGAAGCAACCTACTCACACAGAAGTAATTTATCAGGCACCTTTCCTTTCATGTAATTGAAAGAGCTGGCTAGCTGGAGGCTCTGGATAAAGAGAGAACAGACTTTCTCTGTGGAAAGTACTCTGGGTCTTCTTGGCTACTTGCCACACCCCCAATGACCCCAGATAACCCCAACCACTGAGCCTCCCAAGGTTTCTAATATTTCCTCCTATTTAAAAATAGTAAATGTAAGATTGTGTCTAGAAATCTTTAACACAAGGCATGCTTTGTTCTTTTCAGTGTAACATACACCTTAGGCCTCACCACATGTAACTACAAAATGCCACAATATGCTTGCCAGGTGCTATCTAGTGCCCGTTTTCTGTTACATATCCCAAGTAGAGGTGACACCTTAAATGTGGGATGACTATGGACAACAACCTCTCACCTCCATTACAGAGGAGGGAGGAGGAAGAGGTGGCACCTGGGAGAGATCTCATAGTAAGCACTGCTGCTACTGCTAAGTCGCTTCAGCCATGTCCAACTCCGCGAGACCCCATAGACGGCAGCCCACCAGGCTCCCCCATCACTGGGATCCTCCAGGCAAGAACGCTGGAGTGGGTTGCCATTTCCTTCTCCAATGCAGCAAAGTAAAAAGTGAAAGTGAAATTGCTCAGTCACAGGCTATACCAATCCCTGGCTCTTTCGTGTCCTCACAGGGTAATATGGATGAATCGTGTCCTCCAAAACATTCATATGTTGCAATCCAAACCCCAGTGTGACGGTATTTGGAGATGGGGACTTTGTGGGGTAACTTGGTTTAGATGTGGAGCCCTTAGGAAAGGATTAATGTCTTTTAAGAAAAGACACTAGAGAATGTGTTCTCTCTGCACCATGAGAGGACACAGCAAGAAAGTGACCACTGGCAAGCCAGGAAGAGAGCCTGCACCAGAATTCCACCGGCACCTCAATCTTGGACCTCCCAGCCTTGAGTACTGTGAGAAATAAGTTTTTATTGTTTAAGTCACCAAGTCTGTGGTATGTGTTGTGACAGCCTGAGCTAAGACAGGACTCATCCTGAATGACATTAAATAGCAAATAAAAACACCATGACAAGTTAAGAGCAAGACCTCAGAAGTACCCCAGCAGATATGAAAAGAGGAGAAGGAGAAGGCATGTGGACTCTCCATTCCCCTCTACCACAGATGGGACAGAAATCTCAGACAAAATGACATTGGTTTTGGATGTTATAGACACAGTGCTGAAATCACAGAACAAATCCTTTCAGAATTTTCAGAATGAAAACATGGGCGTATATAAATTCTGACAGTGACTCAGAGTGAAATTGTTATTGAAAAGCAAAAGTTTGTGAAGGATGATCCAGTTACAACAGCTCACACACATAAGTAGTATATTTGGAACATATATAATCCAGCAAGATCTTCTTCCCCTAGCAGAAGACAGTTGCCCTAAAGATAAAAATGATTCAGGCTTGCACCATTTACAACAGCCAAGTCATGAGAGCAGCCCAAGGGCCATCAAGTGCAGATCAGACAATGTACACACACCCACAATGAAATATTATTCAGCCATAAAAAGGAAGGAATTTTGACATTTGCAGAAATGTGGATAAAAAGAGGCTAAAGACATTACAGGGAAAATCTGAAAAATATGATTATGAACAACAAATCAGATGCTATAGATTTATCATTTCATGAGTAACAGAATATTGTGCTGCATGAAATAAGTCAGACAGAGAAAGACAAATACTGCGTGGCATCACTTATATGTGGAATCCAGAAAATAACACAAATGAGTTTATACGAAAAAAAGAGTCATAGACATAGAAAATAAACTTGTAGTTACCAAAGGGGAGAGAGAAGTGCAGGGGACAAGTTAGGGATATGGGATCAACAAATACAAACCACTACGTATAAAATAGATAAGTATCAAAGGTGTGTTACATAGTATAGGGAACTATAGCCATTAACTTATAATAACTTATAAAGGAGCATCATTTGCAAAAATACAGAAGCATTATGCTATATACTTGAAACTACTAAAATACTGTGAATCAACTATCTTTCAATTTAAAAAAATACATGCTTTTGCACTTTTCTACAAATTATTGCATTAGAAAACTAACAATCATTAAAAAGCCAAAGAGAAGATAGTCAGCATAGTTAAGAAAAATTGACAACATTTCTGTTTTGCCTGTAAATTAAATTATTTTCTAATGCAAAAAGAATTTCCTATCAAGTCAAGATAATTCTGATTTGGGACATTTGAGAGAAAGGCTGAAACCTCACAAGAAATCTCTTGTTCATCTCAATTCTATGTATTTGTGTGTATAAATGGAACAAATTGTAAAATGGTAAACAACTGATACAGTGAATGAGAAAACAATAAAATTTGAGGTTGAAAAAAAAACACAGGATGCCAGTTAATTTTGAATTTTGGTTAAGCAACAAATACCCTTTTTTTTTTCCCCAAATGTTCTGGGGCCACATCAGCCCCAGTCATCCTCCTTCCTAACAGCTGCTTATCCTTTGCTGGTCTCAGGCTCCCCCACCAAGCTGGAATTTCTATAAGACTTTGTTGTTGTTGTTTACTAACTGCTTTCACAGACACATCTGCACCACAGAAAAATCAAAGAACACTGAGAATTAAATCACACAGCTCTCAGGGGTCAGAATCTGGGCTTGACATTTTCTGATATCAAATCTTATGCTCCTTCCTCTCCTCCACCCAGTACTTCCTGGTTTGTCTCTAGAGCTTGGTTTATAGAGTGAGTTCCTGTATATAACTGCCCCAGATTTTTCACAATATACCAAGTGATTAGGGGAAGGCGGGTCTGAGGATTGCTGGTCCCGTCAGCCACCCATTTACGGACACTGAGAAAAGCAGAGTTCTCCAAACAACCATCTCTGGCACATCTAACAGAAGAAAATCTTTGATCTAAATTTCAGACTCTAAATCCTTTGATCTTTCCCTGGGATGTGGCCTTTAGCTATGACCAGGGTCATTAGTCACATCCCTAGAGTCCCCTGCCGTGCCTGCTTGGAGAGAGGGTAGGAAGGGGTGTCTCTCTCTTCCAGCGGGACCCAACACAGGCCATCTAGCCTCCCTGATCTTCAGATAACTGGGAATAAGACTTCTCCCCAGGCAGGGTTGATGGCCGGGATGAGGGTTTAGTGAGCAACACAGTGACTGGCCCATTGGATGCTGCCACACAGCACTTTTCCTCACACCCTCCACAGATGCTGCCTGAAACTTGATGGTGTTTGAATTTCAGTTCTCATGGGTCTCCTCCTCCCCATATCAGCCTCCTGCAACTGCCAGGTAAATGACTATGTTTAACAAAAGGATCTGGGGACATGTGGCTCATCCCCGCTTCTTTGTTTGAAGGAGTGGTAGGGAGGATCCAACCATCTGGCTTGTATCGCCTATGACAATATGTGTTTTCCTCTGCCCTCAACCACATGGTCAGCTCAATAGTTTTGCTGTGAGTCTGTGGACAGCCCTCCCCACCAAGCCCTCGCCCACACGCTACTTCAGGCGTCTGTCTTTGCAGCGCTCCTGCCACACACTTCCTGGGGGTGCACGCAGCTTGCTCACTATGGCTCAGGACCTTCCCCAGCTGCCCTGTGCAAACAGGCCGGCCCTCCTCTGCAAAGCACAAAACCCAAGTCCCCAAGTACACGCCAGCTCTGTCTGACGATGATCTGCACACATACTCACTGTTTCCACTCTGTCGCTGAAAGACTCCAAGACAGAGGGTTAGGTTCATCTCCAAATGGACTAGAGGAGATGGGATGCAGTGACAGATGAGGAGGTGGCCAACAAAAAGACTCCAGCCAATACAGGTGCTGTTATTCCCACAGAGAGAAGTGAGACTCATGCCCATGAGGGAAGGTAAGAAGGAGGGGTTGACTACCAATGGGTAATGGGAACACTTCCTTAAAAAGAGGCTAAAGACATTACAGGGAAAATCTGAAAAATATGACTATGAACAACATATCAGATGCTATAGATTTATCATTTCAAGAGTAGCAATAAAATTGGAATTATGTGGGACACTATCCTTACTCTTAGAGAATGCATGCTCAAGAATTTAGGAATGATATGGCTGATTCATGCTGATGTACGGCAGAAATCAACACAATATTGAAAAGCAATTATCTTCCAGTTAAAAATAATTTGTTTTTAAAAATGCAAAAATAAACAACTTAGAAATGAAATGTCACAGTGGTCACAACTCACATTCAAATAATTTAATGTCTCACACACACACACACACACATCAGGTCATATAAAGGAAACGAGGAGGAAAACACGTCAAAATGTTAACACCTGTCAGCTCCACATGGTGGGTATGTAGGTGTCCACTGAGCCCTCTTT
>SJYV01012849.1:0-12332 GCA_006410875.1 Neotragus pygmaeus | reverse complement strand
GGTGGATTTCCCAAACAGCCAACAGAGTTTTAACGAAATTTGACAAACTGATACTAGAATGCCTTTGGAAGAATAAAGACCTGGATGGAGCCATTTGGAGATCAATGGAAAGGAGGGAGCAAGGACATGCCTTGTTGCATATCAAGAAGTCTTATAAATCTCTAAGAATTAAAATAATGAGGAGGTGGTACAGGGCTAAACAGATCCCGAAGGGGTGACTTAAGTATTTTCTTATTGTTCCATCGCTCAGTTGTGTCTGACTCTTTGACACCCATGGGCAGTAGCACGCCTGGCCTCCCTGTCTCTCACCACCTCCCGAAGTCTGCCCAAGTTCATGTCCATTTCATCAGTGATCCAGCCATCTCATCCTCTGTCACCCCCTTCTCCTCCTGCCCTCAGTCTTTGCCAGCATCAGGGTCTTTTCCAATGAGTCAGTTCTTTGCATCAGGTGGCCAAAGCTTTGGAAGCTCACACCAGACGACCAAACTACTGGAGCTTCAGCTTCACCATCAGTCCTTCCAATGGGTATGCAGATCTCACAGTATGGTTNGTTCTTTGCATCAGGTGGCCAAAGCTTTGGAAGCTCACACCAGACGACCAAACTACTGGAGCTTCAGCTTCACCATCAGTCCTTCCAATGGGTATGCAGATCTCACAGTATGGTTGATCTCCTTGCTGTCCAAGGAACTCTCAGGAGGCTTCTCCAGCACCACAGTTTGAGGGCATCAATTCTTTGGTTCTCTGCCTTTCTTTATGGTCCAGCTCTCACAACCCTACTCGACTACTGAGAAAACCACAGCCTTGACTATGCGGATCTTTGTTGGCAGAGGAATGTCTCTGCTTTTCAACAGGCTGTCTAGGTTGGTCTTCCCTGCCAAGAAACAATCACCTTCTGACTTCACGGCTGCAGTCACCATCCGCAGTGAGTCTAGAGCCCAGGAAGAGGGAATCTTTTTCCCTCTTATTTGCCATGAAGTAATGGGGTCGGGTGCCACGATCTTAGTTCTTTTTTAATAAGTATAGCAGGAGCTTTATAAATGACTATTCATGTGTATAAAGACATTAGATATGTAGGTGTGTAGGTAGATAGATAGATCTCTATTCTGTTCCCCCATTACTGCAGGCACGAAAATCAATTTCAGTTGTAGCAGTCTTAAATACAAAAATAAAAACTTAAAAAAGAGATTATAAAGAATTGGCGCAAGTCAATATTTAAAAACAAACCCCCAAAATTGGCAAATGATATGAAAAGGTATGCTCCGGCCATGAGTTAAAATAAAAATTAAAGCAGTAACATTCCATTACATGCCCATAGAATATGCCAAAGTGTAGGCTTGGCATGCAAAGTGCTGGCAAGGATGGGGGAAATGGAATTTCCTAATAGATCTTTTGAGGGCAGCTTTATGTGAGCAGAGACATTTCAGAAAACACAGAGGGGTCCCAACTATGCCTCCACAATTAACATATTGCGTTACTAAGGTACTTTGGTTGCAATTCACAAATCCATATTAATACGTTGTTATAAAGGGAATTCTGTAATGTGCATTAGAGTTCATGCTTTGTAAAACACACTTTACATTTTGACAGACATATACTGTGTTGTAGCCACGAGCCCAGTATCAGACACAATAGTTTCACTGCCTTGAAAATCCTCTGTGTTCTCCTTATTCATACCTCCCCCCATTCCCCTGGCTGTACACGTGTGCACACCACGGCTGGCTGACCTTTTTACTATCTCCGTGGTCTTGCCTTCTCCAGAATGTCATAGAAGTTGGAACCGTACAGGCTCTTCAGATAGGCTGTTTTTTTACCTAAGTTAAGACGCACTCATGTCAGCTTTCTCCGTGTCTTTCCAGCTTCCCAGCTCATGTGCTTACATTTCTGAACAATTACCGCACTGTGTGAATGAACCACAGTTTATTTATCCATCCGCCACCGGAAGAGCTAACTCGGTCGCCACGAATTTTTGGCAATTATGAGTAAATGGGCTTTTTATACAGCGCTGGCAGAAAGACAACATCCTAGAACTGGTTTGGAGGAAAGCTGGCCACGTCTAGTGACCGTGAAGACATGCACACCTTGAGCTCAGACCTTTCATTCCTGGGGACACGTCGCAGAGAAACTCATGCAAGGAAACATACAGAAAAATGTTCGTTAGCGACTCTGTATAACAGAAAAAAAAATCAACAAACGATAACTGTGCCAACGAGAGAACTGGGATGGCAGACAATTCTCCAAGTTGTTGATTTGCTATTTGGTGGCTAAATCCTGTCTGATTCTTTTGTGGTCTGTAGCCCACTAGGCTTTTCTGTTCATGGGATTTTCCCAAGCAAGACTGGGTTGCCATGCCCTCCTCCAGGGGATCTTTCCAACCCAGGAATCAAACCGACGTCTCCTGTGTCTCCTGCGCTGCAGGCGGATTCTTCACCCCTTGAGCCGTGAGGGAAGCTCTCATACTGAACAGTTGCTGTTGAGTCGCTCAGTCTTGTCCAACTCTTTGTGACCCCATGGACTGTACCACGCCAGGCTTCCCTGTCCTTCACCATCACCCTAACGGTATTCTGCTATATACCTGAAAGTTGCCAAGAGAGTAAATCTTCAAAAAGAAACCACCAAAAAGAAATAGTAAGTTATGTGACGTGATGGAGGCAGTCAGCTAAACCCACAGCGACAATCACCCAGCAGTATACACATGTGTCAAACCCATGAATGTTTGTACACCTTAAATTTACTCAATGTTCTACGTCAGCTGTATCTCAAGACAGCTGGAAAAGTAATAATAAGGTATGCTTGTTAGAGGTGGGCCTTTTTGTATCAGAGTGAGTCCATGTTCCTGGAGATGAGCTTTGTGTGGATGCATCTGGATTGATTAGAAAGCTGTCACAAGAGCCAACAGACCAGGCCTCAGCTTCGCTCCTGTGACCCTACGGCACAAATAAAGTAACACATCTGTAGGAAGAACACGTCCTCTGGCCTGGATGCTTCCCCTTGTCCTTTTTAACGCCTCTTGAACACCACCACATTCAAACAGCGGTAACTAAGCCACACTTGTCGTTCCCTCTGACCTGCGTCAGCGCCAACTGGAACTTCACTTCCTGCCTTCAGCCACGCTCTGCGAAGGAATACATAGAAACAAGTGTCTTTCTTTTTTTAAGGGCGTTTTTATTGCAGCATATTTTTCCCGCCTCCTGCCATCTTATTAACATGATCGGAGAGACATGAACCAGATGTTCCAAACAGGAGACACCAGAAAAGGAATTTCCCTTCCACCCAGCACAACAAGGAAGCTCTCAGAACTGCACTCTGCCTGTCACTCGTAAGGCTCGGAGCCCTGAACCTACAGGAGAGGGACGGGCTCGAGAACAAAATGGATGTCTCAGTTTGCTTCTGTGGAGTAATGCAGAATTTTAAAAAAAAAAATGCCTTGGCAGTTCAATAAAAACAGGAAACCAGAGGTCAAAGTCTCTAATGACAANCTACAGGAGAGGGACGGGCTCGAGAACAAAATGGATGTCTCAGTTTGCTTCTGTGGAGTAATGCAGAATTTTAAAAAAAAAAATGCCTTGGCAGTTCAATAAAAACAGGAAACCAGAGGTCAAAGTCTCTAATGACAAATGATTTGAGATAGTACTCAGATGTCTTCGCAAAAATGGGGGGGAAACATTTGCAAAACTAGGGGGAAAGATGTGCAAAAACGTTATTTGGAATTAAGGATACATTTTTTGCAAATACATTTTTTCCCCCTTGGATGATATGGCTGTATTTCAGTAGTCTGTTCAATTTAACAGATTGAACTATGCATTTTCTATACCAACGTACACAAAAAGCCTCACCTTATAACTTGTGAGAAAAGAACAAAAAGAAAAATGAGGAGCAGGAGATAGGACTTTTAAAAGTCCTGGTTGGTTCATTTAAATATATTGAAAGACAGCTATCAGATTATCTGTAGGCTCAGGGAACTCTGTGTCTGTTATTGGAAATATAAACGGTAATAATTAATAATGTAGGTCTCAGGCTTCCAATTCAAGAAAGGACACTTGGCACATATTTTATATGATCTCTCTCACAAATGTTTTACAAATAATTTTATTTATTCTTGCACTGCTGGTGGGAATATAAACTGATATAGCCACTATGGAAGATGGTATGGAGATTCCTTAAAAAGCTAGGAATCAAACCACTGTATGACCCAGCAATCCCACTCCTAGGCATATATCCTGAAGAAACCAAAATTGAAAAAGAGAGGCGTACCCTAGTGTTCTTTGCAGCACTATTTACAATAGCCAGAACATGGAAGCAACCTAGATGTCCTTTGGCAGACAAACGGATAAAGAAGCTGTGGTACATACATACAGTGGAATATTACTCAGTCATGAAAAACGAATGAGTCTGAATCCGTTCCAATGAAGTGGACGAACCTAGAGCCTATTATACCGAGTGAAGTAAGTCAGCAAGAGAAATGCAAATATCGTGTACTGATACATATATATATGGAATCTAAAGAGATGGCACTGGTGAATTCGTTTTCAGGGCAGACATAGAGAACAGACTTATGGATGTGGGGAAGAAGTGGGAGGGGGAGATGTATGGAGAGAGTAACATGGAAACTTACATTCAGTTCAGTTCAGCTCAGTCGCTCAGTCGTGTCCGACTCTTTGCGACCCCATGAATTGCAGCATGCCAGACCTCCCTGTCCATCACCAACTCCCAGAGTTCACTCAGACTCGCATCCATCGAGTCCATGATGCCATCCAGCCATCTCATCCTCTGTCGTCCCCTTCTCCTGCCCCCAATCCCTCCCAGCATCAGAGTCTTTTCCAATGAGTCAACTCTTCGCATGAGGTGGCCAAAGTACTGGAGTTTCAGCTTTAGCATCATTCCTTGCAAAGAAATCCCAGGGCTGATCTCCTTCCGAATGGACTGGCTGGATCTCCTTGCAGAAACTTACATTCCCATATGTCAAATGGAGAGCCAATGGCAACTTACTGTATGACTCAGGGAACTCAGCCGTGGGCTCTGGGACAGCCTGAAGGGTGGGATGGGGCAAGGAGTCGGGAGGGAGGTTTGGCTGATTCTTGTCGATGTATGACAGAAACCCACAAAATTCTGTAAAGCAATTATGTTTCAATTAAAATTTTTAAAATATATATATAAATAATTGTATTTATTAATTTATTTTTGGCTGGGCTGGGTCTTTGCTGCCGCACAGGCTCTTCTGTAGCTGCAGAGAATGTCAGAGGCTGTCCAACTGCAGTGTGCAGGCTTCTCCCTCCGGCGGCTTCTCTTGCTGTGGCGCACCCGGGCTAGGTCACACTGGCTCGGGCGTTTCGCTTCCCAGGCTCCAGAGCACAGGCTCAAAAGCTGGGCTTATTGGCCCAACCTGCACGTGGGACCCTTCCCAGACCAGGGATCAAACCCATGTCTCCTGCATTGGCATGAGCTACCAGGGGAGCCCACAGCTTTTTAGACTGACGATACATAGGTGATTAAAATCATACATCCACAGCAACAACCATTTTGCAGTATGAAGTCACTGATGGATGTACGACTTCAGCAAGATTCTAAATCCGCGTTTTTGAGCCGTGCACTGCTGGCATCTGGGGCTGGATTGCCTACGGGGTGTGGGCTGCCCTGTGCTATTGTGGGAGGTTTACGGGCCTCCCTGACCTCCACCCACTACATGCCAGGAGCGTCTTCCCCAATTAAAACAATCGAGGCATCTCTGCAGACCCTGTCAAGTGTCCCCAGGGTGCTGCCCTGATTAAGAGCCACTGGTCTAAAGACAGCGAGCGCATGGAGGAATATTGAGTCACACGGCAGGAGAGTGATGCCCACAAGATTTATAGAGGGGATGAGAACCCAGGAGACAGGGCAGCTCTACAACACGGTGTTGAAGAGTGTCCTGACGAGGATGCTACAGAGAAGCTCCAGGGAGGGAAATGCAGCAAGCCCTGGCACTGACTGAAGGTCTGCAGGCAAGGCAGTAGAATAAACACACATACACACAGGTGCAGAGGCACACACACTCTCTCACATGCACACACACGCTCCCTCACACACACCCTCACAAATGCATGCCCACGTACACTTAGGCATACACACACACACACATATACACTGTAGGCAAGCAAGCATAAAGCCAAACAGGAAATGCTAGTGGTAAAAAAAAAAGTTAAAAAAATAAACCTGCTTGACAATGTAGGAGACTTAAAGAGATGCAGATTCAATCACTGGGTCAGGAAGATCTCCCTGGAGGAGGGTGTGGCAACTCACTCCAGGATTCTTGCGTGGAGCCTCCAATGGACAGGGGAGCCTGGTGGGCTGCCGTCCACGGGGTTGCAAAGAGCCAGGCAAGAGACTGAGTAACTAACACGAAGCTCAAAAGCGGGGTCCTGAACGCTTGGGAGAACAGTCGCGGGGCAGGATGTGGTCGGAGAAGGCAAGTGACAGACAGGCATGGGAGGGCGAGGTAGGCAAAGACAGCAGGACAGTGAGAGGGGGTCCCTGCCCCATGGCTCCCTGGCAGGGGCTGGGCCTGGTCCATGCAAGCTGCGGTGGGAAGAAGGCCTTCAGCTAGGTGAGAGATGGCACTTTTGCTACTAGATTACAACCCCTGAACTGATGTCTGCTCAGTGCCAGAGACAAGCAGTCACTGGGTGGCTGGAAAGTTCAAAGCAGGGGCCACAGGGACATAAGGTTGGAATCTAATGGCCCCCTTGCTGAGACTGACGCATGCACCAAGGTGACTACAGTTAAAAACCCTGAAATCTGTTCTCCTCATTCACCTTTGCACACCCTTCTGGGCCCTCCTCTTCACTGCAAAGCCCTGCCATTCAAATCCCAGCATCTTCAGGGAACTTGTGACAAATGCAGATTTCCTGACCCCAGCCCAACACGACTACGTAAGAAATTGAAACAAGGGTTAAGTGTCAGTGACTCAGCTGTGTCCAACTCTTTGTGACCCTGTGGACTGTGTGTAGCCCACCAGGCTCCTCTGTCCACAGAAATTTCCAGGCAAGAATACTGGAGCGGGTGGCCATTCCCTTCTCCAGGGGATCTTCCCGACCCCAGGGGTTGAACTCCCATTCCCTGTACCGGCAGGCGGATTGTTCACCGCTGAACCACCAGGGAAGACCTAGGACACTGGCCTACGTGCCTTGAAACAGATCAGTCATTCAACAGCAGGCCAATGGAAGTCAGATTGCCTCCTCCGAGGATGAGAGGCAAGAAACTCTGAGTTCGGTTCCAGGTAATTGAAATTCCAAAGTGAATTCTTCTCTTTGACATAATTATGACACAGGACAAAGGGAGGCGGAGGTGGCAACTCTTGAATATTGACATTTGAGTGTGAAAAATAATGGATTTTTATGTGTCAGAAACCTATACACAGCAGAGATACAGCATTTCTCCCTCTCTGTCACGAACACACCCTGTCTCTCTAATTTATATTCCATGTGGTGGTCAGGGGCGGTGGTTTAGTTGCTTACTAAGTCGTGTCTGACTCTTTTGCGACTCCACGGACTGTAGCCCGCCAGGCTCCTCTGTCTGTGGGATTCTCCAGGCAAGGATACAGGAGTGGGTTGCCTTTCTCTTCTCCAGGGGACATTCGGACATCATACGGCAACTGGAGTAGGGCCTGCCAGAAGCAATCCTCAATAAATGTGAGCGCTCGAAGGTGCTGCATCATTGGTGATACATCACGCAGTTTCAGTCGCTTCAGAACTAACACAGTGAGCCGGTGAATCTGTTGGAAAGAGGGCTGAGGAGCAGTGGGTTTGACTGTCAGAATGGGATTGACCCACACAGCAAGTACCCTGTGGAGAGTGCCTGTATTCTCTACATCCAGAGTGAGGACTCCAAAACTCCTGTTACAGTCACCACTAAGTAGGAAAAGGAGAGTTAAGAGTGGGTCTATGAGGGGCAGCAACATGGACGGACCTGGAGAGTGTCGTACTGAGCGAGGTAAGTCAGACGAAGGAGGGCATCTAAAAAGAAAGGATGCAAGAGAACTTGGCAAACAGAAACAGACTGACAGAGTTAGAGAACTCTTACAGCTGTTGTGGGGAAGGATGGGGGAAGGGATGGGCATGGACACACTGCTGTATTTAACATGGAGAACCAGCAAGGACCTGCTGTCCAGCACAGGGAACTCTGCTCAATATTCTGTAATAACCTTATGGTCACCAGGGGGAAGGATGGAGGAAGGGATAGTTAGGGAGTCTGGGATGGACGTGGACACACTGCTGTCTTTAACGTGGAGAACCAGCAAGGACCTGCTGTCCAGCACAGGGAACTCTGCTCAATATTCTGTAATAACCTTATGGTCACCAGGGGGAAGGATGGAGGAAGGGATAGTTAGGGAGTCTGGGATGGACGTGGACACACTGCTGTCTTTAACATGGAGAACCAGCAAGGACCTGCTGTCCAGCACAGGGAACTCTGCTCAATATTCTGTAATAACCTTATGGTCACCAGGGGGAAGGATGGAGGAAGGGATAGTTAGGGAGTCTGGGATGGACGTGGACACACTGCTGTCTTTAACGTGGAGAACCAGCAAGGACCTGCTGTCCAGCACAGGGAACTCTGCTCAATATTCTGTAATAACCTTATGGTCACCAGGGGGAAGGATGGAGGAAGGGATAGTTAGGGAGTCTGGGATGGACGTGGACACACTGCTGTCTTTAACGTGGAGAACCAGCAAGGACCTGCTGTCCAGCACAGGGAACTCTGCTCAATATTCTGTAATAACCTTATGGTCACCAGGGGGAAGGATGGAGGAAGGGATAGTTAGGGAGTCTGGGATGGACGTGGACACACTGCTGTCTTTAACGTGGAGAACCAGCAAGGACCTGCTGTCCAGCACAGGGAACTCTGCTCAATATTCTGTAATAACCTTATGGTCACCAGGGGGAAGGATGGAGGAAGGGATAGTTAGGGAGTCTGGGATGGACGTGGACACACTGCTGTCTTTAACGTGGAGAACCAGCAAGGACCTGCTGTCCAGCACAGGGAACTCTGCTCAATACTCTGTTATAACCTTATGGTTCCCAGGGGGAAGGATGGAGGAAGGGACAGTTAGGGAGTCTGGGATGGACATGGACACACTGCTGTCTTTAACGTGGAGAACCAGCAAGGACCTGCTGTCCAGCACAGGGAACTCTGCTCAGTGTCAGGTGGCAGCCTGGATGGGAGGGGAGTTTGGGGGAGAAGGGATCCATGTATACGTATGACGGAGTCCCTTTGCTGTCACCTGAAACTACCATAATGTTGTTCATCAGCTATGGCCTGATACAAAATAAAAAGTTTTTTAAAAAGTGGGTCTATGAACAAGAAGGGTCGGGGGTATCCTATGGACTATGCGGGCTTCCCCGATAGCTCATTGGGTAAGGAATCCGCCTGAAATGCAAGAGATCCTGGTTCAATCCCTGGGTTGGGAAGATCAGCTAGACAAGGGATAGGCTACCCACTCCAGTATTCTTGGGCTTCCCTGGTGGCTCAGCTGGTAAAGAATCTGCCTGCAATGTGGGAGATGTGGGTTCGATCCCTAGGTTGAGGAGGTTGGGGAGGGAGGTGGGAGGGAGGTTCAAGATGGAGAAGACATATGTACACCTACGGCTAATTCATGATGATGTATGGCAGAAACCAACACAGTATTATAAAGCTATTTTCCTCCAATTGAAAATAAATTTAAATTAAAAAACTGACATCTATAGAGACTGTCATACAGAATGAAATCAGCCAGAGAGAGAGAAAAAACAAACTCTTGTGTAGTCACACTTCTATGTGGCGTCTAGAAAAACCGTACAGAGTAATCTATTTTGCAAAGCAGAAGTAGAGACAGAGACGTAATGAGAACAAATGAATGGATCAAAAGAAAGGTCAGGAAAGTGGGATAACCTGGGGGGTTGGGACTGACATATATTCACTGCTGCTGCTGCTGCAAAGTCACTTCAGTCGTATCCGACTATAGGGGACCCCATAGATGGCAGCCCACCAGGCTCCCCCATCCCTGGGATTCTCCAGGCAAGAACACTGGAGTGGGTTGCCATTTCCTTCTCCAATGCGTGAAAGCGGAAAGTGAAAACTGAAAGTGAAGTTGCTCAGTCGTGTCTGACTAGTAGCAATATTGAGCTAACGAAAACCCACTGTATACCATGGAGGAAAAAAAAGAAACAATCTGTTCGTAGTGGATATTGTTAACCTTTAAAATGCATTGCAGTATACAGTCATTCATTCAGTTCAGTCGCTCAGTCATGTCTGACTCTTTGCAACCCCATGAACCACAGCACGCCAGGCCTCCCTGTCCATCACCAACTCCCAGAGTTCACTCAGACTCACATCCATTGAGTCCGTGATGCCATCCAATCATCTCATCCTCTATCGTCCCTTCTCCTGCCGCCTTCAATCATTTCCAGCATCAGGGTCTTTTCCAGTGAGTCAGCTCTTCGCATCAGGTGGCCAAAGGATTGGGGTTTCAGCTTCAACATCAGTTGAAGCAGTATCCAAGTACGTGCGGACAAATACTGTTTGATTGCACTTAGACGAGGTACCTAGATTAGTCAAATTCATAGTCTGAAGGTACACTGGTAGATGCTGGGGATGAAGGGATGAGGGGGTAGGGAAGGGGAATGGGTAGTTAGTGTTTAAAGGGAAAAGAGCTTCAGTTTAGGAAGGTGAAAAGCTCGGGAGATGAATCACGGTGAGCATTGCATAATAATGTGAATATACTGAACTGTTGTTAAATCCCACTGAGGGCGTGAGTGAAAGTCGCTCAGTCATGTCCGACTCCTTGGGACCCCATGGACTGTAGCCCACCAGGCTCTTCTGTCCATGGGATTTCCCCAGGCAAGAATACTGGAGTGGGTTGCCACACCCTCCTCCAGGGGATCTTCCCGACCCAGGGATCGAACCTGCATCTCTTGTGTCTCCTGCGCTGGCAGTGTGAGTTCTTCACCACGAGCTCCACCAGGCCGAAGGAATGCTTCACTTCTCACAGCCAAATGCCAGCCTTGAGACCACGAACAGCGTCTTGAGATCGTGGTCCCGCTAGATGTTCTTCAGACAAAACACCCCAGTACATTCACGCTCTTCTCCAGAGGACGTATTGCCCGGTCTCCTTCCAGAAACATCCACCACCCCACCTCCCTCATCCCAACATTTCTTAGACTGGCGCTGTCTCACTTTAAAGCTGACTCCACAGCCCTGCAGGATTGACCTGACCTGAACAGAGAAGGTGGAATGCAACTTTGGGGATCTGCCCACATGACCGCCGGCATTAGTCAGCATTCAGCCACAACTAAATCCTCACGGCCTTCGCCCACCAACTTCCCTATTAAACAAACACTCCCTAAACACGTTCTTAGTTTTTAAACACAACAGCTGCCTTGGCATGCCGTGCTCACATTCTGTCCCGTTTATGCCAATTATGTGCGGATTTTTGCAGAACTTCACAAGTAGTCACACAGAGCAAATTCTAAGATATCAAGCTGTGAGCTTTTCACAAATATTCAACCCCTCGATCTCCCCCACCATCCCAAGAGGGAGGTGCTAATATCATCATGTGTACAGATGCAGAGACTGACCAAAGGCGTTGGGGATCGCACCGAGATCTCTTTCGCGGCCAGGACTGAATTTCCACCTCGGCAGGCCTGCTGTAGGCCGTTCTATTCTCTCTTCTCTTTTAAATCTTGCCATTCATTTATGCCGTTGTATTAATTTCTGCTGTACGGCAAAGTGATTCAGTGACACCTAGACATCTTTTCATATTCTTCTCCGTGATGGTTTATCACTGGATATTGACTGTAGTTCCCTGTTTGGAACGCTGGGATCTTGCTGTTCACCCATCCCGTACATACTACTTTGAGAAGAACATATTGTCTTGATGATGGCGCTCAGCTCCCTGAGTCCCGATTCTGCCATGTCGTCTAGGTGCCACCCTTTCCCAACTTTTCTGTTGCTGTTGTCCCATCGCCAAGTCATGTCTGACTCCCTGTGGCCCCACGGACCCCAGCACGCCAGGCCTCCCTGTCCAGCACCATCCGACAAGCAGGTTCGTCCACACCAGCCTCCAGGATGGAAAGAAGCGTTGAGAAGAATGAGACCAGGGAAGACCCCTTTACAAGAACAAATCTAAGGCAAAGCTGTGAAGACCCACCCGACACCCCGGCAGGGAAAATTGCTCCTCCTTTTGCAAGCCTTCGGGGACCCTGAAAGCTCATCAGTGCTCTGAGTTGTTTGGTGCTGGGAGCCAGCAGTGAGGAACCCCGCCCATGGCAAAGGTCATGAGGAAGGAGGCTTGGCATATGCAAAGGTGTGATCAAGCCTCAGGAAAC
>SJYV01012847.1:14694-25856 GCA_006410875.1 Neotragus pygmaeus | reverse complement strand
GGGAAGCCAGATCATGTAAGCCCTCCGCCAAAACTCTCCAGTTCCTATTTCATACCAGGCATTTCAGTCCTGGAAAATGCCCACAGGGCTCTCTATATTTTGCATCTTATTGTTCCCATCTCTGAAATCTCAATCCCCCTCTCTGATCATACTGGCTGCCTTGTTGTTCTGAGATGAGTTGCAATTCCAGGACTTTGCAGTCCGTCCTCTGAGAAGTCTCTTCTTCAAATAGGTGCCGGGCTCACTCCTTCACACCTGTGAGGTCTAGACTCAAATATCACACTCTCAGAGATTCCTTCCCCAGGCTCTGTATGTAGAATTACCTTTGCCTCACTTCTCCATTATTATTATTCTTCTCCTTGTTTAATCTCCCTTCATAGCATTTATTACACAGCACATGCAGCCTATTATAAAACCTACTAATCTTACTTATTGTCTCTCTGCATACACTGGAATATAAAACTTCCAGACTTGTGTCTATTTAGTTCCCAGTTTAGTTCATTGCTGGGATCCAAGATTATCCAGAGCAGTAACAGACATATATGAGATGTACAACATTCTTTTTCTGAATGAATGTTGAACACACTGCATGAATATTATTAGAGAATTTCAGAGGCAGGAAATAAGTTTCCAAACCAGGCAGATGAGTATTGACTTAAATTATACTTGTGTAAAACAAAACTTTTTAATACTATTATCCAATATCTATTACCTTCACTCTCTACTGAATATGTAAAAATAAAAAATGGTAGTTAATTCTTAATTTCCAAGACTAGTGATGTTAATCTATGTTCTGAAAATTTATTCGTTTCTATGCAGACCATAACAGCTCATCAATCAAAACCCTAGATTAATTAAGATTAGCATAACCAACTATGAGGTGACACTTCTGTCCAGTAATCAGTCTGGTCAGCTGCCATGGCAAGAATATGTTAGTGACTTCAAATATAAAAACTCATGCTATATGACAAGTCTTTTAAACTTTAAAACATTGCTTTGCCACCACGTAGACTTGGTTTTAGCAGATAACTTGAGTATCTTATAACAAAATGAAAGAATAATGAGTTTCCCAGGAAAAAGTGGTTCCAAGACTACATTTCTCTTTATTTTTAACTTATATGCAGACTTTTTATATATAGATGTCATACCCTGCGTTTTCTAGAAAAGTAGAAAAATAAACCTCAAGTTTGCAAACCAGATGTAAACAGATGCTAAACGATAAGCACATACACTTAGAGAAGCAAATTCATACTGAAGTAGGTGTTTCTATTTTGTAGTAAAAATACAGACTTCTATTTTCTTCCCATATGAATTCAACCAATTCTTTTTTCTATTGGGTCACACAAGTAGCATCATCAATCTGAGATTTGTTAAGCAATCATTTTTTCTTGAGTGTTAAAAGTCTAGTAAAGTTTCAAGAAAAACTCTGACCTTCCATGTAATCCTTACTATTTCTTCTTAAAAGCAAAAGGATATTAGTGAAAAGTACTATACCTCCCCACTCCCAGCCTCTTGTCTCCCTTCCTAATTCTTTGAAAATGCATAGTGTTGTTAGCCTACCTTGTTTTATCAGGTTTCTGATAGCAATCCAATGGCGCAGATATCAGTATCTACCCTTTAATGAAGTTAAGTGAAAGTCGCTCAGTCATGTCTGACTCTCTGTGACTCCACGGATATAGTCCATGGAATTCTCCAGGCCAGAATACTGGAGTGGGTAGCCTTGCCTTTCTCCAGGGGATCTTCCCAACCCAGGGATCGAACCCAGGTCTCCCACATTGCAGACAGATGGTTTATCAGCTGAGCCACAAGGGAAGCCCATCTACCCTTTATCAATAGAGAAATTAAGACTCAGGTGGAGAGACCATCTTGCCCAAGTCAGGCAGGAATTTAACCCAGGTCTTCTAACTTCAGAACCCGTGGTGTTTCCATTCTGCGACAGTGGTGCAGGGTCCTTGTCAACAACACACAGTGTTTCTCGAATTTGAGAAAGCATCAGAATCTCCTGGAGGGCTGGCTACTGCACATGCCACTGAGCGCCACAGCTCGAGTCTCCCATTGAGAAGGTTTAAGCTGGAGTTCAAGAGTATGAGTCTCCAACAGGTTCCCAGGGGACACTTCTGCTGCCAGCCCAGGGACCACACTTTGAGAAGCACTGCAGTAGACAAAACATAACCTCCCACCTTTTGGATTCGAGCTCCTGTTCCCATCCCACAAACCCAGACCACGTGTCACTTTCTCCATCCTGCTTAGTGGCAACGCCATTCATTTGTAGTTCTGACCCCAGTCTCTGAGGTCATTCTGGAATCCCCTTCAGCCCACAGACTGTGAATTCAGTCTTTCAAACATCCTGTGGTCTCTGCTGCTACCGTCTGGATAGGGACACCCAGGTCACTGAGACGGCCGCACATTTGGCCTCCCTGCTGATACCAACCACGGCCCGTTGTGAAAGCAGTAGCTCCAGTGAGATGCATTGACAATGAAAGCCTATATCACTCTTGTGCTCCAGGCCCTGACATTTTCCCAGAGCCAAGCCCCGAGCGCCTGTGACGGCCCAGAAGGCCCTCCATGACGCAGCCTTCAGAGTCCCTGAAGCCCGCCTCCGGTTCGTCTCCCCGCGGTGCACTCCTGCCGCCCGGGGCTCCTTGCTCTGCTTGGGCAAGCCTGCTGCATTCATACTTTATGCCTTTTACCCCAGGGCCCCCCTGGCTGAAATGCTCTGCTCCAGATGACCACAGGAATACATTTCCTCACTGCCTTTGCGTCCACTCCACTCGGCCATCTCCACGAGGGCTATGCTGATGTATTGCCCCATGATCGCCACCCGCGTCCCACTGCTCCTTTGCCCCCCCACCCTTTTAGCTTCTCCACGTCGTGTGTTGCCTTCGATAACCCAGTCTGCTCATGCATGAGGCTTCTTATCGCCTCTCTACCTGTGTTAGGGCTGGTGCTCTGGGAGGACTGAAATCTTGTCTGTCTTGCTCACTGCTATGTTCCAAATCCCGACTAGGGTCTCACATGAATCAGGCATAAATAAATACTGTTGATGAAATGAGTGAATTTCAGTGGGAATTCCTCTGTGTATTCATTCCTATACACAATAGGAAGGAATTCCTATTCACCTAACATGTCATCAGATTGATAAATTCCAT
The DNA here is from genome assembly GCA_006410875.1 of Neotragus pygmaeus. Classification (NCBI taxonomy): domain Eukaryota; kingdom Metazoa; phylum Chordata; class Mammalia; order Artiodactyla; family Bovidae; genus Neotragus; species Neotragus pygmaeus. The sequence continues at coordinate 22,707 of SJYV01012847.1, read as the reverse complement.
GCCAACAATCTGCTCTAGAATCAGCCCTCATCAATATTCTCTCTGAAATGTTTTTAGCTCAGCTAGACACAGAAAATAAAATTATCAATAATTTGTGACTTCTATGTAAATCAGAGGTTTTCTGTGACAGTGAGTAACGGGCAAAAAGGCATCTGTATAGGGGCACATGGACTCAACCATTATTAATAACAAATGCCAGTTTTGATAAGTCTGTAATCTAAAGTATCAGAATATGTCCATTACAGCAGCAGCTCTAATTCTTTTTGAGTAGAATAAAATATGAGCAAATTAAAGCTCAACTCATATTACTTTAGGGCATATTTATCATATACTCTTCATTTCAAGGCAAAAACAACATTAAAATATTGTCACATAAAAAGTTTTATTATAGACAGACTAAATATAAACTTGATTATCACATAATCACTTTGAAAACTTTGTATGGCAATATATTCCCATGTAAAATAAGTATATGCACACATTCAGGCATATTTTTTGATAAAACAGTGGTCTATGGGTTTCTGGTACCAATCAGGTATTGAGAACATCTGGGACTGTAGTCTGACTCCCTAAATAAAGAATCCATCCTTCAGTCTGGGGTGATACCTTCTCCTGCCTGTGGAGGCTGGAAACCTGAAATGAAACATGTCGGAGAGGCCTGCAGGCAGGGCTGAGAGTCACTTAGGTTTCATCAATCACTCACCCTCACATGAGGACTCAATTTAGAAGTGAGGGGAACAAGATGCCAGGCAATGCAGTCTGTGGTGCAGACTGGTGTCTGACTTTCCTGCAGCTTCTCAATCAGATTAGAAGCATCACTTACCCAGGTGGCTGGCTAAGTTCTGTGCTGAGTCCTTGAGGATCTCTTCTAGGAACTCAGCTGGGGGATTCAGTAAGCCGTTTAATATCACATGCTAACTTTGGGAAAGGGAACAGTTTCCTGGCAGTTTGGCTCTGATCAGAAAAGAAGCCCAGGTCCAGTATCCAGTCACCAATGCTTGAGGTAGAAGAAGCTTCTGGCCTCCAAACGGGTGAATCATACTAGAAATACACTACCTGGAAGGTTCTCAATGCTCATTTAGTTCAACTGTTTCATTTTATACACAATGAAAGTAGGAGCGAACTGCTTTCTCAATGTGATTGATGACTAAGCCACAGCTAGATGTCAGGTGCCCCTGAATACCTGTTCAAAGTAATTCTTGCTATAATCACATAGACTTGGGCCCAAATCATTCATTATACTGCTACTCTGTGACTCTGTAAAATGAATATATTGGTAGAAGAGTCAGAAAAACAGGAAAGGAAAATCTGGATGTTGCAATCAGACAATGCTGTTATCCTTACATGTCAAGAGAGTTATTCTAGAAATGAATGATTCAGCTTTGCACTGAAGACATCAGTAATTCCTGAAATAGGCAGTAGTGAAGGGGCATGCATGAAGGGATGGTGCACTCTTTCATGACAACTACATCATAAGTTACTGAACTTAATTTTAATCTAATTAAATGAAACACATCATACTGAGACAGAAGAAGACAACTGTCACAAGGCATTGAAAACTTGTCCTGGGTTTGAAGCCTGCTGCTGTAAAGCTCAAGATAATAATAATAATAAAAAAATCTGAAAAGCAAGTTGTTCTTGATTTATCACTCTTATTTCGGGACTGGCTGAGATAATTAAATTTTAAACTAATGTTTATTCCTGAAGTATTACCTGTTGCCAGTGAGAGTTTGGCTTACTGTAATATGGCTGTGATATTACTTATTAGAGATGATGATTTAGATGACAGAGGTGTATCTTTTCTCTTCTTGTTTTCTAAATATAGAAAGAGAAATTAATCTGTGCCTGATGGTCTGGGAATCAGAAAAACATCAGGAATGTATGCTCTGGAGGAATAACATATCTATGCTTTATCAAGGGATTATACACTTCAACAGTACTAGGGACTGTAAATGTAATGGAATTCTACACACCCCTACCAACAGTTGTAGAAATATATCTATTGACATGGAACTATATTAATGGTACAAATAATTGAGAAAGCAGGGCATAAAACTGTATATAAAGCACAAATCAATTTTTGTAACTATATTCTCCTTATATCCATAGCCAGATCTATAGTAACATCCTGGCTAAATTTAGAAGTTTTGAGACTGTGCATCAGCATAGGTGATGGGAATACAGGTAATTTTTTGTCTGGATTTTTTTCCAGTTTCTTTCAGACAATATATATTGCTTTGGAATAAGAAACAAATAATAGTTGGAGGAGAGGAAGGAGATTTAGAAAAGGCAGAGATCAAAGTGCCAATCTGTTAGATCACAGAAAAGGCAAGAGAATTTTTTTTAAATCTACTTTTTCATTGACTAAAGACTTTCACTGTGTGGATCACAACAAACTGTGGAAAATCCTTCAAGACATGGCAATGTCAGACCACTTTGTCTCTTGAGAAACCTGTATTCAGGACAAGAAACAACAGTCAGAACTGGACATGGAACAATTGACTGGTAAGAGTATGGGAAGAGTATGTCAAGTCTGTATATTGTCACCCTGCTTATTTAACTTAGATGCAGAGTACCTCATGCTAAATGCTGGGCAGCATGAAGCACAAGCTGGAATCAAGATTGCTAGGAAAAATACCAACAACCTCAGATATGTAGATGATACCACTTTAATGGTAGAAAGTAAAGAGGAATTAAAGAACCTCTTGATGAGGGTGAAAGAGAGTGAAAAAGGTGGCTTAAAACTTAACATTCAAAAACCTAAGATCATGGCATCTGGTCCCATCATTTCATGGCAAATAGATGGGAGAAAAAATGGAAACTGACTGATTTTATTTTCTTGGGCTCCAAAATCACTGTGTATGGTGACTGTAGCCATGAAACAAAGATGTTTGCTCTTAGGAAGAAAGGCTATGACAAACCTAGACAGTGCCTTAAAAAGCAGAGATATATATTCAAAGCTATGGCTTTTCTAGGAGTCGTTTATGGATGTGAGAGTTGAATTGTAAAGAAGGTTGAGTGCTGAAGAACTGATGCTTCAAACTGTGGTGTTGGAGAAGACTCTTGAGAATCCCTTGGGCAGTAAGGAGATCAAAGAAATCAATCCTAAAGGAAATCACCCTGATGTCATTAGAAGCATTGATGCTGAAGCTAAAGTTCCAGTACTTTGGCCAGCTGATGCCAAGAGGTGAGTCACTGGGAAAGACCCCGATGCTGGGAAAGATGGAGGGCAAAGGAGGAGGCGACAGAGGATGAGATGGTTGGACGGTATCACTGCCGCAATGGACATGAGTTTGAGCAAACTCTGGGAGATGGTGAAGGACAGGAAAGCCTGGTGTGCTGCAGTTCACGGGGTTGCAAAGAGTAGAATACGATTTAGTGACTGAACAACAACAACAATAGCTGAAGGTAGAGGAGGCTTTGACCAATGGCTCTGACGTATGAGGTCAGCACAGCCCAGCTGGAGTGAAGGGCCAGCTGGCCAGGAGTGCACCAGTCGAGGTCCAGGCCTTCAATGCCCCTTGAAGCAGTAATGTGGCCACACATCAGTCAGGCACGTTAGAGCAACTGGCCTGCCTGCTGCTGTAATGTGCCCAAGAAGTTCTGCCGCCTGCCCGTCTGTCCATTAATGAAAACTATCTTTTGAAAACCATATTCCCTTGTTTGTTTATTTGCCCCGGCAACAAAGCTTGTTTCTTTAATTGCCCTTTTATTTTCAAATTACATTTTGTTGGGGTCTAGTTGATTTATAATGTTGTGTTAGTTTCAGGTGTACAGCAGAGTGAATCAGTTGTACCCATACCCCCTCTTTTTTTTACGTTCTTTTCTCATATAGGTTATTACAGAGTATTGAGCAGAGGTCCATATTTTTAGATTCCACATATCGTATGATGGAATCTGGATGGAAAGCAGTATCATGTGCTATTTCCCTATCTGAGCTACTTCACTCATTATGACAGTCCCTAGGTTCATTCATGCCACTGAAAATGGCATCATACCTTCATCTCGCTCTCGAGATGTTACCCCTAAGGAACACTAAAGCTCTCAGAAACCCACCTTCCTCATACTACCTGGGACAAAACACTGTGTCTAGCTTTTACCACAATCAGTGAAACCATGATTCACAATCCCCGTTTTCTCCTGTTCCCTCCTACAGCTTGTTTGGTCTCATCACAGAAGCAACCAGCAGTACCCACTGGGGCCTCTCCCACCCTCTGCAGGACCTGCGGTTCCCCATCCCCACCCCTCTGCACACCTGAAGTCTCTCTCTCTGTTCCAGTGTATCTGTCAAGATCCTATCGGTTCTGTTCTTCTAGAAAACCCTGACTGACATATCCATACCCATCTTGACTTAGATGTAGTAAGAGCTGGGTAATATCCAAGGATTTTGGAGCCAGAGAAAGGAGAGCAAAACCGTGGTCTTGAATGAGCTCATCACTTCTCTGAGCCTCAGGATCTCTACCTGTGAAACGATGCTAGTAGTCCTCACCTAAGGGTTGTTGATCCTGGAGAAGGAAATGGAAACCCACTCCAGTATTCTTGCCTGGAGAAGCCCATGGGCAGAGGAGCCTCACAGGCTATAGCTATGGGGTCGCAAAGCGTCAGACATGACTAAGCATGCAAAGGCTATCGTAAGGATTAAAATGAAGTACTTAGTACAAAGCCTGGGATAGGGGACAATCCCTTGAACCAAGGGAGTAGTGGCTTAAAAAGAAAAAACAAAAGCCATGTTGAGGTACTATTGAGATGCTCCATTTTCTTTCCAAAATGTCACTGTTTGGGCCCATCACTCTCCTAGGCACCAGAAATCTGCAGGATTTATATGCTAGTGTTACACTAGGGGCCTAAGAGGTCAGGTAATGCAAACATCTGTTTTAAGATGCACTTGAAAGAGCTTCCTTGCTCCATAAATTCCAATACCCAGGCTGACTCAGGTGACATGATTAATGACTACCTAAATCAGATCTAAAGTAACAGTCATTGAATTAGTTGAGACTGCAAAACAATATTAGGAAAAGCTGTACAGATAAAAACTAAATTCACTGTAGCTCAGAAAAAGGCTTTGAATACATCACTTAGCAGAACAAAATAATTGACTAATGGCCTTAATCATATAAGTTTACCCTCTCTTTTTCATGCCAGGAAATGTTGCAACAGTTAATATAAATTTCAAAACTAGGCAATATGTAAACATATTTAGTCATTTTGTATAAATATTTACAATCTATTGAAGTGAAAACTTGCTTTCTCGTTTAATTTACTCAGAATTATAAAGAAACTGTAGTTAACCATTCTATTACAGTTATTAATTATAACTTTCTCTTATCTTAGCTTTTTTAGAACTTGAATTTTTGTTAGTTTGTAAAACACAGAAGTATTAGAAAAATATTTCTCTGGGAAGTAACTGGAAGGGTGCATATATGTAAGTGAATGCTATGTGCATGATACATGTAATATACATATAGATATGGGTATAGTGATATGTACATGAATAAGACAAATATTTTATGGTATTAATGTTATGGAAACGTGGAAAAATATGAAGGAGCTCCATACTTAGATTGTTACCAGTGCTCTCATTTCTCTAGTATTAGAGTCCTAGAAGGTTTCAGCCAGAGACTACACCTCTCAGCCTTACGGCTACCTGGTGGGACACATAATTCAGAGTGAGTTTTGGTCTGGTCAGTGGGATGCAAAGGTCAGAGAAGAAGCAATCAGACCAACAGCTCCATCACATCCCGTAAAGGGAAGTGTTTACCATCTGCCTCTTTTCTTTCCCTTTCTGCTATTCTGCTGGGTTAAATGGAGTTTCAGTCTTTGGTGTAGAGACGGAAGGCAAGCCAAGGATGACAAAGTGGTTCCCCTAGTCTGGGGGTGGTCCTCAGGTGAACTCCTGGACTGAGGCAGCTACTCACTCTGGCCTGCCTGCTCATTCACAGACTCTTAGGAACAGACAAGGTAACTTCTTCCTTGCTCGAACCCCTACACTTTTTGTTGTGTTTGTTCTGGTAACTTAGTCTATTTCCTAAACATCACAGAGCCCATGTGTGATCAGGAGATCCCCAAGCCAAACGATGAGATCACTGCTGACTCTGAGAGGGTCCCACGCGCCTGGGATCTAGAACTGGTTCCCGCGTGGCCACTGCAAGGGATCTGCTCATCAGCACACACTGAGAGGTCACCCAGGTGGAAGGTGACTGTCACTGAAGCTGTCACAGACAGGTTTTGAAACTGATGCTTCTTATGTGCTCAGTGGTTCTGTTTCTTCTGCTGTTCACAAGTCGGAAGTTAAATGCCATTTTCATTAAAAACTCTTCATTGCATCAGCTGCAATTATCTTGGTTTCATGTCACAGAAAACTCAACCCAAACTGAGTAAACAAAGGGTCAAACGTGTTGAGCTATTTAGTGGAAGAATCCACTGTTTCAATGGAAAGTGCAGAGGTGGCTTGAGGCAGACACGCATGATGTTACCAAGGATATACTCACATTCTTCTCTTTTCTCCATACTGTTTCCTGCATGGCAGTGTTATCCCAATGCTGGCTCCCCGAGATCACAGGATGGTTGCAGGCAGCAACCTGGGCTCCATTCCATCTTATTCAGGTCACAGAAAAGGAAAGGACGTTGTTGCAGAAAAAGCCATGGAGTGCAGTTTTACAAACAACGCTACGTCCGGTACCCACACCCCATCAGTCAGTTAGCTTTGATTCAGGCTAGTCAGCATATTGGAGAAGGCAATGGCACCCCACTCCAGCACTCTTGCCTGGAAAATCACACGGACGGAGGAGCCTGGTGGGCTACAGTCCATGGGATCACTAAGAGTTGGACACGACTGAGCGACTTCACTTTCACTTTTCACTTTCATGCATTGGAGAAGGAAATGGCAACCCACTCCAGTGTTCTTGCCTGGAGAATCCCGGAGATGGGGGAGCCTGGTGGGCTGCCGTCTCTGGGGTCGCACAGAGTCGGACACGACTGAAGCGACTTAGTAGCAGCAGCAGCAGCAGTCAGCATATACTATTGCCTTGGTCAGGGATGAGGTCAAACTTACACAAAACCCATGGCTTTATCTGGTGGAATGAGTGGTTTCCTAAGGACTGTGCGATATTCATCCCAGAAGGGGTGAGAACACATGCTGGGCAGCAAAGCAGCACTTAATGTATTTCAGACCCAGCATGTATATCTGGAAGGTCCCTAAGTGACTGTAATGTGCCTAAATGAGATATGATTCTAATAATGCTTCTGTGTGGAGAACATCCTATTTGTTGATAAAAGAGAGTCTTTTTATACTACAATATTATTTCCTAAAAATAGTATTATTTCATAAAGATATTAAATCATCAAAAAGAAACCAAATCCATTTGATACTCTGAATAATGATAAAAAATATAATGCATTTTTGAGAAAATTTTGCTAAATATATTCAATTTTTGTAAGGTTGAATATCCCACAAATGGAAAGTTTAATGATGCATATTCCACAGAGAAGCTGAAGAGCAAGATTTCAAAATGTTCATTGTATGTACACTGAAGATAACAAGTATGAACATTAGGAAGGTTGTTAATTTTTCTGCTTTCTTTGTATACCCCTGATACTATCAATGGACTGAAAATTGGGTACTAAATGTTTATAGTTTACCACTTTTGATGGCTTTTGTATTATTATACAAAATAAATGGGGTTTTAAAAGTACTGTAACTTTAAAAACAACTTATCTTCTACAATTTTAATAAGAAAAAGGGAAATGATAAGGATGAAAAAGTTGTTTAAAGAAAAGTGTTAGTGACATGATTACATACTCTGTATCAAAATAAATTCTATGATAATAAGATTTCATCAACATAAGATATTTTTAAACTTCTTTATTATAAGTTCTATTGCAATTTCCTATGTAAATATGGTGACTTAACAAAGTCACAGCAGAGGGTACTATGTTTACTATTCTGTGATAAACCATAATAAAAAAGAATATAAAAATAATGTGTATATATATATATATATATATATAACTGAG
>SJYV01012841.1:0-14146 GCA_006410875.1 Neotragus pygmaeus | reverse complement strand
TGAAGCATGTATACTATCATGTAAGAAATGAAGCACCGGTCTATGTTCGATGCAGGATGCAGGATGCTTGGGGCTGGTGCACGGGGATGATCCAGAGAGACGCTGTGGGGTGGGAGGTGGGAGGGGGATTCAGGATTGGGAGCTCGTGTACACCTGTGGTAGATTTATGTTGATGTATGGCAAAGCCAATAGAGTATTGTAAAGTAAAATAAAGTAAAAAATAAATAATAAATTAAAAAAAAATCTAGACACAGACCTTACACCTTTCACAAAAATGAGCACAAAATATATCACAGATATAAATGTAAAATTCAAAATTATAAACATCCTAGAATAATTACATAGAAGAAACCCTATGGTAGTGCCTTTTTAAATGTAACATCAAAGACATGATCCATGAGAGAAATAATTGATCAGTTGTACATCATTAAAATTGAAAACTTCATCTCTATGAGAGACAATATCAAGAAAATTATAAGACAAGCCACAGAACGATAAAAAATACTTGCGAAACAGACATGTGATAAAGGACTGTTAATGCAAATTAAATGCAAAACGCTATTAAAACTGAAAAATAAGAAAACAAACAACCTGATAAAAAAATCAGCCAAAGTAGTTAACAGACACTTGAGCAAAGATGTATAGGTGACTGATAAACATATGAAAAGATGTTCCACATCTTATGTCATAAGAGAAATATAAATAAAACAAAGAGACACCTCCATACACTTATTAGAATCACCCAAATTGAGCACTGACAATAGCAAATTTGGCAAGGATGTGGAAAATAGGAAATTTCATACATTGCTGATGGGAATGCAATATGTTGCAACCATTTTATAAGACAGTTTGTTGTTTCATACAAAATTAAACATACTTTTTGCTGTAAGATCTAGCAGTCACACTTCTTGGTGTTTTATTGGAAGGATTTGAAAACATGCCCACACAGAAACCTGCATATGGATATTTATAATGCCTTTATCTGTAGTTGCCAAAACTTGGAGGCAACCAGGATGTCTTTCAGTAGGTGATGGATAAATAATCCAGGGTATAAATAACCCACAGTCCCTTGGATAGCAAGGAGATCCAACCAGACCATCCTAAAGAAAATCAGTCCTGAATATTTATTGGGAAGACTGATGCTGACGCTGAAACTCCAATACTTTGGCCACCTGATGTGAAGAAATGACTCATTTGAAAAGACCCTGATGCTGAGAAAGATTGAAGGTGGGAGAAGGGGATGACAGAGGATGAGATGGTTGGATGGCATCACTGATTCAATGGANATGTGTATAAGAGACAGGAAGGATAACGCACCACATCAAGAGGGGTAGCTTGTCTGTGGTCTGAAGCACCTGCCTTGATAATATATTCCCATCTCCAGTGTGCAAGGAAAAGTCGGGGTCTGGGACAGGCAGCGGGGAGACCCGGCCTCTGCTGACTGACAGCCTCTCGCTGTGCCCACCAGTGCACACAGCCTCGCGGCCTTGTCTAGGTCCTCTTTAGATCCTGGCCCCAGCCCTGCGGGCCAGGAGGGGCAAGGTTCCCCACTCCCAGGACAGCTAACGCCCATGGCTTCCAGGTACCATTCCATACTTATCAGCTCGTTCACTCCTCACAACTATACCAGTATTGTCACCATTTTACAGATGAGCAAACTGAGAACTTCACAAGGCAGAGGCAGGATTCAGACTAAATTCAAACAGCCCAGCTTCAGAGCCCAAGCAATTACTAACTCCATTTTACAGATGAGGAAACAGAGGCCCCAGAAGATTGAGCCATGCACTCTGCTTCACACAGTCAGGAGCAGCAGAGCAAGAACTTGCATCTGTGACTTTTGGGGTCAATATCCATCCCACTCCCCCTAAGACTCGTGGTTTTCCTATGCACATTACAATCACCCAGGGAGCTTTCAAAAATGCCGTGTGCAGTTGTCAGCCAGACCGATCAAATCCAAGTCTCTGATCCTATTTTTACACTCTTAGCCCTCCTTCCAGGAGCCTCTGAAGTGTAGTCAGGGTTGAGAACCACTGTCCAGGCCCACACATGGGCAGAGCTTGAGAGCTGACTGCTTGGATTTAATTCAGACTTTGCTCCCCATGACCTTGGGCAACTTGCCTTTTCGTTTCTGTGCTGCCTCAGTTTCCTCATCTGTCAGATTGGTTCATTGGAGTGTCTTTTTCATGTGAGGATTGAATGAGGTAATCCATGCAAGCACTTGGAACAGTGTCTGGCACAAAATCTGTTTTAAATTAATGGTATTATTACTATTATTATTCTCTGTGTAGCTTTGTAGAAAGCTTGCCCTTCTCCCTTCAGGTTTTCCATCTGTGAAGGCACCTTGAGGTGTGAACTGCCTGGTCTTAAAGGCCTCTTCCAGCAACATTAGTTGGCTGGTCCCAAGTCTTTGCTGCCTCCCTCACTCTTTCAGAAGCCCAGCCCTGCCCATTTTGCATGGAGGCTGCAGCAAGCACATGCCAGGAGAACCAGGGACCTGCTTCTGTGGATTGAGTCCAGCCTCTGATCATGGTGTTGGCGCCACTCACAGCCGTGGCATGCTGGGCTGTAGGAAGAGAAATTGCCCATGGTTGGGGGTGGTGGATGCAGCTCCAGCTGCCCCCAGAGAAATACAGAGGGGCCTGGATGGGGGGCCCCTCCAAGAGGCAGGGCGGGGGACCCTGGCAGAGCAGGGGACCCCATGCCCACTTCCTACTAGTGCCCAGGGCACATGGTGCTGGTCTTGCCACCAACTGCCATTCTGCACCAATGCATAATTCATGCCCCCATGTGCCAATCTGTGCCAGCTTTAATTAGCTCCTAACTTTTTGTCATTCATTTTGCTGTGAATACCTTATAAATAAATGATGGGAAAGGGGAGCAGGGAGCGGGGCAGGAATGTGAGGGGAGGAGCCTGGCTCCTTAGGCCTCGTGGGGGAGGGATAAGCTTCCCCGAGAGGCTAGGGAAGCCATGCCCTCAGGGCACATCCCCCCCCCCACCNGTGTGTGTGTGTGTGTGTGTGTGAGTGGTGTGCATGCAAATTTAGATATTCTTAATAATATCCAAACAAAAATTTACTGTCAGTTTCTGTGTTAAGCACTTACCTCCTGAAGATCGATAGAATTTTTCCTGGTGGAAAGTAAAGAAAGTGCTGGAAGGCCCTTAGGTGATCATGAACCAATCAATAGATGTCCTGTGGTGGCCTGGAGAGAGCACGGAGGACCAAATCATTGTGCCATGGAGTGGACTAAATCAGGGGTCAGCAAACCATGCCCCCTTGCCTGGTTTTGAAAATAGGCGTGCTGAAAGACAGCCGTGCTTTTAAGAATGGCTGTATTGTCTACAGTGACGGAGCTGAAGAGTTGCAAAAGAGATCATGTGAGCTGCAGCGCCCTGGGTGTTTACTCTCTGGATCTTTTTAGAAGTTTTGCCAAACCCTGACTAGACCAGACAGACAGCAGGCCCCCAAGGGGAAAGAGAGGTCTCTGCTGCTGGCAGCCTGTTTATCTGCTTCCTGCTGTGCCCACCAGCCTCTGTTCCTTCCACGTGGCTTCCTTCCACCTCATGGCCCCTGCTTAGTCAGGGTTTCTGCTTCCTTGAAATCTGTGATGCAGAAAGTCTCCGTGAGTGCTCTCTTCAAGCTCGGCCCATATCATGGACTTCTGGTTTCAGCCTCTACCACCACCATCATCTCTTTCGTCCTTTCAGACTTGGGGGACGAGCAGAGTTCATCTCTTCTTCTTAGGTCACGACAGGTGTCTTTGTTCAGCCTCTGGAGTTCTTAGGTCAAGTGGTCAGTCTAATAGATTGATAGGTCTAGCATGGACTTAATGCCAACATCAGTGATCAGTATCAATTCTCATTCTTGTCAAAATATCCTGTAGCATGGCTTTAGCGCCATTAACTGGCATGGCCAAGGTTTCTAAGCATTATCATTTCTATTGTATAGGGGAAGAAACTGAGATCATCTGAGGTTAAAAATCTAACCCAGGTTGGAACACTTTGCTAGTAAGCAGGGTGGAACACTTGGCTAGGAAGCCCAGTCCCTGGGTGGCTGACCTTGAGTCTCCCTAAATACTGCTTCTGTGCTTTTTCTATTTGTCCCCATTGACTTAACAGAGCCCCTGGGGCTGAACCTGATCAGATGAGGAGGAACTGGCCACCCTAGAAGGACAGAGGGTAGGGGAACAGACCAGGTAAGGAAGTCCACTTGACCTAAAGCACAGGGGTGGGTGGGCAGGAGCTGGTGTAGAGTGGGTTTGGCCAAACTGGTGAGAACCAGGAAGCATGGTGGACCAGACTGACCTGCAACCCTGTGGGTGGTTTCAGAATCCCAAGGCTGAGCATGGGCAGCATTTGCTGGAACCCTCAGTCCATAGTCACCATCCATTTGCAACTCTTAGATGGAGGTAGAAAGAAGAAAAGGAGACTTTGTGGTTGTGGAGGGTACACCCTTGGTCATGGATGAGTTCAGCTTACATACTGTAAGCTTACTTACATAGATGAGCTGGGCTTACAGGTACTGAATGAACTTGTACACAGCCGGCCTCTAAACTTGTTATTCCATCCAGGGAAACAGTTTGCAAAAGAAGGTTTTTGCGCAGGGTCTGAAGCTCAGAAGAGATTTGCTGATGTAACAATTATTTGCACTATTTATATTCAAATGCTCTTAAAAAAAAAATACAGCTTCCAAATTTACCGATGGTAACTGTGCAAATCAGGAAACTTATCTCCTTTTTATAGGCTAAAATCAAATTACACTTTACATTTTTCTCACTTGCAGAATATTAGATTGCAGTGTCTAAATGACTTGTGTTTATGAAAAAGGTGAATTTTAAGAACAGATTTTAAAACTGCATAAGCAGTTTAAAGGGTGTTTTTAGACACGGAAATGATCCGCTGTTAGGTGTTTATATTAAACTGGTACTCACATCATTGCATCTGGTAGAGCTGAGCCCTGAAAATCACCATGACTGGGGCTTTTCTTTATTACCCTGTGGACAACAGGGCTGTTGAATAAAGTTCTGAAAAAAGAAAGTTGGTGGATGTTCCTGTGTTTTCACCGTCAGAGTGGATCAATGTGTTTTCTGACCTGTAATCTGGGATCTGATTGAGTTCTCAATATCATGCATTTCACAGACTCTGTCCCCATTTAAGCACACCCGTTTGTAGTTGTCACATGGCTTTCAGTGATCTTAATGAGCTGTTAACAAGCTGTCAATTACATATGCAAATAAGGGAGGCCGCCATTGAGAGGTGGCTGTATCTGGAGTTAAAGAGTGCTACCTTGGAATGTTATGAAATCAATCATTCTTGCTTTAATAGCTGTCTTTACCCATGTGTCTCTTGTCATGTCTGGGTCTTTTTTCATTATAATACCTACCACATATGAAAAGACCTCTGGGAATTGTGAAGGTGCTTAGAAAGGAGCGTCCCTAGATCTTTTCTAACTTTCAGCTTGGCTTACACATTACCTTCGAAGCAGGCTTACTTCTCCACTTCTGCCTTTCTAGGCACATGACACCCTGCTATGGAGCGGGGGTCATTGCCATCCCTGTGCTGTTGTGTTGGGGCCTCTGCCCATCTCTTCCCTTCAGCCCTGGGGAACTCTTCAGGACCCTTTGCTCATGTTCTCTCATGAGGTCTTCACCCTCTCCATCACTTGGTGAACTCCTAGGCACAGGCATGCTGACAGTAAATAAGTAACATACTGGGAATGATATCTGTTTAGTCGTTCAGTCATGTCCAACTCTTTGCGACCCCATGAGCAGTAGCCAACCAGTCTCTTCTGTTCAAGGAATTTTCCTGGCAAGAATACTGGAGTGGGTTGCCATTTCCTACTCCAGGGGATCTTCCTGACCCAGGGATAGAACCTGAGTCTCTTGTGTCTCCTGCACTGGCAGGCAGATTCTTTGCCACTGTGCTGCCTGGGAAGCCTAGGAATGATACAGGAAAGCTTATTAACAAAGTTAGCTGTCCCATGTTCCTGGCACAGTGGATGCAAGAGTGGAGAAAACCAAAATTGCAGCCTTCATGGAAGTGACATTCTGGTGGGGATGCAGACAGTTGACAGTAACCCCACTCATTAAGGAAATGACATGGGGAGAGGGGAGCTGATGCCCGATAGGGAAAGCTAGCAGGATGAGGGAACGTTGGAGTGGCTGCAGAGGAATCGGTTGCAATCGAAATGGCCAATGGGGCCACACTGAGGAAGCTGCCTTTGAGCAAAGACTCGACAAAACTGAAATTTGTGGCCATGGCGATCCCTGTGGGGGAGCATCCTGGGTGAGCCAACTTCAGGTGCAAAGAACCTCAGACAGAAGCAGGTTCCAGAACAGTGAGGTGGGCGGAGGGCATCCGAGGGAGCTGTGCTGTGGATCCTTGCACTCGCTCAGTTGGGTCTGACTCTGTGCAACCCTATGGACTGTAGCCTGTAAGGCTCCTCTGTCCATGGGATTTTTTTTTTTTTTTTTTTCAGGCAAGAATACTGGAGCAGGTTGCCATTGGATTCTCCAGGGGATCCTCCCAGCCCAGGGATTGAACCTGCATCTCCTCCACCTCTTGCCTTGGCAGGAGGATTCTTTACCACTGTGTCACCTGGGAAGCCCACTGGGCTGTGGAGGGAGGCAGGTGAGGGCAGATCATGTGGGACCCTTCTGGAGGAGCTCTTTGGTGGTTTTACTCTGAATGAGAAAGGAATGCATTGCTGGGTGTTACCATTTTTTTTTTCTTAGCTTTCTTTCTTTTTTTGTTTTCCTTCCATTTTTATTGAGATGTAATTGATACACATCAATGTATAAGTTTAGAGGTGTATATTATAATGATTTGACTTCCATATATCAGGAAATGGTTATCACAGTAAGTTTAGTGAATATCCATCATCTCCTATAGACACAAAGTTAAAGGCATAGACAAAATTATTTTCCTTGTGATGAAAACTTGGGATTTACTTTCTTAACAACTTCCGTGTATAACACAGAGCAGGGTTAGTTACATGTCGTGTGGTACATTACATTCCTAGGCCGTATTTACCTTATAGCTGGAAATCGGTGCCTTTTGACCACCTTCCTCCAGTCCCTCCTCCCTCCACCCTCGCCTCTGGTAATAATTCCAGATTCACAGAGATTTTGCAAAGGGAATCCATGTACCCCTTGAACCATTCAATCAGTTTCCTCTGATGCTCACAGCTTACATAACCATGGAACACTGATCAAAACTAGGAAACCAGCTTGGGTGCAATCAGTTCAGTTCAGTTCAGTTGCACAGTCATGTCTGACTCTCCGCGACCTCATGAATTGCAGCACGCCAGGCCTCCCTGTCCATCACCAACTCCCGGAGTTCACTCAGACTCATGTCCATCGAGTCAGTGATGCCATCCAGCCATCCCATCTTCAGTCATCCCCTTCTCCTCCTGCCCCCAATCCCTCCCAGCATCAGAGTCTTTTCCAATGAGTCAACTCTTCGCATGAGGTGGCCAAAGTACTAGAGTTTCAGCTTCAGCACCATTCCTTGCAATACTATTAACTAAAATTGTAGACTTGATTTGAATTTCCCCAGTTTTTCTGCTCCTTTTCTGTTTCAGGATTCAGATTAGTCTGTACAGGGTCTCCTTGGCTTCCTCTAATCAGTGATTTTTTTTTTTTAAAGATCTTTTCTTGATCTTGACACTTTTGCAGAGTTGCCAAGTGTTCTGCAAAATAAGCCTCAGTTTAAGTTTGTCCCATGTTTACTCACAGATCGCCTGAAGGTGTGGATGTTGGGGAAGGGTGCCGCAGAGGTGATCTGCCCTTGTTTTCAAAATGTTTTGGTTTTTATGTTATTTTATGTTGTAGTATAGGTGATTTCCAATGTTGCGTAGTGTCAGGTGTTCAGCCAAGTGATTCAATTAAACTTATATCCTTTTTGAATCATTTCTCCATTTAGGATATTGCAGAATATGAAGCAGAGGTCCCTGTGCTAAACAGTAGGTCCTTGTTGGTTTGGATATTGGAGAAGGCACCACAGGGGTGATGTGTCCTTGTTTTATGGTGATAGGGACACAGGACTTATTACTGGGGATGTTAACCTTGATCCCTCCACAAATGTGGTGTTTTCCAGGTTTCCCTACTACAGCCTTACTCTTTTCACTTTTCCACACTCTTCATCGGAATCAAGTCACCAAGTCTACTCCACATTCAGGAGAGGTACATTAAGCTCTGTTTCCTAGAGGGAGGGATATGAAAGAATTTGTAGTTATTTGTTAACACCACCACAATGATTAGGAAATTTAAGAGGTAGATACTTGGAGACTATGAAAATAATCTGTTTTTCCTCAAAGCTTTGCCCATGCACTTTGGCATTTATCTGTAGATCTGGCCTGCAGCATTCATGAGTATTGTGTTCTGGTGTTGATGTTCTGGTTCCTTCATCTCTTCACTGCCAGCTTTTGAAGAATGTGGTTAGAAACATGGATTCCAGAGCCTAGCTGAGAGAAATCACTCTTGGTTCTACCTCTCTTTAACTGAATGAACTTGAATAAGCTATTGAATCTCTGTCTCACTCTTCTCCCTTGTGAAATGAAACTAATGTCTTTTAATAATTACATGAATTAATATATGTAATGCTGTTAGAAAAGGACTTGACAATTAAGTGTTCAATAGGAATTAGCTCTTACTAGTATTAGTAGAGGTAAAGGGTCTCTTATTACTAGAAATGAGCAAATCAACTTCTAGAAAGAAAATCAGAGAAAAATGTGCCTACCAAGACAGATACAGCAAATGTTCACAGAAGCATTTTGTGTAGTAAAAAAAAAAAATCAGAAACAACCTAAATACTCAATTTCATATTGAGGTTTATTACAATGGAATATTATGGTGCAGTTAAAGTAGGCTAGCTAGTTATATGCTCTAAAATGAATAGATTTCAGAATGAATATTGAGCCAAATGAGTAAATTTCAGAATATGTGCATTCTTCATTAAGTCCATTGAAATATGTTTGTTTGTTTGAAATATATGGAAAAACTCTAGTGTCTCACGTATATGTGTTAGAAAATAAAGTAATATAATCATCTTTTCAAATAATGTGGGGTATTCTTTTTTGATACCACAAAAAACTTCAGCAAGAGGTAGTTTCTTAAATGTTAGTTACAATGTAAAATATGAAACCGTATCAATGAGCTTTTTGTATTTTATTACATTTAAATCATACAGTAAATCATACATTAAAAGTGTATTTCTTGAGCTTTGAAATGGAATTGCTAGTAAACCTACGTGTGATTTTGTAATATTATATGTTGATTTTTTGGGGAAAATATTGGTTCACTATATTATCTTCTAAATGTTGACACTTTAATAACAAAATGCTTTAAAAATCACACTAAATAATACTACCAGTGATCTCATCAGAAAACTTTATAAGTATGGAGGAGATGTCAAGCTCATTGTGCAGACAGAAATTTTCTAAAGTTCAAAAATTTTTTGAATGCTCATATTTTCTTTGAAATGACTGGCTCTTTTAAATCATTTTTGAGAAAAAAATGTTTGCTAAATACTCAACTCTTAATAACCCCAATCTTCCTGTTCTTCTAAGTAAAAGTGTTGCATGAAAAAATAGCTAGTTTAGCTGGTAACTCAAGCAGTCACACAGATGTTTTCCTTAGGACAAACACTATACTTTGGGCTGCAACAGAAGTAATCTATGTGTACTAGTGTATTTTACAAAGAATATCAAAAAGAAGTTTCATAATACTTGAGACAACAAAATGAGTCATTTTTACTATAAAAATTTACCATTTAATGGAAGATATTCTTAAGGGAAACTTGACATTTTCCCCCCTTAACTTCGAGTGTGTGGTAATCAAGAATGCATTGCCTGCTGAAAGAATTTGATGCCACTGCCTTGATTTGTGCCAGGCATCCGTAATTTTATCCTGCATAGCTTATGCACCATCAGTACAGCATGCCAGCAGAGTATAAAGAGGTGAACGATGTCTTAGAATTACCACGGGGGAATTTTTTGACCATGTAAACACTGAGACAGCGTAGTGTCCATAGACTGTGTTTTGTGAACTGCTGTTGAGAAGAGTAAGAAAGGGGGCCCAGGAAGACTCGTGGAGAAGAGAGAGAAACAGACATACACATACGCATGCACACACAGGGTGACTTTCGATAAGACCGTTTTTACTTGTGCTAATTTGATTATGTTTCCTAACAACTTAGAACATGACAAAGGCTCTAGGGGAGAGGCAAAGTGAAGAGAGAATTAAAACTTGAAGTCTTTTAATTATAAGAATGCACTGGGACTCTTAAAAACCTCAATTGAAATCACTTGAAACAAAAATTTTGGAACTTTTGTGTAGCACAGGAAGTACGTCTCTCTGCATCACAAGGGGGTATTTATGTTAAAAAATGGGTTTTAATGTCCGAGTCACAACTAGGACTCCTGACCTTTGGCCACCAGCCACCTTGACTGTTCTGAAACATATAAGAGCTCTGGAGACCAGGACTGGACGTAGTCTTTCTGCCATATGCCCTCTTTCAGATTCTTTCTGAAGCAATCCTCACCAGATTGCCTGCTAATTGCCCCGTGGCATCTCTGTGGTCAGAATCCCATTTCTGGTTTTATTTTCTGTTTTCTGTTTGTACATAAGATAATCTTTTTTTTCCCATCTGCAAACTCTAGGGGGTAAATTTTGAGCATGATGCACGAAGGTTTAACCATGGGACTCTCATTACTGCTAATGGGGATGACAGCACTCTGTTTCAGAGCCCGGGAACATTTACTCCTTGGATGATGGTGTTTTGTGGTTGGTTTTTTAAATTGTATTTACAAATAAAGCTGACATACAAATAGTGGCAACTCCTGGGAAGATGAAATTTTAGAAAATGGGCAGAAGTTGGACTTCCTTTGGATTCCCAGCCTAATGTCATGCAAAAATAGAGACAGGGTGGTGGGGCTCTCTCCATCTATTAAAAAAAATTATGACAACATTCATATAATGTGTATTTTACTCTTTTAGGTGTACAGTTCGGTGGCATTAAGTACATTCATACTATTGTGCAACCATCAGCATCACCCATCTCAAACTTTTTCACCTTCCCAAAGTGGAAATGTCAAGTCCCTTTCCTGGCCCCTGGCAACCATTCTACTTTTTATTTTTTTAATGAATTTGACTACTGTAGCTAAGTACACTATAAAATTAGCATCATAAAATGAGAGTCCTTTTTCAGTAAAAGAGACACTGATATAAAGAACAGACTTTTGGACTTTGTGGGAGAAGGCAAGGGTGGGATAATTTGAGAGAATAGCATTGAAACATGTATATTACCATATGTGAGACAGATCACCAGTCCAAGTTCAGTGCATGAGACAGGGTGCTCAGGGCCAGTGCACTGGGATGACCTTGAGGGTTGGGATGGGGAGGGAAGTGGGTGGGGTGTTCAGGATGGAGGACACATGTACATCTGTGGCTGATTCATGTCAATGTATGGCAAAAAACACTACAATATTGTAAAGTAATTAGCTTCCAATTAAAATAAATAAATTAATTTAAAAAATGAAGGTCCTTTTCGTGGCTGGGTTATTGCACGATATACAATGTCCTCAGGGTTCATCCACATGGTAGCATGTGTCGTAATCTTCCTTTTTAAGGCTGAGTACTAGTCCTGGGTGTTCATCGGAAGGACTGATGCTGAAGCTGAAACTCCAATATTTTGGCCACCTGATGCGAAAAGCTGACTCATTTGAAAAGACTCTGATGCTGGGAAAGATTGAGGGCAGGAGGAGAAGGGGATGACAGAGGATGAGATGGCTGGATGGCATCACTGACTCGATGGACATGGGTTTGGGTAAACTCTGGGAGTTGGTGATGGATAGGGAGGCCTGGCATGCTGCGGTTCAAGGGTTCGCAAAGAGTCGAACATGAATGAGCAACTGAAATGAACTGAACTGAAATGAACTGAATTGTATGTATGCTCTACAGTTGACTCATCTGTGAGTAGCTACGTGGGCTGCTTCCCTCTTTTGACTGTTGTGATCATGCTTGTTACGGACACAGAAGTACAAATAATCTGTTTGAATCTCTGCTTTTTGATACTACCAAGGAGTAGAATTGCTGAATCATATGCTAATTCTATATTTAATTTTTTATTTTAAGGAGATGTCATTTTGCATTCTCACCAGATGTAAGAGTTCAAATTTCTTTACATCCTTGCCAACATTTGTTATTTTCTGTTTTTTTTTTTTTTCAATGATAATGGCCACCCTCATGGGTGTGAATGTTCTGTGTATCTTGAAAAATGTCTTGATGAAGTACTATTTCTCTAGCTCCACTTTTCTCAAGCTTTCAGATTGAGGAACTACTCCCCGAGCTCCTGAATTGATCAGGTGTTCCTGCATGGAGCACTGAGAATGCCCTGCATTGATCCCTATAGAGATGATGCCTCGTCTGTAAGGGGTGGTGTCCAGGCTTATTCCCCTCCTCTTTTTCTGTTAAGACAGAGTCTGTCCCATGTACCAAACAGAATTGGGCACCTAGTAAGCACTCAATAAATATTTATTGAGTGAATGAATTTAAAACAACCCTGTTCTATGAGAAAAATATGTCTTTAGATACAAAGAACAAAACCCGGTTTATTACCAGGATGACTATATCAAAATTCAGAGCGTGCAGTAACCAAATAACATGACTGCAAACACAGAGATGGAAAAAAGTAAATTGACTAAATTATTAGTGTCATTTTGATTTCAGAAAGTGCTGCTTCTTTACACATAAGCAGTTACAAATGCAGCCTATAAAAGTTAATATTCATAACATGATTATCTTTCAATGAAAGTATTAGGGAAACACAAAATAATAACAATGGTAATGTACAGGAGGCGGGCATCCGTGGTAACCTCACACATCAATTTAAGCATTTAACCAAGGAGCTGTGGCTCTTTAAGACAGGAGGCTCTGACGCCCAATTTCAGAATGACCCTCAGTTAGAAGATCATGATTACTTGGCATTTCTTGATTACTGATAATTTAGAAGGCACTTTAGAAATTGCGGATCACTTGCTCGCCCAGGGGAATTACAATCCACATATGATAAGCAAGGTGGAAGCTGTGTAAGGAAGGTTAGACGTATTTTTTGTTTAACCTTGCTTACACAAGCTCTCTGTTATTAGAAGGTTCCAAGGATTCATGGTACTCTTTCTTGCTCAAGTCACAGACGTTTTTCTTCTTTTCTTGTTTTTTCATGCATTCTCTGATCATTTGTACATTTTTAAGAAAGGAATAGACAAATGTATTCATTGAGTGTGGGTGTGCAAGGGGCTGAGTACACACTGGACTGAGGGAATTGTAGGAGATGAAAGTGGAAATGAGAAACAGTGATGATATTGATGGCTTCTGGGAAGAGACGTTGGAGATCCCTTCATTTTTATAAATGATGAGGTTCTGAAAGGGTGGGGTTCTTGATAGGGCCGAGGATTATATTCCTTGGTAGCAGTAGAATTGGGTATGAACCCCAGGCCATCAGTGGGTTGTAGGATCAATGTTGAAAGGTGAACTAGGGTATTAAAACTAAGATCCATGTACTTAGGAATGAGACCTGATCATACAAATGGACTATAGCAGTGAAAGATGACGAAAATTGCTGTCTTCCACTGATTCAGTCTTCAAGATGAACCAAGTGGAAGCTTCTAACAGGGCTGGCATCCCTGTGAAACACTGGGCCCAGTGCCTGAGTCCATGCCTGGGGTCCACAGTCTGTTTAAAAGTGTTAGTTCTTGGCCGTGTCTGACTCTTTGCCACCCCAGTGACTGTAGCCCTCCAGGCTCCTCTGTCCATGGAGATTCTCCAGGCAAGAATACTGGAGTGGGTTGCCATTCCCTTCTCCAGGGGATCTTCCCAACCTAAGGATCGAACCCGGGTCTCCTGCGTTGCAGGCAGATTCTTTACCATTTGAGCCACCAGGGAAGCCCACAATATGTTTAGGGGCCCACAAGAATATTTTAATTTTCATTTCCTGGATAATCAGAAGGAAAATGTAAACGTATTAAAAACAAATGTAACAATTCATTTTGTGTTATATGAATCTTATACTGACTATAAAATAGAAAATAATTAAAAAACGCAAAATATAAATGTATGCCCAAATGATACAAAATATACTTTTGAACAATTT
>SJYV01012836.1:0-10806 GCA_006410875.1 Neotragus pygmaeus | reverse complement strand
AGCTGAGCACCAAAGAACTGATGCTTTTGAACTGTGGTATTTGAGAAGACTCTTGAGAGTCCCTTGGACTGCCAGGAAATTCAACCAGTCCGTCCTAAGGGAAATCAGTCCTGAATATTCATTGGGAGGAATGATGCTGAAGCTGAAACTCCAACATTTTGGCCACCTGATGCAAAGAACTGACTCATTTGAAAAGACCCTGATACTGGGAAAGACTAAAGGCGGGAGGAAAAGGGGACAACAGAGGATGAGATTGTTGGATGGTATCACTGACTCAATGAACATGAGCTTGAGTAAGCTCCGGGAGTTGGTGATGGACATGGAAGCCTGGCGTGCTGCAGTCCATGTAGTGGCAAAGAGTTGGACACGACTGAGCGACTGAACAGAACTGAATTTCATCAGACACTTGACTGGGCCTTTCAAGTTAAGGCTCAAGCTCAGGCTTTCCTCATCTGGTAGCATATTCCATAGGCCCTCTTGCAATGTGGAAGCTTATTTCTTCCAAGCAGCAGAGGAGAAAAGTCTCTCTCTCTGGCTATTAAGACAGGGTCTTAAATGATGTAGCACAGTCAAGACAAGATTATCACCTGCGTCTTGTTCCCTGGCTTTGGTCAAATCATAGGTTCTACCTGAATTCAAGGGGAAGAGATTTATACATGAATGCTTTTATGCAGTCTTCTGTGTACGTAATATATCTTATAGTACATTAAAAAACAAATAAAGTAGCATAGATACATAAAAGAATGGAGTCAGCCTATCTACCTACCTACCTATCGTCATAATCAATCTATGGTAAAGTTAAAATGAAAACAAAAGCAAACCAGTGCAAGGTGTTAAGTGTATCTTCACCATAGTAGAAATCAAAGGAAGAGCATCTACAAGCACAATGAAGGTCATTTTACATTGATCGTACTTAATTTTTGCTTTTCAAAGGTAATTTTTTTCACAAGTGGATATTTTCATAATCTTTATTATTCTTTAAATGTTAGCATTTTAACACACTGTACCTTGGAAGAGAATCTCTCTATTCACTACCTTTTTCAGAACATGGTGAAGAACTCTTCTAGAGTTAGAGCCTTGTTTAATGTGGGAAAACTGACTTCAATGCTATCCTCAGTAATGCTTTTATTCCATGTGATTTGACAGGATTCAATTATTTTGGGGGGGAACACACACCAATATGTGGGCTTCATTTCACTACGTTATTTCTTTTATAATATCTATTCCTGTTTTTTCTCATTGTTGTCATTTCTGCATTCACTTCCTGTGTGATCTGAGAGTTTTTTCCAGCTTGTCTTCTAGATCAGGAAGTTGCAAATGTGTCTTTTATCCCATCCAATGTATCCATTTTATTTTTTCTCCCTGGGTGTTAGTTTCATCATATATCCTTCTTATCTTGGTTTATCTTCTTTTCAAGGAGGTTGCTTGTTCAACAGAGGCAATTCCTTATAGGAACGTAAGTGAATAAATATTTACCCATTTGTCTTTTGTTTCAGAAAAAAACTTTTCCCACTGAATGATTTGGTCATTTACAAAGGCTTTTCTTTATGCTGTAGAGTTTCTTCATAGATATCATATTGATTTTGTTCTATTATTCATCCTAGAAAGAGAAGTCTCTATAGTACTGATGTTAAAGAATATTTCTGTCTATTTCAATCAGAACCGTCACACTTTTACTACAAAGGGCCACCTGCATTTCTGCTTGAGTTTAAGGCTGCCTTTCTACCACATACAGGCATATGGTTGTTGTGGTTCAGTTACTAAGTCGTGTCTAACTCTGCAGCCTTATGGACTACAGCATGCCAGGCGCCTCTGTCCTCCTATATCCTGGAGTTTGCTCAAATTTTGTCCATTGAGTCAGCGGTGAATTCTAACCATCTCACCCTCTGCCATCCCCTTCTCCTTTTGCCTTTAGTCATTCCCAGCATCATGGTCTCTTCCAATGAATTGGCTCTTTCATCAGATGGGCAAAGTATCAGAACTTCAGTAGGTCTACCTCGGGGATACTGTAGGTTTGGTTCCAGACAGCCATAATAAAGAAAATATCGTAAAAAATGAGTCTCATAATTTTTTTTCATTTCCTAGTACACATAAAGGTTATGTTTACATTATATGGTAGTTTATTAAGTGTGCAATAATACCATGCCTACAAAAACAATATAAACAGTTTAAAGTGTTTTATTGCTAAGTAATGCTAACTTTCATCTTGCTTTTCAGAGGGTCCTAACCTTTTTGTTGTTGCAGAGTTTTGCCTCGATGTTGATGCTGCTGACTTCTGAGGGTGGTGGTTGCTAAAGCTTGGGGTGGCTCTGGCAATATTTTAAAATAAAATGACAGTGAAGTTTGCCACATTACCTGACTCTTCCTTTCACAATTTCTCCATAGCATGCGATGATATTGTTTTACCCACAGTAGAATTTCTTTCAAAATTGGAGTCAGTCCTCTCAAAACCTGTCTCTGCCTTATCAACAGCTTTATGTAATATTCTAAAACCCTTGCTGTCCTTTCAACAATCATCACAGCATCTTTACTAGGAGTAGAAACCATCTCAAGAAACCACTTTCTTTGCTCATCCATAAAAAGCAACTCCTCATCTGTTTTATTATGAGCTTGTAGCAATTCAGTTAAATCTTTAGGCTCCACTTCGAATTCTCTTGTTATATCTACCATATCTGTAGTAACTTCCTTTACTGAAGTCTTGAGCCTTTTAAAGTCATCCATAGGTGTTGCAACCAACTCTTCTAAACTCCTGTTAAGATTGATATTTGGACCTCTTCCCACAAAACACAAATGTTGTTAAAGGTATCCAGAAGGTGAATCCTCTCCAGGTTTTTCAATTGACTTTGCCCAGATACAACATAGAAATCACTATCTATGGCAGCTATAGCCATATGAAATGTATTTGTTACCCAATAAGACTTGAAGGTGAAAATGACTCTTTGATCCATGGACTTCAGATGGATGGTGTGATGGCAGTCACGAAAACAACATTCAAGTTATGGTGCACCTCCATCGGAGATTTTGGATGACTAGGAGCACTGTCAATGAGCAGTCATATTGTGAAAGACAACTGTTTTGTCTGCCTTGAGAATCTGTTGTTTAGCGTAACCACTTTAACTATTCCCTTAGCATTAGATCTCAATAGTGGGCTTGAAATAGTAAACCATGTTGTCAACAGACATGCTGTCATCCAGGTTTTGTTCTTCCATTTATAGAACAGAGGCAGAGTAGATTTAGCAGAATTCTTCAAGGCTCTAGGATTTTTGGAATGATAAATAAGCACTTGCTTCCAATTCAAGTCACCAGCGACATTAACCCCTAACAAAAGGGAGCTCTGGTGCTTGAAGCCGAGTACTGAAGCTTTGGAGCCAAGCATTGATTTTTCCTCTCTAGCTATGAAAGTTTTAGGTATCATCATCTTCCTCTATAAGACTGTTTGTCTATCTTGAAAAGCTGTTGTTAGTGTAGCCATCTTAATTATTTACTTTAGCTGCGTCTTCTGGATAACTTGCTGCAGCTTCTACATTAGCACTTACTGCTTCACTTTGCACTTTTATGTTATGAAGATGGCTTCATTCCTTAAACCTCACCAAGCAACCTGTGCTATTTCAAATTTTCCTTCCGCAGCTTTCTCACCTCTCAGCTTTCAGAGAACTGAGGAGAGTTAGGGTCTTGCTCTGGATTAGGCTTTGGCTTAAAAGGAAGTTGTGGCTGCTTTGATCTTCTATCCAGACCAGCAACACTTTCTCCAAATCAGCAGTACACTTTCTCCAAATCAGCAGTAACGCTGTTTTGTTTTGTGTGTTCACTAGAGTATCACCTTTCATTTCGGCCAACTGTTTCATATCAAAGGCCTAGGTTTTAGACCTGTCTCAGCTCTTGACATCCTTCCTCACTAAGCTTAATCATTTCTAGTTTTTTATTTAAACTGAGAGACGTGTGACCCTTCCGTTCACTTGAACACTTAGAAGCCATTGCAGGGTTGTTAATTGGCCTAATTTTGATATTGTTGTATCTCAGGGAATAAGGAGACCCAAGAATAGGGCGAGGAGTAACACACACGGCATTTTTCAATTAAGTTCACTACCTCATTTGGGGATGGCTTATGGCAGCCCAAAAGCAATTACAGTAGTAACATCAAAGATCACTGATTGGGACTGGCCTGGCAGTCCAGTGGTTAGGACTCTGTGCTTCTGATGCAGGAGGGGCGAGTTCAATACCTGTCAGGAAACTGATTAACACATGCT
The DNA here is from genome assembly GCA_006410875.1 of Neotragus pygmaeus. Lineage (NCBI taxonomy): Eukaryota > Metazoa > Chordata > Mammalia > Artiodactyla > Bovidae > Neotragus > Neotragus pygmaeus. The sequence goes on along the minus strand of SJYV01012836.1, from coordinate 6,559 downwards.
ANCCCAAAAGCAATTACAGTAGTAACATCAAAGATCACTGATTGGGACTGGCCTGGCAGTCCAGTGGTTAGGACTCTGTGCTTCTGATGCAGGAGGGGCGAGTTCAATACCTGTCAGGAAACTGATTAACACATGCTACTGCTAAGTCGCTTCAGTCGTGTCCGACTCTGTGCAACCCCATAGACGGCAGCCCACCAGGCTTCCCCATCCCTGGGATTCTCCAGGCAAGAACACAGGAGTGGGTTGCCATTTCCTTCTCCAATGCATGAAAGTGAAAGTGAAGTTGCTCAGTCATGTCCGACTCTGTGCAACCCCATGGACTGCAGCCTACCAGTCTCCTCAGTCCATGGGGTTTTCCAGGCAAGAGAAAAAAAAAATCATCAACCATAACAAATATGAAAAATCATGAGAACTACCAAATCGTGACAGGGACACAAAGTGAGTAAATGTTGCTGGCAAAATGGTACTGATTTGCTCAATGGAAGATTACTACAAACCTTTGATCTGTAAACAAACATAGCATCTGTACAGTCAGTGCAATAAAGTGAAGCACAATAAAAATGAGGTCTCCTTACAATAAAAAACAATGCTAACTTTCTCCTTGAACATAAAGCTCTTCAATGCAAATGCAAAGAGAAATTGCTCTTACTTGATTCAGCAAGTTCTTTCTTATTTGATAGGATACGAAGGCAAATAGGGATAAGACTGTATACTCTGCAGGCTCCTTTTAGTCTCTTAGCATGAATTTAATATGGTAAAACAAATACACTGTCATTGAACTGAGAATAAATTTTCTATGCCTCTGAAGCATTAGTTAGGCAAAAGAGATTTTAGGGAGAGGCTTCTTGGGGCATTCTTTAACCTGTCATTTCTGCCTGACTTCTGGCTAGTGCATTGCTGCTTGCCTGAAATGGATTTTCATTCGTGCCTTTGGAATTTGCTTCTAGATACTTGGAACAGCTGCTTCTCTGTGCAGATTCTCTAGTTTCCTCTAGGCTCCAAAGCCTCTGTGCTTTGGGTGATCCTGTTCATCAGGGCAGCCTCCCTTCCCAGCTCCAAGTTGGAAGGTATACCTGAGGCTGTCAAGAAAGGGGTTTCAAGTTAACATTAAATTGTGGTCATCTCACATGCCAGCAAAGTCATGCTCAAAATCCTTCAAACTAGGCTTCAGCAGTATTTGAACCAACAGCTTTCAGGTCTACAAGCTGGATTTTGAAGAGACAGAAGAACCAGAGATCAAATTGCCAATATTCATTGGATCATGGAGAAAGCAAGGGAGTTCCAGAAAAACATCTACTTTTGTTTCATGGACTACACTAAAGCCTTCAACTATGTGGATCACTACAAACTGTGGAAAATTCTTTGGAGATGGGAGTACCAGACCACTTTACCTGTCTCCTGAGAAACCTGTATACAGGTTAAGAAGCAACAGTTAGAACCAGACATGAACTTGACTGGTTCAATATTGGGAAAGAAGTACGTCAAGGCTGTATATTGTCACCTGCTTATTTAACTTATATGCAGAGTACATCGTATGAAATGCTGGGCTGGATGAAGCACAAGCTGGAATCAAGATTGCCTAGAGAAATATCAACAACCTCAGATATGTAGATGACACCACTCTAACGGCAGAAAGCTAAAGAACCTCTTGATGAGGGTGAAAGAAGAGAGTGAAAATTCAACATTGAAACACTGAAAATTTGAATTATCTCATTAATGAGGAAATTAAAAGCTTGAAATTCAACATTCAGAAAACTAAGATCATGACATCTTGTCCAATCACTTCATGGCAAATAGATGGGGAAAAAGTGGAAACAGTGACAGATTTTTTTTTCTTGGGCTCCAAAATCACTGCAGAGAGTGACTGCAGTCATGAAATTAAAAGATGCACCTTGGAAGGAAAGCAATAAATAACCTAGANTCACTTCATGGCAAATAGATGGGGAAAAAGTGGAAACAGTGACAGATTTTTTTTTCTTGGGCTCCAAAATCACTGCAGAGAGTGACTGCAGTCATGAAATTAAAAGATGCACCTTGGAAGGAAAGCAATAAATAACCTAGACAGCACATGAAAAAGCAGAGACGTCACTTTGCCAACGAAGGTCCATATAGTCTAAGCTATGGTTTTTCCCCTCTAGCTCAGATGGTAAAGAATCTGCCTGCAATTCAGAAAACCTGGGTTTGATCCCTGGGTCAGGAAGATCCCCTGGAGAAGGAAATTCTTGCCTGGAAAGAATCCCATGGTCAGAGGAGCCTGGTGGGCTATAGCTAATGGGATCACAAAGAGTTGGACATGACTGAGTGACTAACACCCTCCCCCCAGCCCCCCCTACACAGGTACAGATGTGAGAGTTGGACCATAAAGAAGATTGTGCACCAAAAAATTGATGCTTTTGAACTGTGGTGCTAGAGAAAACTCTTGAGAGTCCCTTGGACTGCAAGGAGACCAAAAAAGTTAATCCTAAACGAAATCAACCCTGAATATTCATTGGAAGGACTGATGCGGAAGCTGAAGGTCCAATGCTTTGGCCACCTTATGGAAAGAGTTGACTCACTGGAAAAGACCCTGATGCTGGGAAAGATTGAAGTCAAAGGGAGAAGTGGGTGGCAGAGAATGAGATGGTTAGATACCACTGACTCAATGCACATGAATTGGAGCAAACTCTGGGAGATGGTGAAGGACAGAGGACCCTGGTGTGCTGCAGTCCATGGGGTCACAAAGAGTCTGACATGACTTAGTGACTGAACAACTACGCAGAGGTCATGGGGTCATGTGGATGGGCCCTAATCCAATAGGATGGGAGTCCTTTTCAGAAATAGAAGAGACAGCAGGAATCTGTAAGGATAGGGGAAAGACCACGTGAGGATCCAGCAAGAAGGCAGCCTGTAAGCCAAGCAGAGGGGCTCCAGGAGAAACTAATTCTGATGACACCTTGCTCTTGGGACTTCCAGCCTCCAGAACTGTCAGAAATCAATTTCTACTGGTTAAGTCCCCCAGTTTGTATTTTGTTATGTCAGCCCTAGCAAACGAATGCAACCCTGTTTACCTGTCATTCTTCTAATCTATAGAGACTTCTCCTGGGGATCTTGGCATAAGGCTAATTTTTATCACTGATATATATCTGGTCCTGCTGAAATTTTTCTCTCATCTTGGATGTTTTTATGGGCATTTTCAAGGGGGCATTGGAGAAGAAGGGTCTCCTTGGCCTTCCCTTAATCTCCTCTGACACTTTACATTTCTTACGGTCTCTAGCATGCAATTTAGAAGTTATGCCCTATCTGTCCCATTCATTAATAGCAACAGCTTTCATATCATTCGCCCAATTAATCTAGCTTGCAATCGGCAGGTTATTAAATTCTGTAATCTCTGTCTGACACAATGCTTATGCTTAAAAGTGCTGGAGATTTGGTCGATTGGTTTAAAACCTGGAATTGGATCCAGGGCACAGGGATCCTGTTTCCTCAGTTTAGATGGTAAAGGCAGATTCCATGGGGACTGAGGGAACTAGGGCCTCTTCCAACAAATGTGAGTATTTTGGAGTCCTCAGTCTGGTTTCCACATGAAGCGATGTGCGGGTCTGTTGTTTTCCTCAGGGACCTCCAGGCAGATGCAGACAAACAGCAGGTGAGGAGGAAGAGCCGGCAGAGGGGGCTGAGAGCTGTAAACAAGCGACGCTATATTAAGAAAGCGCTCCATCTGCAGCATTGTCTCAACCCTGCCCCCTACTGGGCGGATTCCTGAACTGACTTTCCACAGGCAGCTGCTCCGTGACAGGTGTGTCACGATTTCTAAGACACAAGTCGCAGCTTCTTAGAATTGGGAAGATTCTTTAATATCACATCTTTTGGTGTCCTGAAAAGTCTCATTGCCGAGCATGAAATGAGTTTAGGTAGCACATGAGATGACTTCAGGTGGAGACATTAGCTTTGTGTGCAAGTTAACTGTAGAATTGCTTTTCCTGTTTTCTTTCAATCCGTCTAAATTTGGGAAGGAAAAAGTATCTATTTGGTAGATCTTTATATTCATTAACTTTCCTTTCTAACACAGAGAGGATTTTTTTCCTACACTGTATTTCTGTTACAAACATTTGATAGCTTATAAAAATCCTTCTCTAAGTAAATTAATAAGTAAAGAAGGTGGCTTCCTTAAAAGACAAATATTAAACAAATAATAGTGCAGGTGGTATTTGGATAAGGCAAAAGTCGTGAATGTGGTCAGAGTGAAATTATGGAGATACTGCTATCCCATTCCCTTCCCTTTGCTTCTACAAATGAAGAAACCGAGGCCTCTTTTGTAATGTTTCACTGAGAGGCTGAGTTGGAAGAGATGAGACACTTGAGTAGTGGCATCTGTTATGACTGGGGCTTCCCAGGTGGCGCCAGTGGTAAAGAACCCACCTGCCAGTGCTAGAGACTTAAGAGACACAGGTTCGATCCCCAGGTCAGGAAGATCCCCTGGATGCGGGCATGATAACCCAGTCCAGTATTCTTGTCTGGAGAACCCCATGGACAGAGGGGCCTAGGGGTCTACAGTCCACAGGGTAGTCGGACATGACTAAAGCAACTTAGAACACATGTGTGGATCCATGATGACTAGGATGCCCTCAAGGAAGAAGAGGCTGCCCCAGAAGTAACCTGAATTTGGCCTTGGCATCTGCTTGGACCTTCATGATGGTAATGCCTGACACACAGGGAGGGTGAAAGGAATATCCAAGATGAGAGACTGATCCCTATTTTCTTAGTCTGCTGGTGCTGCCAGAACAAAATACCACAGACTGGGTGGCTTAAGCAGTAGAAACTAATTTTCTTACAGGGCTGGAGGCTGGATGGTAGATATTGAGGAGCCCTCAGGCTGGTTTCTTCTGAGGCCCGTCTCTTTGGCTTGTAGACGCCGCCTTCTCATGGGATCCTTACGTGGTCTTTCCTCTGTGCTTGCATGTGCCTTGCTGCTGCTGCTAAGTCGCTTCAGTCTGTCCGACTCTGTGCGACCCCATAGATGGCAGCCCACCAGGCTCCCCCGTCCCTGGGATTCTCCAGGCNATGGGATCCTTACGTGGTCTTTCCTCTGTGCTTGCATGTGCCTTGCTGCTGCTGCTAAGTCGCTTCAGTCTGTCCGACTCTGTGCGACCCCATAGATGGCAGCCCACCAGGCTCCCCCGTCCCTGGGATTCTCCAGGCAAGAACACTGGAGCAGGCTGCCATTGCCTTCTCCAATGCATGAAAGTGGAAAGTGAAAGTGAAGTTGCTCAGTCGCGACCCCATGGACTGCAACCCACCAGACTCCTCCGTCCATGGAATTTTCCAGGCAAGAGTACAAATCTTAACATATAATTGTGTTTATTTCTTTTTGGCTGGGCTGCGTCCTCGTGCTGTGCGAGGGCTGCCTCTAGTGGCGAGCAGGGGCTGTTCTTCGCTGTGATGTGTGGGCTTCTCGGTCCAGGGGCTTCTCTTGTGAAGCATGGGTTCTGGCTTCAGTAGTTGCAGTTCCCAGGCTCTAGAGCTNTGCGTCCTCGTGCTGTGCGAGGGCTGCCTCTAGTGGCGAGCAGGGGCTGTTCTTCGCTGTGATGTGTGGGCTTCTCGGTCCAGGGGCTTCTCTTGTGAAGCATGGGTTCTGGCTTCAGTAGTTGCAGTTCCCAGGCTCTAGAGCTCAGTAATTGTGGCTCACGGGCCGAAGTTGCTCCTCCTCACGTGGGATCTTCCCACACCAGGGATCGAACCTATGTCTCCTGCATTGGCAGGAGGAGTCCTTACCACTGAGCCACCGGGGAAGCCCAGGGATAAGTCTGCTACCTTATTTTAACTTAATCACTTCTTTCAAAACCCTACCTTGAAGTCTAGTCACATTTTGAGGTACTAGGGTTGAACATTTCAGCACATTCATATTCACATTTCAATCTAAAGCCCACGTTTAGATTGACAGACACAAACCACAAGTTACTTCAACATTATACTGTATTGTTATTGATTGCCACCTGGAGGAATAGCTTTATTAGAAAAAGGGATTTGTGAGTCCAGGTGGCCCAAAGGCCCGGGAACCCGGGGGAGATGCCTGGCCACTTACAGCAATTTCTACGTATCGGTCTGTGGTCCATGAGAAACAGAGAAGCCACAAAGTCAGGGAGGAAGTCTGAGCCCTACTCTGATGTCATGCTACTGAGAACCTCTCTTTTTTTCTAGTATAACATCTGCAATATGTACATATTTAGGGGATTTGTTGTGGCTGGTGATTTTGGGGAATTGTGAGGGGGCATTGGAGAGACTGGAAAAGTTGAGGGGAGCCTGAGGAGAATGAAGGTAAATTCTTCTTTGATGGAAGTAAAAAGCATGGCCAATCTCAGTTCAATCTGAATTCAGCTGGTCTCCCCTTATTTATCACAAAGCAAAGTTATGTTTTAGTTTTATTATTTAAAAATGTTTATTATTACTGGCTTCACTGCATACAGCTTGTGGGATCTTAGTTCCCTGACCAGGAATTAAGCCACCCAAGGCAGTGGAAGCGTGGAATCCTACCAACTGGACCTCCAGGGAATTCCCCAGACTTATTTTTTAAAATTGACAT
>SJYV01012834.1:0-21086 GCA_006410875.1 Neotragus pygmaeus | reverse complement strand
ATCCAACCAGTCCATTCTGAAGGAGATCAGCCCTGAATTTCTTTGGAAGGAATGATGCTAAAGCTGAAGCTACAATACTTTGGCCACCTCATGTGAAGAGTTGGCTCATTGGAAAAGACTCTGACACTGGGAGAGATTGGGGGCAGGAGGAGAAGGGGACGACAGAGGATGAGATGGCTGGATGGCATCACGGACTGGATGAAGGTGAGTGTGAGTGAACTCCGGGAGATGGTGATGGACAGGGAGGCCTGGCGTGCTGCGATTCATGGGGTCGCGAAGAGTCGGACACGACTGAGCGTCTGAACTGAACTGAACTGAACGTTACAAGAGCCCTCCTTCTCTTTGGTCGTTTTCCTTGTCCTAAAGTCTACCTTACCTGGTATTAGTGTTACTACAGCTGCTCCTTCTTCATGAATTAACATTTGCATAATATATCTTTTCATTTCCAACCTACCTACATCGATATATTTGGAGTGAGTTTCTTATAGACAGTATATAGTTCTGTGGCATTTTTTTTTAATGTACTCTACCTGTCTCTGTTTTAATTGTATTTAGACTGTCTATATTTAAAGTAATTATGAGTCCACTACAGCTTAAGTGCCATTTTATTGTTTATTTTCCTTTGTTTGTTGAGTCGATTTCTCATTCCTCTGTTTCTCTTTTCTTGCCTAAGTCTCAAACATTTTTCTGATTCCTTTTTGACTTACCTGTAATGTTTTTGGGTATATGGCTATTACAGCTTCCTTGGGTCTGTCCTAAAAATGACAATCTATGGATATAACTCATCAGAGTCCACTGATAACAGAGTTTTGCCACTTTGCATGGAGTATGGAATACTTACTTCCATTTAAGTCCTTGCACCCTCCCAACTTTTAAAATGTAACTGTCTTGGACTTCCCTGGTGATCCAGTGGCTAAGACTCCATACTCCCAGTGCAGAAGGCTTGGGTCAGGGAGCTATATCCCATAAGCCACAAGTAAGAGTTCGCTGGCTACAACTAAAGATCCTGCATGCTGAAACAAAGACCTTGGATCTAGCATGCTGCAACTCAGACCCAGAAAAGCCAATATAAACAAATACATATTTAAATAATAATAATAAAGTAAAATATAACTGTCTTAGGTATTTCCTCTATGTACACAGGGCACCACCTCAGATGGTGCCATGATTTTTGCTTCAACTCTCCCCCTTTCTGGGTCTTCATGTACTTTGCTATTCAGTTGCTCAGTCATGTCCTACTCTTTGCGACCCCAGGGACTGCAGCATATCAGGCTTCCCTGTCCTTCACCATCTCCCAGAGTTTGCTCAGATTCATGTCTGCTGAGTCAGTGATGCCATCCAACCATCTCATCCTCTGCCACCTCCTTCTCCTGTTGCCACTAATCTTTCCCGGCATCAGGGTCTTTTCCAATGAGCCTGCCCTTTGCTTGGTGTGATGATTGGGGTTTTAAACTGTAGGAGGGAGGCCCAGGAGGATGTCACTCTCCATGTTGGCAGGAATCAGATGTCTCCCCAGAGGGAGAATTTGAACCCAAGTCCCCACCTCCACAACCCCTGCTTTTTGTCTTGTTTGTCCCCAAGCTGCCTCCAGGATCCGGGCTGGAGGGACATTTCTCTTTCAGGGTCAGTCTCAGCTCCAGTTGGGACTCGCGGCTGAAGTCACGCTAGCCTCCCAGTGCCCCCAGCCTCGCAGGGTCACCAGTCTTCTTCTGGGGTTCGCCCTCCACCCCTGTTCTCAGCTGGAGGTTGACTCAGAGTGTGGGCTCTGACCACTTCCTGTGGGGGTCCCGGGAGTCCTCTGACTCCAGGTTTCCTCATCCGACCCTTCACGTTCCTGCTCCACCATCAGTCCCCTCCCAAAGCGATGCTCAGGAGAGAGGCATTTTAATCCCCCATTGGTCTAGGGCTTTGTGGGTGGCCCAAGGAGAATCCGTCAGCTCACGCTAAGGCCTCAATCTCCTGGTCTGATCTCCAGTCTCTGGGACCCAGGAGGACAGAGGACAGATGCAAGGAGCTGAAAGTCAAGGCCACTGTCAGGGTGACCTGGCATTTGATGGTAAGTTATAGAGACAGACCCTCAAGGGACAACACAGCTCTTTCTGCCCAAATTTTTATGCAAAAGCTGTGAGTTCTCTATAGAAGTTGAGTCTTAGCTCAGTCTGCCGATCAATCAATGAGGACAAGCAAAAACAAAGAAGACCTTCCATGTCCCTCCCTGTAATCTGGACACGATGCCAACATCTAGGTCACGTGAATTAATGAGCACAGTGCCTGGCCAGTGGGTAAAGATCAGACAAAAAATCAATTATTTTTATGAGTTTTCATTGTTTTTTCAGCCTCGTATTGCACCCACTTTCCTTTTGGTCTTCATCAATGCTATCACAGAACAGAATTTTTCAAATAACTGAGAATCCTTATGGACATGCTTTCGGTTCTAATTCCACATTACTTCAAATTCTTTTTTTTTTTTTTTCCGCGTTAAATTTGGGGAAAGGGGAGGCATTTGGAAAGTCCCCGAGAAGAGACCAGAAACTGGAAGATATAAAAGCGTGAGCCACCATGTGAGGAGGCGGCCGCCCTGTTTACACAGCGGACGTCTCTTCCAGTAACCGCGGCCCCCTAGTCATCAACAGCAGGGGCCAAGGGAGCTAAAGTTGTAGAAATCTGGAAGCCAAGCCTTGCTTCTCTCCCAGTTAGTGTTTGCAACCGGGCTTAAGAGATTGGTGCGGCTGGGGAAATATTCTGATCCAGCTTTAGCTGACCCCGGGGGCAGCTTTGGGCTTTGACAATGGGCCAGTGTGAGATGGAAGGGCAAAGCCTGGGCTTAATCGAGAAGGTGGGGGCGTTTGAAGGATGAAACTATGGGTCTCCTGATTACACGGTTTCCCTGGGGGACCCCCAGCCCCACAGTGGGGACACCTGGCTCAGCCCTTCGGTAACTACTCACAAAGACACATGTTCGCCTGCCCTGCTCTCAGGACGGTCTTCCATCTGGATGTCTCCGGGCGATCTCGTGCTACTGGAGATTGCCGTCAGGGATGGGTTCCACGGGCTTTCCTCCACTGTCTGAAGGCGTTTTGATCCTGGTGCCACTGTCCTCCTTTCATCCCGTCTCTAGCACTCACTGATGAACCTTCCAACATCCCGGTCCTCTGATGACCTGACCCCCCCCCGAGCCCCTGAACCCCCCGCAGGGCTGACACCCTGTACCTAGTTAGTGGTGAAGTTCAAGTTGGGTTGCTTGTGTCTAACATGAGAGAAAAATAAACTTTTAAGCTTTGGGTGTCTGCTATACAAGTTGAGCCTCCTTCCTAAATTATGCAAATGAGAGTGTGTGCCTTGCAATAAAGCAATAAGGACCCAGAGAGGGGATACTGTGAGTCGACGGAGACAGGCAGGGCAATAGTCAGCATCACAGAATTGGCCTGGAGTGGAAAGAGCCACCGCAGCTGCAGGTCCCAAAGGAGGGGGGCTGTCTTTGGGGAGACTCATGTGGACATCGACAGCAAGGGTCAGTGGGTCTCCCTCCAACATCGGCATGAGGTGAGCCCTCCCACCCCACGGCTCTTGGAAACTGCCCTGGGAGACTCTGGCCATTGACAGAGGCTCAGACATGGGGTTAGAGTGAGTCATGAAGAATGAAAGATCTCTTTAGGGACTTCCCCTGGTGGTCCAGTGGTTAAGAATCGGTTTCGCAAAGCAGGGGTTGCAGGTTCAACCCCTGGTAGAGGAAAGAAGGTCCCATATGCCGCAGAGCAGTTAAACCTGCATGCTACAACAACTGAGACTTTGTGCCACAGCTAGAGAGAGTCTGTGCACCAGAGAGAGAGAGCCACCTGATGTAACAAAGGTCCTGCGTGCTGCAACTTAAGACCTGGCGCAGCCGAATGAGTAAATCATGAGCACGTGTTCTTTTTAAAGATCTATTTAGTTTTCACTAAGATGGGAGGAGAGAACTCCCTCCCCCCGACCCTCCCTCCACATCCATAGCTACACCTCCCTGCAGGAGGGTTCCTCATTCTCACCCCCTCTGGCCTCCTCTTCCACAGCTCCTCCTGGACCCTCAGATCTCAGAGCTGCAAAACTTACCTCCAAGGGACCTGCATGTTACAAATGAAGAACCCAAGTACAGGAGAGTCTGGAGCTGGAAAACTGGTCAGAGCCCCTAGACTCCCCCAGAGCCGTCCCTGCTCCATCACACGCTTCCACAGCTCCACGGGACCCAGGGACATTTACACGCAGGGCCGAACCTGATTGAATGCACCAGCTGAATCTGGTGGGAAGCAGGGCTTCCTCTGCAATGTGGATGAATCACTTTCAGATAACTGCTGAATTAAGGTACCTGGAGGAAGAGGGCTTCATCCACTCAAGGACATGATTGTCTCAGACAACTAGAGATGGCTGGGCTGGAGTGGGCAATGTGACGATGCTCAGTTAATTCGCTAAGGCATGGTGCACTGTATGCACGAGTTATTTCTACACAGACAAAATAGGAACGAGATTCAGCAGTTATGTAAGGAATACCAGAATGGGGAATCTCCTTGGACACGTGAAGGGAGAAGGCGCAACAACTGCTCTCTTTCTGGATACCAGAAAACTTAGGTTCAAATTACCCAGATGTTTGCATCTATGTGTGTGTGTATCCTTCCATCATCTATCTACCCATCCGTCCATCCAACCATTATCTCTCTCTCCATCCAACTATATATACCAGATGGGGTTCTCCCATGTCCTGCCTTGCTAAGAAAATCTCAACTTTGCTTAAATAGTCACTCCTTGGGAGGTGACTGGAGGCCAGTGGGAGTATTCCCTTACTGAAGGATCATGGGAAAGCATTGTGGTCAAAACCAGGGAGCTGAGTCCCATGGGCTCAACCCAGTCTGGTGACCCTGGGCAAACAGCCTTCCAAGGACTTCTGGAACCTTCTCCTGGAACCTCAGCTCGACAGAGCTCCTAAGAATGTGTATTCTCTGGTTTATTTTGAGCAATAGTATTTTAATGCCAGAAAATTCCCATGTTTCCTTTAATGACTGGCATTTAAGTCGGCTGGATGAAAAACAGGATTTGATTTTATTTGGTGTCATTTCCTTGTAGTAGAGCATGGATACAAGGAACTAAAGAGGTCAGGTTTCCACAGAACATATTTTTGAAAGGGGAACTCTATCTAGGGCCCCTCAACTTGAACCCCAAGACCTACAAGAGCTGTGAAGCTACCGCATCACTTACTTGCACAGAGGCTCTGGGGTCTCTTGAATGCTGAATATGGTAGCGAAGACAAAGAAACGGCGGCAAACACTTGGGGGTAACTGTGTGCTAGGGATGGCTCTAAGCGTGCACGCTGACCAGTGCAGTCCGCACACGGTTCCGTGAGGCGGGTGTGATGCTTGGTCTCACGTTACAGATGAGGGAAATGAAGCCCAGAAAGGCTGAGTCACTTGCCCAGGGTCACACAGTGGTAACTGGCAGAGCTGGCTGGGACTGACTTCAGAAGGAAAGGAAGTCTAGGGACTTCCCTCATTGTCCAGTGGTTAAGAATCTGTCTTGCTAAGCAAGGGTTCAATCCTTAGCTGGGGATCTAAGACATACAAGTGCTGTGGAGCAACTAAGCCAGAGTGCCACGGCTACTGAGCCCGTGAGCCATGACTGAGGAGTCTGCACCGCATCGAAATATCCCGCAAGGTGCAACTAAGACCCAATGCAGCCAAATTAGTTAATTAATTCAATAAATATGTTAAAAAATAAGAAATAATTTTTTTTTAAAGGAAAGGAAGTCTATCCAGACTTCAAAACAGTGAAACCCAGGAGAGGCTTTTGAAGGTGTCACCCACAGAAATTTTCCCAAACCCCATTTTGAAGCACCACAAGTGACTCCTCCTGCCCTGGAGAGGATGATGCCCTCGGCCTTGGCAGCTCCTCCCAGCGTGGGGATCTGATGGTGAACAGGTTTCTGGTACATCCGGGTCCAGAGGTGCTGGGGGAAGATGCCCCCAGTGTCGGTGGGACCGGCGATGCTGGGCCCCCAGAGCCGGCCTGGTCCCCACGTCCATGACAGAAGCAGAGTCAGGGGGTGGCCCTGAATCTCCAGGTGCCAGAGAGAAACAGGGTGGGGAGGTGAAGGAGGTTGGCACCTTGCCAGGAAGCGCAACCGGCCTGAGCTCCCTGGGGCCGACAGACGGGTGGCCAGGGAACTGTGGGGAGCGTGGGTCCCTCCTCGTTAAGGTGCAGACACTCCCCGACTGGGAAGAACTGCTGTGGAAAGTTCCAGAATTGGAGTCGGGCTCATCCTTCTGGGGCGGGGCGGGGACCCCTACTCTGTGACTAACGGGCCCTGGAGCCGGATCTGACTCTACCCCGACCACCCGTGAGCCTCAGGGCTCCTGTCTGACCTCGGTGTCCTCATCTCTGGAATGGGAGTAAAAGAACCCCAGCCCGATGGGGTATGGGGACAGTCCCACAAGCTAAGGGTCCAGGTGCACGGCAACAGCGTCCCCAGGGCGCGCGGCCCCAGCATTCTCAGCTTTTTCTAGAAGGAAGTTACGGTTTCACATGTACACACACACACAGACACACACATGATTTCCAGAAGGGAAATTGTTAATATTTCATGAGGTTGTGGTTAAGCCAAGAACTGAATTCGCAGCCAAGGAAATCAAATTTTAAAAGCCCAGGGGGAGCTGATGGAGAGGCACTGACAAGCCTCTTCAATACCTTTTCCGAGACTCCTGTGACACCGGGACGCTCGGCTTGAAAGGCTTTTCATCAGGATCTGAGCCTCTGCCTGCAGCAGGGGCATGGTGGGGCTGTCACCCTGCCCCTCTGTCGACTGGCCTCATCTGAGTATGCCCAGAAATGCCCAGGAGGGGGACATCTTCCTCAACAGACTCTTTTTTTTCAACCCCAAAGGATATACTCTGTATAGTGATACAGGATACCGTCAAACACATCGAAGAGCACCAGTGTCTCCAGCAGTGTATCTTGCTGTTCAGAACATTTTTGTGGACCTCCTTGGTGGCCCAGTGATTAGGAATCCACCTGGCAATGCAGAGGAAATGGGTTCGATCCCAAGTCCAGGAAGATTCCACATGTTGCGGGGCAACTAAGCCCATCCGCCACAACTACTGAGCTCCTACCCCCTAGAGCCTGTGATCCGCGGTGAGAAGCCACCGCGGTGAGAAGCCCATGCACAGCAATCAGAGAGTGGCCCCCTCTCGCCACAACTAGAGAAAGCCTGAGTGCACAACCAAGACCCAGCATAGCCAGTGGCTCAGATGTTAGAGACTGCATGCAATGCAGGAGACCCGGGTTTGATCCCTGGGCCAGGAAGATCCCCTGGAGGAGGGCGTGGCAACCCACTCCAGTATTCTTGCTGGGGAAAATCCCATGGACAGAGGAGCCTGGTGGGCTACAGTCCACGCGGTCACAAAGAGTTGGACGTGACTGAGCAACTAACACTTTCAGTTTTTTTCAATTTTTTTTAAAAAAACCTTTTTGTCGTAAAGTATCGATTGACTCTTGACCACCCCTCTTGATAACCCCTCTTGGAAGGAATGGCCTGGGGGAGGGAAGGCGGGTCAAAATGGGAAGGAAGGACTACACAGGGAGGAATCCTTCGAGGGGAGGGGCAGCTCTTTGCTCTGCAGTGATTTTTGGCTTCTGTCTTCTGCCCTTTGTGTTTTTTCCCCTTGTTTTTGAACAGCCTCATGGCTAATCAAAATCCACTGGTGGGAGAAACACCTCTTGCTCATTAATGGATTACACCCACTCTACAGGTGAAAGAAACTGAAGTCCAGAAAGGGCAAGCCACCTTGCCCAGGATGACATGGCTCATTAGAGGCTGCGTCACTTACACTTGTCCATGCATGGCTGGCAAAGCTGGCCCTCTCCCAGACTCGGGGGACAAGACCAAACAGCCAGAATGAAGCCTGCCCTGAAACTGATGCCAAACAGCCCCGACCCTACCCATCCCCAACTCCTGAAGACCTCGAAGACGCAGATGAAGTTGTCCCAGTGGGGAAAAAACAAACAAACAAACCCCAGACATCTACTTGAAACGATTCGTGCTTAAATCTGGGTTTCCTGAAACGGCGTGCCTGTCAGACCAGCTAAGAGCAAGGGCTGTGTCTGCTCTCACACCTTCCCAGGGCTGGAGGCGGTAATTGCTGGGTCTCCCGGGGTGTAAGAGTAAACAGGGGGCGTCTTCTTTGCAAAGTACCTCACTTAATTACACCAATAAGAACTTGAAAGCAAGTCTTGCCACAGAAAGTCAGTAATGCTGATTTAATCTAAATACAGAAACAAGAAGGTCTCTAGCAGCTCACTCTAATGATTTAACTAAGCCCACCAACATCCCTGTAATGTACTCCATAAGGCTGTGATGGTAATGAGTTACCTAACACATTTTAAAATGTAGGAATTCAACTGTTAACCAGAATATGGCAGATTTTATTATAACTTTGCATGGTTCTTACTACCTGTTCCCAGAAAGAGGAAAGCTGGTGCAAGGATTTCTATTTATTATTTTCCTATTTATTATTGTTATTGAGAGGTAAGCAAAAGTTATTGTGTAGGAACTTCCAAGAAAACAGCTTAAAATGATGTCTCAGTTGAGAGAGACATCTTTTGTTTTTCTCCTCCCATCACCACCAATTTTCTTCTTGGAATATGGATGCAATGAATGGAGCATCAACAGCCTTTTTGGATCATGAGATCTCAGAAAAAAGAAGCTGGCAAAGTGGATAAAAATGAATTCTGATAAATTCCAAGGAGCTAATAGACAGGACCCCCATCTTTTGACCTTTTTCTTTTTTAATGATAAAAGCAATAATATTCCAAAAACCAACTACTGCAGCTTAAATCTTAAGTCTGTTGCCTCTTACTCTGGTTGCCACTAGCCATATGCAAGTCATTTTAAATTCTCCTTTGTCTCAGTTTCCTTGTCTAAAATATGAAGATAATAAAATTATTGACCTCATAGCGTTGTTATGAATTTTAAATGCATGTGCCTGTATATAACTAATAATAAGAGCAACATGCCAGCATGTTTAAAAAAATACAGTAGCCCCCAGCAGTGGTGATTTACAGAGACCATCAAACAGATGTTCCATAAATGGACTCTAGTGCTTTCTTGATTATCCCTTTTCCCCTGAGCCTGGTTTTCCATCGTTATGGCTGGTTATTGAGCTGGGCAATACAATAAATACCCTTCTCCCAGGCTGACCACAAGCACAAGACCCCACCCAGCACAGCCCCCAGCCCTCAGCCACTGCACATGTCCAGGGGGGCCAACGCCAGGAGTATGAATCCTGACTCTGCCGGCATCAGGATGGGAGAGCCCGCTGTCCACATTGTCCTCTGACAGTGCCCAGACTCAGAGACTGGCTCAGGAATTTGCAGATGATTTAGACCGCTTCATCATGGCCCCCAGCCAGGCAGAGCCAGCCCACATCACCCCCCAGATGTGAGACAAACTGCTGCCTCTCACGCAGGGTCTCCCCCACCGGGACCCTCTCCAACCACCAGCCGAAGTTCCTTCTCACGAACCCCTGCCTTCAGCTCTGGGTGACAGTGGAAGCAGGGTCTCATCCTGCTAAGACTCAGACCCTCCAGGCCCAAGGATCTGGTGCTGGGCCATGTCCAGGGAGGATGTTCCCTGAGCTTCGTGGGGGGCGGCCCTGGTTGCGAAAGTCACCGTGAGTCTGCAGGTCCTTCACTTTTGTTTACTTCTTGGGAGCGTCTTCCACGCATGGCTGGTCTGGGGAGGCCTTCGTGCCTGGAGGAAGCAGCCAGACTTCTTGGGGACTGTTTTCATTTGGGTTTCTTCCCAAGAGATGCAGAGACAGCATTCAAGTGAAGAAATCTGTTTAGCTGACCGTTCCAGGAAGCATCAGAGGCTGAGTGGGGGAGGGAAAGAGGGGCAGAGGGCAGCCCGTGAAGGGTGGGTCACAGGGCCACTTGGCACCCATGGGCCACCCATGGACCACTGCTCTGCTGGGAAAACTCTGGCAGCTGGTGTAGACTAGCTGTTACCCTAGCAGAGGGGAAAGAAGTATTTACCATATCTACCAAAGACTGTTGGTGCCATATGCGTGTGTGTAATTCCCATGGCAAAATCCAGAGAAGCTCCAGGCACAGAAATGCTAGGGCACAGCAGACCAGGCAGCTCTTCCCTGGTCCCTGTGGGATGCTGGCTCAGGGGAAGCTGGCTGCGCAGAAGATGTCCAACAGCACTGAGACCCCCTGCCAGAGGAGCCCTGTGCTGGGGCTCCAGTCCTCAGCCTAGCAGAGTACCTGGAAGGCAGAGAGCATGGATTGGCAGGTATTAAAGTGTGCCCTCTTGTAGGTCCAAGCAGACATCTGACTACAATCAAAAGACAGATCCCTAGTGAGACCCACCCAGCTGGGTACTTCCTGCATTCCGCACCCATACAGTCATGAGCAAAAGAATATGGCTGTTGTAGCCACTATACTTCCCGTGATTTGTTTCATACCAGGAATAGATAACCAGAGGAGACAAGAGGCTCAGATGGTAAAGAATCTGCCTGCAATGCAGGAGACCTGGGTTCGATCCCTGGGTCGAGAAGATCGCCTGGAGGAGGAAATGGCAACCCACTCTGGTATTCTTGACTGGAGAATCCCATGGACAGAGGAGCCTGGCTGGCTATGCTCCATGGGGTCGCAAAGAGTCGGACATGATTGAGTGACTGTCACATCACTTCAGGAATAACCAGAAGAGAAGGAACATCCTCCTGCACCATCACTCAGTATGTTCCTATGGAAAGGTATTATGCTTGTGAGGCTATTCCGTTAGCCCGGGATGATGGTAACTAACCGTACCTCTAGGAAAAACTCAGCCCTGGATTCATTCTTACTTTCGTCTTCTCCCAAGTGAAGACTTGCTGTTCTTCCTCCGTATTTCAGACTTTGACTGCATTTGTTGNCAATATGAGCACAGAGAGCACCTGGCCCTCCCAAGCTCTGACTGAGGCCGAGGTGAAGGGCGGGGATCACAGCCTCCACAAGCCTCAGCCCAGCCCGTGAGGTGGGGTCTGCCTGCCATCCAGCTGGCATGGGGTTCTGTGGGGAGAAGGGCACTGCTCTGGGGCACAGGCAGGGGCAGCATCGTGTCCGCTGGCCCAGGGCTGGAGCAGCCCAGGTCCCAGGCCTGACAACACTGCTGGAAACCCCGCAGACCAAGGTCAGTAAGGACAAGCTGGAACCTCCGCGGCATCACCGGGGCCTTGCTGGCTGCAGATGCGTGCTTCCGGATGGATCCCAAATGAAAGCAACCCAAGTCCTGGGGATGCAGAGGCGCCGGCTCATAGAGACAACCGGGCCGAGGCAGCACACAGCGCTGCTCCGTGGGGTCCCCAGCCCGAGGTCCGGGAGGGGACACGTGTCCTCAGGCTGCCACACGGGCTCAGTACGCAATCCTCCAGTGAGTGGGCTGCTCACAGGCCTTCTCCTCGTCCCCGCAGAACCGGTTGTATGTTGTCTTGGGGTCCAAGCCCAGGATCTCCCTCTCCTCGTGAATTCGAAAGGAGAACGTGGAGACTGATGTGCCAATAAAAAACCTGCCGAGAACAGGCTGTCACCAGGGCTGCAGCACAATCCCCCAGCCACCACCCACCCAGACGCCTGCCGGGCCCTCACCCCTTGGCCAGGGTTCCCTGCAGCCGGTCACGAGCAAGCGGCCTGGGTTCAGGACTCAGGGGTGGGCGAGCACACCGGCCCGTCTGCATGTGAGGACCCAGCCGGGAACACGGCCGTAGGGTGAGGGGGGCGCTCACCGGGCATGCGCACAGATCCACTGGTCCACGATGGCCACGCCCCCGTCCTTGTAGAGCTCCAGCTCCTCCCACGTGGGTTCGAACCGCACCATTTCAGGCAGCAGCCTCCGCAACTCCTCCAGCTCTGTGGGTGTGAGGGGGCCGGTGAGGGGGCGCCACGGGGGGATCACACAGCCTAGAGGGGTCTCGCACAGGCATGCACATACCCACAACTCTGCAGGGTACAGGGGACTCACACAGGCATGCACATGTGCCCACGACTCTCAGACTGCAGGGGACTAGCACACGCGTATACACATGCCCACGACTCACACAGCGCAAGAGGGACTCGCACACACGTGCACATATGCCCACAAGCAGGACCGAAGGGCGAGGGAAGAGGACAGAAACACAACCCTCTATTAACCCAGGGAGGAACAGACGGACAGGAGCCGAATACCCTTCCTGATGGCATCTGTGGCCACGAACACCTTGTCCAGCTGGTGGGCCTTCATGAGGCTGCGGATCTTCCGCACAGCCCCGTCCAGGCTGGGCACGTCCTCCCTGTGCCCCCAGATGAAGTCTTTCCTCCTCAGGTGGACGCCCAGGTATGGGCCCCCCAGCGAGGAGCCCAGCTTGACCTGGCAAAGGGGGACCAAACTGGCTGAGCTGGTGATAGGCAGGCAGGATTCGGGGCCCGATGGGGTCTGTCCCTGGACTGATCACCAACGTCCTCAGGTTTACACTAGGATAGGGCTCCCTGCTGACAAGCAGCAGCTCGGGTAACGGGTGCAGGGCCAGGAGCCCTGTGATGGACAAGCATGCCCCGTTCAGACCGTTCTTAACTTTTAAGGGCTTAGTTGTGAGGCATCTCAAAGAGACAAACGCACCCATCCCCTAGGATTACAGGGGAAGGGGGGTACCTTCATCCGGGTCCAGTCCTCCTCAAAGGGGATTCCATCGGCCACATCCGTGGAGTTGAGGTGCCTGCTCCTGAACTCGTCCCCCACCGCCCGCAGGTGCCTGGCAAACACCATGCTGCGCCGGGTCTGCAGGAAGACAGGCCGTGAGCCTGTCACCAACCCTCCTCGCCCGCCATTCCCTCTTGTCCCAAGAACCCCCTCATCCATCAGAGTCCAACCCGAGGGCAACGAGTGAGCTAGGGCCTCAAGCAGTGGATTCAAGGTGGAGCCCACCATTCGGACAGTCAGGAGCGTCCAGGGGGCGTGACTACATCGGCCTGGTAAGTTCCGACGGGCTGTGCAGGTCGATGCTGCAGCTCTCTCTACTCCCACGTGTCCCCGTGGCCTGGGGCCCTTGAATGTGACTGGCGGGGTCAGGAAAGTGCTGAGGGGTCACCACCCTGCAGGGCTGGTGGGGGTCCAGTGCTGCTGAGAGGCACAGAACCCATCTCCACGTGATGACAATGGCCCTTCTGTGATTCTGAAACCGCCTGTTCAGGAGGTACCCTAGTCCAAGGAGCAGGGCTCTCACCTGGGGGCCTCTGCCCTGCCCAACCCCCACTTCTATTTCTAATCAGTTCTGGTACCCGTGGGAGGGTGGAAGCTGTCCCTGCAGCCCGCCCACCACGCTGATGCTCCTGGCAGGGCCCCAGACAGGCCGGGCTGTGGACAGGCCAGGCATGCCAAAGTCACCTGGGGCTCTACCTCGTAGCCGAGGGCTCTTCTCAGGCAATGTCTGATGCTTTTGCACTGGGCCTCCATGGGCAGGACTGCACCTCTTTTCCAAACCAGACACCTGATGACTAGGCGTCCCCACCCCAGAAGGACGAAGGCCTTGGCCCACCTCCATCACCATCTGTCCACCAGAGCCAGCACTCCCCCATCAAAGCAGAGCCCAGTCCCACTGTCAAGGACCCAAGCAGACAGCGCCCACCTCCCATGGCTAAGCACATGGGGCCAGAGCTCTCGTCCAGGTTCCCAGTGCCAGCAGCAGGGACAGCTGGTGCAGGAGGAGGGCCCGGGACGCCCCAGCCCTCTCCCAGGAGCACCTCCGTGGGCAGGCGGGGAGCACTTGCTGGTGGGCCCACCCCCAGATGCTCTGGGCCTCATTGTGTTAGTCAGCAGGCAGACACAGGAGCTGCTCTGTGTGTGTGTGTGTGTGTGTGTTGGGGCGGGGTGAGGGGGATGTATTTCCCAAAGTACACACATTCACACAGATGCTCAAGGCAACACTCACGTCCCAATACTCCTTCCCGCCGTAGTGGTCGTGGAGGAGGTTCTCGGCTCGGTCCAACATCACAGATCTATTTTTAAACAACAGAAAAAGAAGGTCTTTATGCCTATGTGCTCCACTGAGTCCCATCATGTGGGAGGGCCCTGGGCCAGGGAATAGTCCAGGACAAAACCTGAGCAGGTCCAAACCCTGCGGGGTCAGCTGGGTGCATGAGGGCAAGTCTCTGACGACCCTCTCAAAGGTGGCCGTCTGCAGAGGGCTTCTGCTTCCTCAGTGGCTCTAAACGTTCACAGACTCTCCTGCCCTAGCCACTAAACTTGCTCAGCAGCCAGCTCACTTGTGACTATCAACGCAAAAAACCACACAAATACACAAAATGAATAAAACCTGCCAAGAGAACCCAGCAACACACTAAAAGAAAAACACAAAAGACAAATGGAGTTCATACCAGGAATGCAAATCTGCTCCAATGTTAGAACAGCTGTGGCTTAACTCGCACTCCTGGGTAAAGGGCAAAGCCGAACCACCACAGCTAGCCCAAAGGAGTGCGTGAGCATTTACCCCTGCTTCTAAGGATCATCTTAACAAAAGAGAAGCCTTGTCACCTGTGTCCTTCTCTGGCCAAAAGGCAGGCCCCTTCTTCAGGGAGCGTCAGCTTGATCCTTCAAAGTGCGGGGCAGAAGAGGCTGCCCACCTGAGCCCATCAAGCAACTTGAAGAGTCAGAAGACGCAGAGAGGACCCTCCAGAGCAGGCCTCATGCACTCCAGGCTGGCTCCCTGGGCAGGACAACCCTGGAGAGGGCGGCTCCCAGATGCCTGGGTGGGGGACACAGGTGGGGTGATCAGAGGTTCCATTTTTAAGCCAAAACAGATCCTCGGGGGCTCAGAGTTAATTGTGGAAACTGAAACTATAAAAAGTAGAATAAGAAAGAATTTTTAAGAATATTGAAATGGTAAAGATTATTAAAACATCCCCTTCGATAGCTCTCTACCTTGCCTAACAGGTTCCCCAGGACCTCTTACAGCTTGTAAATTGCTTACAGCCCCCCAACTGTGAGAGGCACAAACCTTAAAAGCATCTTAAAGATACAGAGCCTTTTCCAGAGTCAAAAATCATATTGGTGATGGGTTTTCACTGTTGACTCAATGATTGCTGCCATATTCTTTATCTTTTAGGCACCTGGGAGGATGTTAATGTAAACAGGAAATGGAAAAAGATACATAGTAGTTTTGATGTTAGCAACACTAGACTTTTGAGTTAATTACTTTTCTTTTGTTATAAATCACTGCACTCCTTTTACTTGTTATAAGTTGCTGTATCTTTGCTGTGTAAGAATTTAACTTTATTTAGTGCTTTCTGAGACTGGCACCAGATTTTGGGAAG
Organism: Neotragus pygmaeus; assembly: GCA_006410875.1. NCBI lineage: Eukaryota > Metazoa > Chordata > Mammalia > Artiodactyla > Bovidae > Neotragus > Neotragus pygmaeus. The sequence continues at coordinate 5,741 of SJYV01012834.1, read as the reverse complement.
ATCAACACAAATAAGTCTTCTGGTTGACAAACCCTTATCAGAAAAAAGGCTGTAAAATGTTAATTGGCCCTTTTGGCCAGAAGATGATGTAAATTACCTAAGACTTGTGTATACAACTAGGTATGCTGAGCGAAAAGCCTGGTTTTGATAAGAGTCTGGGCTGCTAACGCTGCGTAACTTTGTACTGCCCATTGATCTCTATGTACAATCAAAAAGGTATAAAAGGCCTTTCTAGACAATAGAGGCCGGGGCCAGTCACTGGACTGGTTTCCCCCGTGTCTCCTCTTCACTCTAATTTCAGGCTGAATTCCCATCTGGAGTGGGGCAGATCATCATGTCTACTTACTTGTCCTGGCTTCTAAGATCCATAAGAGAGAGCCCAAGGTGGGGCACTCTCTGATATTCAAACACACATCCGTGGCCCAACGTAGATGGTGCAAGTTCCTTTTCTGGAACTTTATTGGTCTTCACCATAAGCCAAGTTATTCAGCCTCCTTTCTCCACTTAATTTTCCTACTATACTATTTCTTCTTAATCTAATCTTATATTAATTAATAAATAAAGTTTTTTCCTCGCCTATCCGTCTCCCCTTCAAATCACCCTGGATCCAGCGGGGCTGGACCCCAGCACCATCCTAAAGGAAATCAGTCCTGAATATTCATTGGAAGGACTGATGCTGAAACTCCAATACTCTGGCCACCTGATATGAAGAACTGACTCACTGGAAAAGCCCTGATGCTGGGAAAAATTGAAAGCGGGAAGAGAAGCGGACAACAGAGGATGAGATGGTTGGATGGCATCACTGACTCGATGGACATGAGTTTGAGTAAGCTCCAGAAGTTGGTGATGGATAGGGAAGCCTGGCGTGCTGCAGTCCATGGGATAGCAAAGAGCTGGACACGACTGAGTGAATGAAGTGAACTAAAAGATTTAAAACACACACACACATAGAAACCTTTGAAGAATAAACAGGATAACAACTTTGAATATATAAGTTGAAAAATTTAAATAAATGCTTCACAGAAAATCATTTCAAAAGAGCTTTTCAACATGGTTTTACTCTGAAATCAAAGAAACACAGATGAACATAGCAGAGGTCCAGCCTCACTCATCAGCTCCAGAGCCCCAAGCGCCCTGCCTAGGGCTGCGTGGGGACCACGGCTCGGCGGCCACCACTCGGAAAGCGAGACCCAGCTTTTGTTTCAGGCAAAAGCCTGTGTCCTCACGCCCCCATGACTGTGCAAACACGGCTCCTGTTTGTGATGGCAAAACCTGGGACCAGTCAAAGGCCACCAGCTCAGGCAGGTTCTGTGAACCCTCTTCCTCTGTGCGAGGACAGCTGCAGAGGAACACGGTAACCTCTGCAGTGACCTCATGGGTCTCACCTCACAGATTCCCAAGGGGTACCACCAAGTGGGAAAGAGACAAACAGGACACTCTGCAGAGAACACGCCTGTGGTGTGAGTACACGTGTACTTAACAGGGAGACGGACATGAGCGCTGAGTGGGAGAAGAGTTCTGGAAAGATGGGAGGGGATGAACCCAGTGGTGGCCTGGGGTCCCTGTGAGAACAGAGACTGTTTCTGAAGACTCCGTTTTACAACAAAACACAGCAGAGCCTGCAGACATGGGTATCCCACCCCGCCAATGGCCAAGCGGGGTTGTGAAGCGGCTCTAGGGGCCTGGAGAGCGTGCTGCAGCCCTGCCCTGGCCCCAGGACCCCCACGGGCAGGCAGCCGCGCCTCTCTAACTTCCTGCCCTGGGATGGCTGGACTTCTCTTCTGCTTTTCTCACTTGCTGTTTGCTCCTCATGATCACCTTTCCTGGAGGCAGCAGTGCTTTTTGATTTTCAGGGTTCAGTTGTGTTTCAATTCTGAATTTGCCCACAACCTAGCTTTTCCAATGATCGACTGCTGAGGGGTATAAGAGCTCCCAGTCTGGGGCTCACAGGAATATTCTGCAACACGCGTGTGATGCTCCTGCAGGCACTTAGGGTCACAAGCCTGCCCAGCTCCGCCTGACGTCCCCTGCACCCCAGGCGTCCCCACCTCCTTCTGTACCTGGGGCCCTTTCTCCCAAGGGCACTGCGGGGCAGTGGGCTGCGTCTCCTCAGATCTAAGGGCAGTGTATCCCCCTGACCACAAACAGGGTGTACCTGATACCCCCAACAATATACATAATTGNATGGAAAAAGATACATAGTAGTTTTGATGTTAGCAACACTAGACTTTTGAGTTAATTACTTTTCTTTTGTTATAAATCACTGCACTCCTTTTACTTGTTATAAGTTGCTGTATCTTTGCTGTGTAAGAATTTAACTTTATTTAGTGCTTTCTGAGACTGGCACCAGATTTTGGGAAGATCAACACAAATAAGTCTTCTGGTTGACAAACCCTTATCAGAAAAAAGGCTGTAAAATGTTAATTGGCCCTTTTGGCCAGAAGATGATGTAAATTACCTAAGACTTGTGTATACAACTAGGTATGCTGAGCGAAAAGCCTGGTTTTGATAAGAGTCTGGGCTGCTAACGCTGCGTAACTTTGTACTGCCCATTGATCTCTATGTACAATCAAAAAGGTATAAAAGGCCTTTCTAGACAATAGAGGCCGGGGCCAGTCACTGGACTGGTTTCCCCCGTGTCTCCTCTTCACTCTAATTTCAGGCTGAATTCCCATCTGGAGTGGGGCAGATCATCATGTCTACTTACTTGTCCTGGCTTCTAAGATCCATAAGAGAGAGCCCAAGGTGGGGCACTCTCTGATATTCAAACACACATCCGTGGCCCAACGTAGATGGTGCAAGTTCCTTTTCTGGAACTTTATTGGTCTTCACCATAAGCCAAGTTATTCAGCCTCCTTTCTCCACTTAATTTTCCTACTATACTATTTCTTCTTAATCTAATCTTATATTAATTAATAAATAAAGTTTTTTCCTCGCCTATCCGTCTCCCCTTCAAATCACCCTGGATCCAGCGGGGCTGGACCCCAGCACCATCCTAAAGGAAATCAGTCCTGAATATTCATTGGAAGGACTGATGCTGAAACTCCAATACTCTGGCCACCTGATATGAAGAACTGACTCACTGGAAAAGCCCTGATGCTGGGAAAAATTGAAAGCGGGAAGAGAAGCGGACAACAGAGGATGAGATGGTTGGATGGCATCACTGACTCGATGGACATGAGTTTGAGTAAGCTCCAGAAGTTGGTGATGGATAGGGAAGCCTGGCGTGCTGCAGTCCATGGGATAGCAAAGAGCTGGACACGACTGAGTGAATGAAGTGAACTAAAAGATTTAAAACACACACACACATAGAAACCTTTGAAGAATAAACAGGATAACAACTTTGAATATATAAGTTGAAAAATTTAAATAAATGCTTCACAGAAAATCATTTCAAAAGAGCTTTTCAACATGGTTTTACTCTGAAATCAAAGAAACACAGATGAACATAGCAGAGGTCCAGCCTCACTCATCAGCTCCAGAGCCCCAAGCGCCCTGCCTAGGGCTGCGTGGGGACCACGGCTCGGCGGCCACCACTCGGAAAGCGAGACCCAGCTTTTGTTTCAGGCAAAAGCCTGTGTCCTCACGCCCCCATGACTGTGCAAACACGGCTCCTGTTTGTGATGGCAAAACCTGGGACCAGTCAAAGGCCACCAGCTCAGGCAGGTTCTGTGAACCCTCTTCCTCTGTGCGAGGACAGCTGCAGAGGAACACGGTAACCTCTGCAGTGACCTCATGGGTCTCACCTCACAGATTCCCAAGGGGTACCACCAAGTGGGAAAGAGACAAACAGGACACTCTGCAGAGAACACGCCTGTGGTGTGAGTACACGTGTACTTAACAGGGAGACGGACATGAGCGCTGAGTGGGAGAAGAGTTCTGGAAAGATGGGAGGGGATGAACCCAGTGGTGGCCTGGGGTCCCTGTGAGAACAGAGACTGTTTCTGAAGACTCCGTTTTACAACAAAACACAGCAGAGCCTGCAGACATGGGTATCCCACCCCGCCAATGGCCAAGCGGGGTTGTGAAGCGGCTCTAGGGGCCTGGAGAGCGTGCTGCAGCCCTGCCCTGGCCCCAGGACCCCCACGGGCAGGCAGCCGCGCCTCTCTAACTTCCTGCCCTGGGATGGCTGGACTTCTCTTCTGCTTTTCTCACTTGCTGTTTGCTCCTCATGATCACCTTTCCTGGAGGCAGCAGTGCTTTTTGATTTTCAGGGTTCAGTTGTGTTTCAATTCTGAATTTGCCCACAACCTAGCTTTTCCAATGATCGACTGCTGAGGGGTATAAGAGCTCCCAGTCTGGGGCTCACAGGAATATTCTGCAACACGCGTGTGATGCTCCTGCAGGCACTTAGGGTCACAAGCCTGCCCAGCTCCGCCTGACGTCCCCTGCACCCCAGGCGTCCCCACCTCCTTCTGTACCTGGGGCCCTTTCTCCCAAGGGCACTGCGGGGCAGTGGGCTGCGTCTCCTCAGATCTAAGGGCAGTGTATCCCCCTGACCACAAACAGGGTGTACCTGATACCCCCAACAATATACATAATTGTGTCTTTTGCTGAATCTGCTCCAAGGCGGCCTGCCCTGCACTCACCGGCCCTCAGGAGCTCTGTCTGCATCTGGTCCCACAGGACAGGCTACAAGTACCCCTCTCTGTGGTTTCTTTCCAAGCCTTATTAAACTTCAGTGTAACTGAACGTATCCATCCTCTCTTTGGTTAGTGCTTTTCACATCTTGAGTTATCTGTATGGGAGCGGTGCCCCACCTTGTCTGGCCTCATGTCTCAGCAACCTAAGCCTAACCCTGCTCCCTCCCACCAGTGTCTCTTAAACGGAAGGAGGGGTCCCTGGGCACCAGTCTTTCCTGGGCTCAGATCCCTTTACCTGCAAATGGGACAAAAAAAAAAAACCAAACCTGCCCCATAGCCCAAAACTTCAGCCAGACCTGCTTTCTTTAGAAATGCAAAGTTTTAGGACTTGTATCACAAGGGTCCCAAACCTCTGGCAACCTTGTGCGTCTTCCTCTCTTCCTGGAGATGGGACCCACCAAGCAGAGCACGTGGGCCCACCTGCGTTTTGTTTATAAAGGCCCAGGAGGGATTGGCCTGGCGTCCTGGCACATGGGACAGTGCTGGAACAGGCAGAGCTTCCAGGCCCCAGAAAGCAAGGAAGGGGCTCAGCGCCTGCTGCAGGCTCAGGACACTGATGGTGGCTCACGGGAGGGCCGGCTTTTCCAGGTCCCCGCGTCTCCTACAACTCACACCTGGAGGGAACTCAACCAAGCATGCACCTCCAGGGAGCTTCCCTCACACACCAGACCCTGGGACTCGCCCAAGACCCTGTGCCCCTTCCTGCTGACCCTCTGGTGCTGCCCAGGGTGTGTATGTGTGTGGCGGGGTAATGTGTGTGTGTAGGGGGAGGTGTGCACATGCCTGATTTTTCTGCTTCAAAGAGAGCCTGGGCGTGCAGACAGACTTCCTACATGAGGGGCCGGGAGTATCCGCCAAGGCGCTGTGCCCAGGCTCAAGCTGTTTTTCTGACCTCTCAGAGCCCAGCTTCGCGAAGGCCTGATTCAGGAGTGACCCCCCGCCCCGCTCAAGGGGAAGAGTTCCTCCTCCACCGTGAGCCTCCAAGACCGGCTGCAGGCCGCCCGGCCCCCGGTTCCTCAGCATTCACTAGTCCCGCTCCTGTCCTGGCCCTGACCCTGCTTCAGCCTCACAACCCCACGGCCCTCACCCCCGTCCTCT
>SJYV01012833.1:0-40526 GCA_006410875.1 Neotragus pygmaeus | reverse complement strand
GCAACCTACTCTGGTATTCTTGCCTGGAAAATTCCATAGACAGAGGATTCTGGCAGGCTACAGTCCATGAGATCTTAAAGAGTCAGACATGACTGAGAGACTTAGAGATCTAGAGAACCTTTGAGAAGACTCTGGTTAATGAGAAAATCCAGTCCTTGGGAAGATGACTCCAATTTATTGGTAATTACAAATTGTTCTCTTATCAGATGCTGATACCAGGACAAATGGGTAGGAGTTTCAGGGAAATGGGTCTAAATAAATGATGAAATTATTCAGACCTGAAGGTCTATGATAAAAAATAGTCAAGGAGTGACTTTAGCAAGATGGCCAAATAAGACATCCTTTGTTCATAACCCTCATTCAACAAGAGTCTGACAACTCTCCGTGGGAAAAAGGAAAACAAAACATGTTTTTGTGGGAGATGTGGGATCCAGCAACATACACCAAAGGATCCCAGAGGAGTCTTGTCCACCTATGTGTAGGATAATAGGTATAGACTTGAACCCTTAAGTGGCCCAGGAACTATCTCCAGCCCCTTTCAAACAAGGCCAAACTGACATATAAAACTAAACACAGACAACAAGTACTTTGTGGAAGTGAAGGAGTCCAGTGGAGAAGTTCCAGCATGAAGAAGAAATGGAGAAAAGAAATATCAAATATCCAAATTTGAACACACTGGAAAGGGTCAGTAAAGCAGCGTGACTTCACCCACATCATCCCCTTCTAAGGCTGCATAACCTAGGGCCATGAGAGATCCTCTCGACCTGTGAAATTTCTCGTGGAGGAAAATGAGTTCCCTAGTCAGCAGAGATCCAAACTATAGACTTCTCTTCATAAGTGGGTAAAGAAGTCAATAAAGACGCAAAACGAGTTCCATTTTTAGCAAAGACAGCAATACAAGGCTTCAAAGAACATGAGGAATCAAGGAAAGATGACACCACCAAAGGGTCACAATAGTCTTCCTATAACCCACTCCTAAAGTATGGATATATGTGATTCACACAGTAAAGAATTCAAAAGAACTGCTGTAAGGAAGATCAGAAGGCTACAAGAAAACACAACAGACAGACAAAATAACCTTAATAAAGAGATGGAAACAATTTAAACAAATACCAGAGCTGAAGAATGAAAGTGCAATAGGCAAAATCAATAACAGAATGCATCAAACAGAAAAGTGAATCTGTGGATTACAAGACAGGACTTTTGAAATTATCCAGTTAGAGGAGGAAAAAAGATAAAATAAAAAGGAATGAAGAAAGATTGTGAGATTTATAGTATACCATTAACAGAAACAATCTGTGAATTATCAGAGCCCCAAAGGAGAAGAAGATGAGGACAAGCTGGAAATGTTGGTCAAAGAATATAAACTTCCAGCTATAACATGAAAAATTTCTGGGGATTTAATGTAGAAGATGGTGACTGTAGTCAACATTACTATATTGTATACATGAAAGTTGTTAAGACAATAAATCTTAAATATTCTCACCACAAAAAATAAATGGCAATTATGTGTGATAACGGTGACAGAGATGTTACCTAACCCTATTCTGATAATCATCTTGCAATATATCTGTGTATGAAATCACTGTGTTGTACAGTTTAAACTTACATAATGTTATACATCAATTATATCTCAATAAAGCTAGGCATTAGAAAAGTCTGTAAATTTTGGGATGATGTTTAGTTCAAGATAACTCATTAATTTTTTTTGAAAAAAGCTAGTATTTTGTCTTGAAAGCTAGAATATCATTATAGGTAACATATGTTGCCAGTTGTTTTCCTGACAGACTCACACTATTCATTTTCAAGAAATTCCTTCCTAAATATCTAAGTCTGAATAACTTTGATTTGTCTACCATTTATTCTTTCAATTAAAGACGTTATTTCATGAAAAACTCAACTAGTTTAATGTACAACTCAATCTATCTGTGCTTTTCATTGAGATGAACACTGGACCACAGCATATTAACTCTGTATTTCTGTTTTATAACACCTAACGTATAAAAATACATGTTAGGAATGTCAAAAAAACAACTTATTATTTCATGAAGAGTAAAGAAATTCTGAAGTGAAACTAGCGTTACATCTTTCTTTTGTTTGTTTTAAAGACTCACAAGCAGAGAGCAGTTACAAAAATAACAGCAACTTACAGAGTTTGTTAGTGTTGTCATGCTTTGTGCCAAGGTGCACTAATCACACACCGTCGCTTTGGTAACATCAGAGAAAATGCAAATATGTCAAATAGAGTACTAGTATCAATATAAGAAATAATTTTCATAATGTGAACTTTATGAAGGGGTCTTAGACCCTCAAATATTTAAGGGTACATTCTGAGTACTACTGATATTGACTTTACGTTTCATTATCAATGCATTCATGTTGAAGATAGAAAAAAATTATGACTATCATTTTTTTTCTCTCATATGTATTTTCCATGAATTGAAGTCTGGACAAAGACTTATTAATTTATTTCTATCTACCTTATAAATAATGTTTACTTATACCTGATAGCTTCAGTTCAAAAAGCCCAGTTGATTGTTTTTGCATCTTTTATAAGAAATTTTCCTGTATAATTTTGTGAACATTTAAAACAGTGGAATTGAAACATTTACCCAGATATCGATGTGAGCCAGAAGAGGCTGAGTTTAGAGAGGCCACACTGACTCCCCGTCACAGCATACAGACACATAGGCTCTGATATGAAAGCAAACCGTGACCAACTGGAATGACGCCCCAGGTGCATCCAGCACTTCTGGAGACACTGTGATAGAAAAAGGTCTTCCCAGATCTGCCGTCTTCCTTCTTGCTTCCGATGTTGAACAGCAACATGGCTGTATGTCCAGAAGCAATAGAGGCTCTGTGCTCTGTATTCTAGTTCAGTAGAAGAGTGTTCACAGGGACGAGGGAGAAGACACACCGTCAGGGAGGCAGGCAGCTTGCGGCAGCTGAGAGGCTTGTAGCTTAAGATATTTTTAATCTATTGCCTGGCTTTTTTCTACATTTGAAATTATCCAAAACCTGAGTAAATACATTTTAATATGTAAACTATAATAAGCAGAAATGGGTTTTAAAAGGCTTAATGATACTTAAACTAATTATTTAGAAGTTCAAATTTCCACATTTATCCAAGATCATCAAGCCTCCAGGAATGACTGATTGGGCTACTCTACATGCAATGCCATTTAAATGCAATAACTTGGAAATATTCAGTGAAATATGATCTTTTCCCTTTGCAATCTATAATTAAAATGCCAATTTTATCTCAGCAATCTATGTAAATTTACATTTAGAATGAGCAAATTAAGTTTTTATTATAGCCTAGAGTATTTATTGTTCCTTTTTATATCTGGGCATTTTTAAGGGAAGGAGAAAGAGCACTATACCAGAAAAGCATTTGAAAAATTACTCCTGGGACTGGTAATGAAATAGCAAATACAGCTTTGTGAGCTGACCTGTAGGTAGTTATGCAAAGAACACCACAATATTAGATGCAGGATGACTTGTTTAAACATGGGAAAGCCAATAGCACTATGAGTGAATACTCCAATTCAATGGTCATCATTTACATGGTATGAAGGCAGCATCTGAGAAAATGTGTTGCCATAAACTGCAGACGGCTAGTCAGAAGATAAAATCAGTATAGGTTTTCAAAGTAACTATCTTCATATTTAAGAATACTTTGCTCATGATAACAGCTGGGAAAACTCATTAAGTTACTGGAAATGAGCCTAGCTTTGCTTTTATTATCAGTTCTGTGATAAAGCCTCCTGGACAGCAAGAGAGAACTGTTAAAGAAAAGGTTTTGCAGCTCTCGTTTTTATAGAGTTGCATATTTTTGCAATAACAAATGTAGTTGTAAAACACAAGATGTTTTTCATCCCCAAACTGATTGGGGGAAGGGTTTTGGAAAGGAATTTATATTTGGTGCAATTTGCATATTTTAAGAAGATGCTTTATATATTTATATTCTCTCTTCTGTTGGTTTCCAGCTAGAGTTGTTGCCAAGGATCTTTTCCCAGTGGTAAGACTGACTGGAGGTGGAAGGTGGGAATCGAGTGAGAACATCCCCATTTTCCCCATAAAGCAGCAGAAAAATCCATGGTGAGAGTAAGATTTTGGGAAAGAAAATATCACTACATGCAAAACATCTTAAATTATTATTCTTATTGCACAAATTAAAAAGTGAACCGAAAGGTATAACAAAATGTCCATAAGCAACAGTGAAGCTGGATTCAAGTTCTGATCCCTCTGATTCTAAAGTCCATGCTTTTGGCATTGCTCCACAGGCACCAGCTTTCTTTTTCTGTCCATGAATATCCCTAAATGTCCCTACCATCCTGCTCCCAAATTCCTCCTGACAAGAATGGAAATTTTTATTCTAGTTATTAATGTTACAAACTATAGAGACCTCATGTTGCAAGTGAATTATCTTATGATTCATTATGGGAATAGAATATTCAATAAAGATACAGGAATTGTCCAGGTATTGTCCAACAGCATTTTAAATAACATATTAAAATTTCCCTTTAAAAAATTCATGTAAATTCTCGAAAATGGAGATGTCACTAGGAGGACTTACCGTCTGAGCCACCAGGGAAGTCCATAAATCATTCAAGAATTACTAAATTCTCACGCTGCTGGAAATGATATGCAAGTGCAAAATGAATGTGCTGCTGCTAAGTCACTTCAGTCGTGTCCAACTCTGTGCTACCCCATAGATGGCAGCCCACCAGGCTCCCCTGTCCCTGAGATTCTCCAGGCAAGAACACTGGAGTGGGTTGCCATTTCCTTCTCCAATGCATGAAAGTGAAAAGTGAAAGTGAAGTCACTCTATCTGACTCTTCACGACATCATGGACTGCAGCCTACCAGGCTCCTCCATCCATAGGATTTTCCAGGCAAGAGTACTGGAGTGGGGTGCCATTGCTTTCTCCGATAAATGAATGTGCAAGCTTGCACAAAGCTTACCAATGTATCTGTGGACTAAGATTGATGTAACAATGATTACCAAAAAAAAAAAAAAGGCTTATATTATTATTAAGAGGTGAAACTTCTGTTCTAATAATGTGAAGTAGCCCTACATCTCCCAGATTCTTTCTCTTATAAGTAAAAATCCTTGAACATAACACAATAATTAGATATAGGAAGACACTGAAGGGTGGAAAGGTCTGATGGCTGCCTAGGGTCCTCAGGACTTGAGAAGTTGTGTTCACTGGGTTATCTTTTTTTCCGGCCATATATATCTGACATGGCACCTCAGAAGCCTCCTCGTTGGAATTGCCAGGTGGGTCATAAAAAAAAAAAAAAGATAAGGTGGCTGGGAAAATCCATTCTTCTTGGACAAAAAAGTTCAGAAGCAGTGGTCTAAGGGGAAAGATGAGCATTTTTGTCGATACCCAACGGATTCCATCAGAATATCCCGCCCTCTGCCACAACCATGGTTTCAACAGAGCTGAGTGAGAGCTGACTTTCACCCCACACCTTGATGCACAGATCAGACAGTGGTCCTCTGAGTTCTTCTTCCAGTGATTCCAGCAGGAAGGAGCAGGCTGCTGCTCACTGTCCCTAATCAGTGAATGCCAGCAGCGCTTCAACCCCTAGGAGGGGAGCATCAGCAGAGCTGAGTGGGGAGCTCCCTTTCCCTGAGCAGTGGACTAACCTGCTGAAGCTCCGCCAATACGGTTGACCAGCGCCCTGCGATCCCGCCTACGTGTGCAGAGGGAGCCGTGGTCTAGTCTCCCCTGCCGCAGGTCAGCGGAGCCCCGGGGTCGCCTGGGCTTCCCGGACACGCCCGCCGGGCAGCAGTGAGAACTCGCAGAGCGGGACAAAGCTTCTCAGCGTGAGGTTTCCTACACGTGAGAGTCCGCGGGGCTCAGTGGGGGCCGCCCTGCACCACCCCGGCACCGGGAGGCGGGCTATTCAGCACCGGGGCCCACACACCGCTGTCGGCAGGCTCTGAAGTTGGTCCCGGTCCCACGCATGAATCGAGGAGACGGCAGAGCCCCTGGTGGGTGGGGCAGGCCACGCTCGGGCCCTCAGTCGTGTCTCATTCTTGGAGACCCCCTGGACTACAGCCAGCCAGGCTCCTCTGTCCCTGGGGTTTTCCAGGCAAGGACACTGGGCTGCGTGGCCGTGCCTCCTCCGGGGAATCACTCTGACCGAGGGATCCAGCCGGAGGCCAGCGTGTCTCCTGCGCTGGCAGGCAGACTCTACCGCTGAGCTACCAGGGCAGGCTTCGGTGTGCGGTGGGTCGCAAAGAGCCAGACAGACTAAGCGACTTCACTTTCACTTCAGTGCTAGTGCTTAGTCACTCAGTCGTGTCCGGCTCCTCGTGACCCCATGGACTGTACCTTCCAGGCTCCTCTGTCCGTCGGGATTCTCCAGGGAAGAATATCAGAGTGGGCTGTCATGTCCTCCTCCAGGAGATCTTCCTAACCCAGGGGTCAGACCCGGGGCTCCTGCCTTGCAGGGAGATTCTCTACTGTCCCAGGCGCCAGGGAAGCCCTGGCTGGCCACTCACTCCCAGCTCCTCTTTCCTCCAGTATCAGCAGGTGTGTGCTCAGCTTCTGCCCCTGTGGCAATAGAAAGTCCGATTTTGGACCCCACGTTCCTCTCCCCGGGGTGAATGGGGCCTAGAGGAAAGGCAGACATCCAGCCCACTCACCCACAGGAAGCGATGTGGGTCACTACCCCACTGGTACTGGGGCCGTTTTGGCAATCATGTCAGAAACATAGACAAGCACGTGTGCCTCAGCTACCCCTGAGAAGGGAGATGAGTGCTAAATACGAAGATTATAAGGGTCCTATATTTATAAAACTAATAGCCAGAATGTCCAGAATACAAGAAATGATCATGTGCAGGGGTAGACAGATGGAGGGGAAAAGTAACTTTTGAAATACTCCAGAGTGTTCTGTTCTTAACAAACCCTGCCCTCAACAGAACTTATTTTCAGTTCAGTTCAGTTCAGTCGCTCAGTCGTGTCCAACTCTCTGCGACCCCATGAATCGCAGCACGCCAGGCCTCCCTGTCCATCACCATCTCCCAGAGTTCACTCAAACTCATGTCCATCGAGTCAGTGATGCCATCCAGCCATCTCATCCTCGGTTGTCCCCTTCTCCTCCTGCCCCCAATCCCTCACAGCATCAGAGTCTTTTCCATTGAGTAAACTCTTGGCATGAGGTGGCCAAAGTATTGGAGTTTCAGCTTTAGCATCATTCCTTCCAAAGAAATCCCAGGGCTGATCTCCTTCAGAATGCACTGGTTGGATCTCCTTGCAGTCCAAGGGACTCTCAAGAGTCTTCTCCAACATCACAGTTCAAAAGCATCAATTCTTCGGTGCTCAGCCTTCTTCACAGTCCATCTCTCACATCCATACATGACCACAGGAAAAACCATAGCATTTTACAAGAGCCTAATCTGCTGGGGTTTTATCAAAGTCTAACCTATCTGGGGGGAGGGAACTACCCAATACTAGTCTTTCTTGTCTTCCTGTCCTACCTAAGGTGGGGGGAAAAATCTGTAGTTAGTAATTAAAGCAAAGATGTAGGCTACAAGGTTACAAAAGTCAATCTCTTTTGAAAATACCAGCAATGAAAATGTGGAATTTGAAACACACTATAAATTACATTAGCACCAAATAATGAAATTCTTAGGTATAAATCTGACAAATTATTTGTAAGATTTGTATGAAAAAAGTACAGATTCTGATGAAAGAAATCAAAGGATGCAATAAATAGAGAGATATCCCATATTCATAGACTCAATATTGTCAATATATCAGTTCTTCCTAACTTGATCTATAAGATTAAATGTGATCTTAATAAAAAATCCCAAAGAGAGTTATTATGTGGACATCAACAAATTATTTCTGAAATTTATTCAGAGAGGTGAAAGACCCAGAACAGCCAACACAATATTGTTGTGTTGGAGAAGACAAAAGTCAGAGAATTGACATTTCTTGACCTCAAAACTTGGAGAAGGTGATGGCACCCCACTCCAGTACTCTTGCCTGGAAAATCCCATGGATTGAGGAGCCTGGTAGGCTGCAGTCCATGGGGTCGTGAAGAGTCGGACACGATTGCGTGACTTCACTTTCACTCTTCACTTTCATGCATTGGAGAAGGAAACGGCAACCCACTCCAGTGTTCTTGCCTGTAGAATCTCAGGGATAGGGGAGCCTGGTGGGCTGCCATCTATGGGGTCATATAGAGTTGGACATGATGGAAGCGACTTGGCAGCAGAAGCAGCAGACCTCAAAACTTAATACAAAATTGTAGTAATCAAAGAAGTATGATATTGCTGAAAGGAAAAACAGATTAATAAAAAAGAATAGAAAGTCTCTGGGAAATAAGTCCTTTCCCCATAAATATGGTCAGCTAATCTTTAATAAAGAAGCAGATGCAATATTACAGAACAAAAATCGTCTTTTTTAAGAAACAGTGCTGAAACAATGGGATATCCACAACTAAAAAGAAAAACAAGAGAGAATCTAAAGACAAGCATTGCATTTTTTACAAAAATTTACTCCAAATGGATCATAGATCAAAATATAAATGCAAAGTATAAAACTGTTGGTAGATAACATAGGAGAAAGCCTAATTGGGCTTGAATTTAGTGATTACTTTTTGGACATCACACCAAAGGCACAGTCCATTAAGGAAATAATTTTAAAAGTTGGATTTCATTCAAATTAAAACTTCTGCTCTGTGTAAAACAATGTCAAGAAAATGAGAAGACAACCCACAGCCTGGGGGAAAAAATGTTTGAAAAAATTACATCTGATACAACTATTTTATTTCTATATAACAGAAAACACTGTTGAAAATAAATTTCTAAAAACAGTATCTTTGCAAAAGCACACCATGTCAGTGGTTAGTAAGAATGCTATTGATCAGTTTAATATTTCTTTACATTAAAGTAATGAACATCGCTGGAGAAATCAAAAGTGCTTACTATCTAAAGGAATATGTCACACATGTAGCAGATATAGTCTATAGTCCTATCATTTTGGAAAAATGGTTTGACATTTATCCAGCTGATATACACCCATCCAGTGAGCAAATAATTCTACTTCTACATATGTATCCAATAGAAACGCCCACTATACATATGTACCAAAAGACAGGGACATAAATGCTCATAGCAGCATTGTAATAGCCTCAAACTGGAAACTGGTACTTCCAAAGTCAAGTAGATACATAATGTCTGTAATGATGGCAAAATGTGAAATACATTATAAGTATCTATAAAATGAATCAGTTATACTCAAAGACAAGATTAACTATCATAAACATAGCAATGAGTAAAAGGAGCAAATTAAACAATGCACACTCCATTTTCCACTTACATACAATTAAAAAATCATGAAATATTTGAGCTAAATTTTATAAATCTAGGATGAGAATTGCCTTTGGGGAGAGGGTGAGTGCTGACATTAGAAAGGGACACAAGTGAGGGAAATGGCATTTGTTCTGTTTCTTGATTCCGTTGCTGCTCCTACATATCTGTGAGTTTTCATTGATTGGAACATTTCTGTTTATTGAATTTTCAGGATGTGTTGTTATACACCAGGACAGTTATTCAAAAGTAAGTAGAATGCAGGCCTTACTGTTTATTATACTTAATTAAACTCATAGATACATATAACAAGGTATTTGTTTAAGCCTGCAGGATTAAGAAATGAAGATTGTTTTGTCCAAGTGAGTAGCCTAGAGCCAATGAAACTTCTAAGACATTGCCTTCTCTTCTCTGAAGCTGAGAGGATTTCTTAAAAACTTGTGTGTTTTGAGGATACATAAGTGAAGAAATGGAGAACACTGTTACGTTTTCATGGAGTTAGGACTTTGTAAAGATTGTTACGTAGATTCTCATGTATTTAACAATTTCAAAAATGATTGAAGGTTAAGAAATACTCAAAATTATTAAAAATAAGAAATGTTCCCAAGTAATTGGAATTTGATTTAAAAAAAAGGGAAAAACAAAAGTTAACGTATTTTCCTAAAAGAAAGCTTTAATTAAATTAAAATGAGCAATGGCTTAAAGCTATTTTCTCTTTCATTTCATTTTCTTCTTAAATCTACTTCTTGACATGTTCTTATTTGGAATGTGGTTGTACTTCTTCTTCTTCTTTTTTTTTTAAGGAGTTGCCATTCATACTGTAAATCTCAGCATCTTTAGAAGAATTTAAGGAAAAACAGAGGGACATCATGCTAATGATTCTTCTATAAGAGTTTGCTCTGCCTAACACCACAGAAGTCCAGAGGTGTCTAAAAGCTGTGGGTGTAAAGTCCTGAAGATAAGAAGATCCTCTTTTTATCTTGGTTCTTTCTTTTTGCCATATTGTCTCTCTTGTGGCTACAAACCATATAAACCAAATCCTTTTCTGTTGAGAAGCTTTGAAATTTAATATTTAGCTCTGGAAACTATGGGGGATGTTGTGATGATAGATATAAGGAAGAATTAGCCTACACTTTATGTATCTATAATTTTTCAAATAATTTTGAAATATTTTTAATAGAAAAAGAGAAAGAAGATCTTTGTAGACAATATCTCATTTAGAATGATATGTTAAGATAGATAGATAAATAGATGGATAGATTCCATCTTGTAGCCAAAAAAATTTCAATTGAAATCTCAATTCTGCCACTTTCTATTTGTCAATTTTGGACAAATTACATAATCTTTGTTGTCTTTCTTTTTCTAGATAGATAGATAGATAGGTAAATAGAGAGATGTTAGAAATACATGTATATATGTGTGTGTATATCCTTCTCTAGTGGTTCAGTGATAAGGAATCCACCTGCCAATGCAGGAGCTGGGTGTTCAATCCCTGGGTTGGAAAGATTCCCTGGAGCAGGAAATGGCAAACCACTGAAATTCTGTGGCAGAAGAACCTTATAAGTTACAGTTCATGGGGTTGCAAAAGGGTCAGACATGACTTAACAACTAAGCAACAAGAATGTGTGTGTATAAAGAAATATGTATATGTGAATATATAAATATGTATAATACTTGACTAAATAGTAGATGGAGTAGCCTTTAAATGTTGTATCAGTTAAGTCTAGATTACACCCAGCTGCATGAAACTTGAAATTCAGATAAGGTGCCTTAATCGTTTAGAGCTTCATTTTTTCACACATCATTAGAAGTCTCAGTGTTGGCAGCCCAGGAATGACCTTTGGTCCTGCAGTTTTGCCGTGCGCCAAGCTCCTCTACATTTCTGTTCAGCCTTGCAGAGCAGGTATTTTTTTCTTTATGCTCACCCAATAATTGCACAATCTCTAGGCACAAAGGAGCAATGGACAAAAAAGTCAAAGCTGCTTGATACTTTGTTAGACCTTTTCCATCATACTAACCATGGTGCTTCTCAAAGCAACTACTAGGACACATGATCATCCTTCAGTTCAGTTCAGTCCAGTCACTCAATCGTTTCCTACTCTGTGACCCCATGAATCGCAGCACGCCAGGCCTCCCTTCTCCATCACCAACTCCCAGGGTTCACTCTTACTCTTGTTTTAATTAGAGCATCACTTCTCTAAGCTAAATTGTTTAATAAAAAAAAAAAAAGAAACAAATGATTATTTTAAAGCAACTAACAGTTTCAGCAAAATTCCAGCTTTTTGGCTAACAAATACTCACGATCACCCTTCTTCCCATAAAGAGAGCAAAGTCACTCCAGTGCCAGGTGCTTGAAATACAAGGACTCTGGATGATGGGAGAATCCTTTTCATTATTGCAGTCACCAAGACTGATCATAAGAGTTTATTTTTTCTCCCACCAAACATGTGGTAATATTTTACTTCCCCGCTTGAACATAGCAATGACCAAGACATGTGAGTGGATGGAGCATCACTTTTGCCTTAAAGCTTTAAGAAGCAGCCCTATGCACTCATTTTCCCTCTGCACAACAAGGCAGGGAACTTTTAAGAGGGTGGTTCCTGACTCAGCCTAGATCTAAAAGAAGATGGTGTGGAGAAGAGTTCCCAGGCAGCTGTGCTGTTAATACAACAAAAGAAAGAAACAGTTTTTCTTATTTTCAGCCACCGAGTTTCAGGAATCATTTGCTACTTGATTAATTTGGAAGTTGGCTCTTGAAGAACTCTATTTCTGTAACAGAAGCGTCAAATATGAGGCTCTGGCTTAATGCTCACTTGGCAGGTGAAGAAGAAACCTCTCTCGGAGGCTGGAAAGATGGGGGTCCTTTCATGCACTGGGAAGCACTTGCTAGAATGCTTGCCTGAGATTTTATGGACAGCAGAAAATGTTCTCAAGGTACGTGTAACACTAAGAGAATAAATTGAACAAAAAGAACAAACATGGTGTGTGTTGATTGCTATAAGTTGCATTTAAAGAGAAGTCATAAGAAATGAGTTCAGAGGAGAGATGGTAAGTATGTGGGGAGGAACGAAAGAGACTAGAGCAGGTTAAAATTTTGCAGAATTATAGGGCTGCATGGCTCAGACGGTAAAGCATCTGCCTCCAATGTGGGAGACCTGGGTTCGATCCCTGGGTCAGGAAGATCCCCTGGAGAAGGAAATGGCAACAGACTCCAGTACTCTTGCCTGGAAAATTCCATGGACAGAGGAGCTTTGTAGGCTACAGTCCGTGGGGCCACAAGTCCATGGACACGACTGAGTGACTTCATTTCACGTCACTTCACTTCATATGCCAATTATATTATTAACCCTTAACCTATGAAAACCAAAACTAAGGAAAGCTTTGAATGGCAAAGGCTGATAAAAATCATGCTTTGCAGGCCAAGATGAAGTAGTTCCCTTCCCCCAAGCACTTCTTATGAAATAAAAAGCCTTGGATATAATACAATAAGGGCTGATCTGGTAGCTCAGCTGGTAAAGAAACCACCTGCAATGCAGGAGACCCAGGTTCAATTCTTGGGTTGGGAAGATCCCTTGGAGAAGGGATAGGCTACCCATTCCAGCATCCTTGGGCTTCCCTGTGGCTCAGATGGTAAAGAATCGGCTTGCAATGTAGGAGACCTAGGTTTAATCCTTGGGTTGGGAAGATCCCCTGGTAGAGGGCATGGCAACCCAGTCCAGTGTTCCTGCCTGGAGAGCCCCCATGGGTGGAGGAGCCTGATGGGCTGCAGTTCACAGTGTCACAGAGTTGGTCACAACTGAGTGACTAAGCACAACACAGTACATAATGCAATAGACCGTTATGAGAAGACTCTGAAGTGTGAAAAGAAAGACGATAGGCTTTGTTGCTGCCCTGGAGCTTGAGAAATGACAAGACAGGAGAGAGAAATGAGAGGAGAGGAGAGAACTGTGGGTTCCCTGGGTTTCGTCACTACTGTTCGCGTATCCTAGAAAGGATGCTGCGACAGACTCAGAACTGGAGCCACCGACGCTGCCGTGCTTAGCGGCTCAGACGTGTCTGACTTTTTGCAGCCCCATAGACTGCAGCCCGCCAGGCTCCTCTGTCCGTGAGAATCACCAATAGGCACATGTGAAAAACTTCCACAGAAGCCTATCCCATTGGCCAAAGGACTGGGAAAATTGTAGAGTGGAAGAAGAGAAGTATTTTTGGCAAGAACAGAAATCTTTTTGGCAATATCTAACTAACTCAAATGAAATACTGCCGTTTCTTTGTTTCTTATAGGACAAAGCTGACTTTCCACTCCAAAGTCCTGTCCACGATACAGTCGGCAGGCAGTGCTCTGACTTTCTCATACAGCAGTGTGTGAAGGGCCCCAAAAAGATGAATATGAAATTAAAAAATTAATAAAAAAGGAGAGATAAATCCACAGTTAAAGTTAGATGCTTCAATACTCCTATCTATTAGAGAGGGACTACTAGAGAGAAAATAGGCAAAGTAATAGAACACTTACCAGCAAAGTCAGCCAAAAGGATCTAAATACACATATAGGACACTCCATTCAACTGCAAGAGGCACATGTCCTTGCAAAATCCTATGGGACATTTACTAAGATTGTTGTTTAATCACTAAGTAGCGGCTGACTGTTTGCAACACCATGGACTGTAGCCTGCCAGGCTCCTCTGTTGATGTGATTTCCCAGGCAAGAATACTGGAGTGGGTTGCCATTTCCTTCTCCAGGGTTTCTTTCTGACCAAGAGATTAAAGCCCAGGGATCACATCTGCATTGCAGGCAGATTCTTTAACACTGAGCCACCTGGGAAGTCCTTTATGAAGATAGACCATAAAATAATTCCAAGAAATTCCTAGGTCTAATATGTCATTTTGGTAAGTTAACAGGATATAAACCCAATATATGGAAAACAATACAGTTCTATCTATAAATAGCAAACCTATGGCAACTGAAATAAAAAGACAATGATATTCATAATCACTTGAAAGAAAATGAAACACGTAAGTGTGCAACTATCAAATCATTTGCAAGACGTGTATGTAAAGAATTATAAAAATCCAATGAAACGAGTTAGAGTGTAAGATTCAACACAGTGAAGGTGCCAGGCCCCTCTAGGCAGTGTTAGGGAGATTAAATAAATAGTGTTAGTTAGGCTTCAGAGTCCAAGCAGAGTAGGCCTCTGACTTTGCCATGAACCTGTCTGGACGCTGCGCTGATGGGGATGCCCTCACTCTTTTCTGTGAGAGCACCACAGATCAGATGGGGAAGAATCCTGAGACTGGTGAGCCCCTGGAGGGCGTCTGACCAACCAAGCCTCAGGCTTAACAATGTATCAAACTTTACAAGACAAGACAAATAGCGTTAACATGAAACCAGAACTGTGATTTGCTCCCAGATTGATGATGATATCAGTTTGCATCCTGGGATTATAAATGGGAACGTCAGACTGCAATCTGTGCAGTCTCACCCTTGGAGCAGATGCCCTGCCTGGGACCCTTTTCCCAATCCGGACTCCAGATGTGCTGTGACGCAGTTTCCTGGCGCTGAGTGTGGACATGGGCAAAACTCAGTTGGTGACATATCCTCTGCTGTTTCTATTACTTTTTTCTTTTAATGTTAGTATAAGCTAGGGATTCTCTAATAAATATTGGCATTATTTATTTGTATTGAACGAGTGGCTTATTTTGTTAACAAATCCTTTGAACCTGAGATAAAAGTGAAACTTTTGGCGAAATATGCAGTTACAATAAAAATTCCAGCAAGTTTATTATAGACATACTTACCTTAAAATTCATACGGAAAAACAAATACTTTAAAATAGATAAAATCACTTAGATGAACAGCAACAAATTGGGAGAAATCACTCTACTGTATCTTACAGGTGAACATAACAGCAATCATGATCAGGACAATATTGATGGAGAAATAAACACATACATAAGCAAACAAACTAAAGAACACAGACACATACAATAATGCCAAACTGAATTTTGACAACAGTGGAAAATCTGTGTTATGGAAAAAACCAAGCCCTTCAACAAACGCTAAAGGTATTGGATTTTCACAGGCAAATAATGAAACTTAACTTAAACATACAAATTAACTGGAAAAAAAAAACACCTTAAAACAGATCATGGACTTCAATCAATGTAAAGAATAAAATATAAAACTTTCAGGAAAAAAAGAAGAAATCTTTGAGATATAGGCCTAGGTAAAGAGTTTTTATACTTGAACTTAAAGCAAAATCCAGGGGAAGAGTTCATCAATTGGACCTCATCTAAATAAGATGTCTGTCTGAAAGCATATGTGAAGAGGTGAAAAAGAACAAGCTACCAATTGGCAGGAAGTATTTCTAAATATCATATTTGACAGAGAATTTAGTATCTAGAATACATTAAGAATTCTCAAAATTCAACAGCTTAAGCAACAATTCAGTTAGAAAATGGACAAAAGATATGGAAACATTTAGTTGAAGAAAACATAAATGGCAAATGAGCATATGCAAATATGTTTACAGTCATTTGGCATTAAAGAAATGCAAATGTAAAAACACACTAAGATATCATTACCCAGAATAACTAATAGTAATAATAGCACACTGGTGAGCACGTGGAGAAAATAAATTTATTATACATTGCTCATGGGAATGTAACATATTACAGTCACTCTGAAAAAGAATATAATGGTTTCTTACAAAACTACAACTTACCGTATATATCACGGGCATTTATTCCAGTAAAATGAGAACTTATTTTCACATAAGGAAAGATGTATGAGAATATTTCCAGCAGCTTTATTTTTAATAGCTGTAAACTTGAGCAGCAAAATGTCCTTCAAGTGATGAACAGTTGAGCAAACTAATTTGGAAAGCTCAGCAATGGCCACAGGATTGGAAAAGGTCAGTTTTCATTCCAATCCCAAATAAAGGCAATGCCAGAGAATGCTCAAACTACCGCACAATTGCACTCATCTCACACGCTAGTAAAGTAATGCTCAAAATTATCCAAGCCAGGCTTCAGCAATATGTGAACCATGAACTTCCAGATTGCAAGCTGGTTTTAGAAAAGGCAGAGGAACTAGAGATCAAGTTGCCAATATCTGCTGGATCATGGAAAACGCAAGAGAGTTCCAGAAAAACATCTATTTCTGCCTTATTGGCTATGCCAAAGTCTTTGACTGTGTAGATCACAATAAACTGTGGAAAATTCTGAAAGAGATGGGAATACCAGACCACCTGACCTGCCTCTTGAGAAACCTATATGCGGATCAGGAAGCAACAGTTAGAACTGGTCATGGAACAAAAGACTGGTTCCAAATAGGAAAAGGAGTACATCGAGGCTGTATATTATCACCCTGCTTATTTAACTTATATGCAGAGTACATTACGAGAAATGCTGGGCTGGGAGAAGCACAAGCTGGAATCAAGATTGCAGGGAGAAATATCAATAAACTCAGATATGCAGATGACACCACCCTTCTGGGAGAAAGTGAAGAGGAAATAAAAAGCCTCTGAATGAAAGTGAAAATGGAGAGTGAAAAAGTTGGCTTAAAGCTCAACATTCAGAAAATGAAGATCATGGCATCTGGTCCCATCACTTCATGGCTCCCTTTTACTTGAAAGTAAAAGTAGAATATAAGTTGAAAATGGTTTTATAATGAGAGTGGATAGAAATGAGTCACTCTCTGGGCACAAGAATGTGTTCCAGGAGCATGGAGATCTTTCTTGTATTTGTTAAATAGTGATTATGTGGAAGTACATAATAGCTATTGAACTTATTCATTTCTGAATTTATTTACATATGCAATATTTCATCTACTGATGTAACATCATCTTTTGAGTATGTTCCGAAAAATCCTACAAGTCATGAATATCAACATATTTCCCATTCTTACAGAATTCAAAAATTAGTGATGCAACTGATATTCAAGTAACTGCAAAACCATGCTGTGCTAGTTAAGGGTCAACATAGGAATTTCTCTAGCGTCATGAGTTTGTTCTCTTTCCTTTATTGGATCCTCCTTCTGACATTAGTCACTGGGAAGGAAGGCTTAGCTTAGGAGATAGAGAGAATTGAGAAATAAAGTGACTGCTTATCAGTTTTCTAGCCCTTTCTCCCCAACAAATATTAATTGTATATGCGTGTCTGTGTCCTAAGTCTCTTCAGTCATGTCTGAGATTTTGCCACCCTATGGACTGGAGCCTAACAGCTCCTCTGTCCATGGGATTCCCCAGGCAAGAATACTGGAGTGAGTTGCCATAGCCTCCTCCAGGTTATCTTCCTGACCTATGGATTGAAAACGCATCTCTTATGTCCCCTGCATTAACAATCAGGTTCTTGACCACTAGCACCAGCTGGGAAGATCAGAATGTATATAATTGTTTGTTATTAATTTATTTAGCAAACATTTATGGAATATTTATCATGAGAGAGGTATTCCACTATTAACAAATATAGCCTCAAAAATCTCATTTATTTAAAGTCATTATTCTTATTCTCAAAGCATTATATCTTGAATGTTGAAACAAAGAGGATATAAGTATGCATATGCCAACAAATTCCACAACCTAGAAAAAATGAACAAGTTTCTAGAAACACAGAGTCCACCAAACCTGAATCAAGATGAAATATATAATTTGAACAGACTGATCAGTAAAAGTGAAATAAAATCTGCAAAAGAAGAAAAGAAAAGAATATCTCTCTACAAATAAAGTTCAGGATCAGATGGCTCCACAGGCAAACTCTAACAAGTATACAAAGAAGAAATCATACCCACCATCTCAAACACTTCTGAAAGATGGACGACATAAAACGTCTCCTAAAGATGATCACCCTGATATCAAATCAGACAAAGACAGTACCAAATAATAAAAGTACAGCCTGATATAAGTATGTGTATGGCTTTTTATGTAAACAGTAATGCCATTAATCAGACAAAATTAAAAGTCAAAATTTTCTGTAAGTTTTGGAAAACACACACAACATATTAACTTTAAGAATGTCAATGATCTTGACTAAATAAGAGTTAAAACTCATGTTTGCTGAACATCTATTATATGCAAACTTTCCTGCTCAGTGCTTTAGATTCAGTCCTCTGACAGTGATATTGATAGCTACGTTTTAAAGATGAATGAGTTTATGTGATTTGATATATAACTTTACTGATACACAGGGAAGTAAATAGCAGAGTAAGGAACCGGGTTAAGGATTTGCTGTTTCTACACTACATTGTTTCCGTTAAGCCACTGAGACTGGACACTCAAACTTATTCTGAAGGTGATGTGAGTAAAGAAACTGTACACTGAAGAATCTTTAAAGAGATTGGTTTGACTGGAGGATAGGATCCTTGGGAATGGGGTTGGGGGAGACTGGGTGGGTGAAAGAGACAGGAATGGGATGATGGACGGCTTTCCAAATCAGACTAAAGAAGTAGGAGGTGTCCCTCTATAAGCTTTCAGGAGCCAGAGAAGACATGGGTGGAGAGATGCCTGAAGGCATAGGCGTCTTGGACCGGACAGGTGCCTTTCCTTGAGACTAGAGGGGAGGTGAAAACAACAGTTTATAATACTTTTAAACTTTTTATTTTATATTGGAGTATAGCCAATTAACAACATTATGATAGTTTCAGGTATACAACAAAGCCACTCAAAAATACATATATACATATACATATACTCATTCTTCTCCAAACTTCTCTCTCATCCAGGCTGCCAAAGAAT
The DNA here is from genome assembly GCA_006410875.1 of Neotragus pygmaeus. Lineage (NCBI taxonomy): Eukaryota > Metazoa > Chordata > Mammalia > Artiodactyla > Bovidae > Neotragus > Neotragus pygmaeus. The sequence goes on along the minus strand of SJYV01012833.1, from coordinate 21,462 downwards.
ATTGAACAGCACATAATACTAAATATTGAATTGATTGATCAGGGAATAGATAGATATATTTTAAATTTTAGATCGAATTATTCTTTTGTTTTAGCTGAAAAAAATCTCGATTATGCTTTAAAAGGAATACAGCCAGTTATATAACTGACATATATACATATATACAGTCCCCTCTTTTTCAGATTCTATTCTCATATAGGTCATTGGAGTATAATAAGTAGAGTTTCTTTTACTATTTAGTAGGTTCTTACTAGTTATCTACTCTATATATAGTAGAGTATATATGTCAATCTCAATCATCCAGTAAATGCCTCACACAGCATTGCAAGTCAACTACACCACAAAAATTAATTTAAAAAGTTTAATAAGCATAGTATATTTCATTAATATATTTTGTCATTTAAAAATTTAATTTAAGTTGAATTGACCTTATATTCCATTTAAAACATTACGTACTTGTTCATTTTTGTTATTCAATGAAATCAACTCAAATCTTGAGAGGCGTTTTAGTTTCAGATTTTATCTAATTTGTTTCTTAATGTTTCTAAGTTATTTCCACTCATGGTTTCCTTGGCCCTCAAATTATTTTTTTATCAATATCAGTTCAGTTCAGTCTCTCAGTTTTATCTGACTCTTTGTGACAGACTTATCTGCCCATCACCAACTTCTGGAGCCTACTCAAACTCACGTCCACCGAGTCAGTGATGTCATCCAGCCATAGCATCCTCTATCATCCCCTGCTCCTCCCACCTTCAATCTTTCCCAGCATCAGGGTCTTTTCAAATGAGTCAGCTCTTCTCATCAGTGGCCAAAGTATTGGAGTTCCAGCTTCAACATCAGTCCTCCCAGTGAACATTCAGGACTGATTTCCTATAGGATGGACTGGTTGGATCTCCTTGCAGTCCAAGGGACTCTCAAGAGTCTTCTCCAACAGTTCAAAAGCATTGATTCTTCGGCGATCAGCTTTCTTTATAATCCAACTCTCACATCCGTACATGACTACTGGAAAAACCATAGCTTTGACTAGATAGACATTTTTTAGCAAAGTAATGTCTCTGCTTCTTAATATGCTGTCTAGGTTTGTCATAGCTTGGGACTCTCAAGAGTCTTCTCTAACAGTTCAAAAGCATTGATTCTTCGGCGATCAGCTTTCTTTATAATCCAACTCTCACATCCGTACATGACTACTGGAAAAACCATAGCTTTGACTAGATAGACATTTTTTAGCAAAGTAATGTCTCTGCTTCTTAATATGTTGTCTAGGTTTGTCATAGCTTTTCTTCCAAGGAGCAAGTGTCTTTTAAGTTCATGGCTGCAGTCACCATCTGCAGTGATTTTGGAGCTCCCCCAAAATAGTCTCTCACCATTTCCATTTTTCCCCCATCTGCTTGCCATGAAGTGATGGGAACGGATGCCATGATCTTAGTTTTCTGAATATTGAATTTTAAGTCAGATTTTTCACTCTCCTCTTTCACTTTCATCAAGAGGATCTTTAGTTCCTCTTCACTTTATGGCATAAGGATGGTGTCATCTGAGGTTATTGATATTTTTTCCAGCAATCTTGATTTCAGCTTGTGCCTAAATGAGCCCAGCACTTCACATGATGTTCTCTGCACATGTTAAATAAGCAGGGTGACAATATACAGCCTTGATGTACTCCTTTCACAATTTTTAACCAGTCTATTGTTCCATGTCTAGATCTAACTGTTGCTTCTTGACCTGCATACAGTTTTCTCAGGAGGCAGGTCGGGTGGTCTGGTATTCCCATCTCTTTCAAAATTGTCCACAGTTTGTTGTGATTCACACAGTCAAAGGCTTTGGCAGAGTCAGTAAAGCAGAAACAGATGTTTTTCTGGAACTCTCTTTCTTTTTCAATGATCCAGTAGATTTTGGCAGTTTAATCTCTGGTTCCTCTCCCCTTTCTAAATCCAGCTTGAACATCTGGAAGTTCACGGTTCACATACTGCTGAAGCCTGGCTTGGAGAATTTTGAGCATTAATATGCTAACCTGTGAGATGAGTACAACTGTGCAGTAGTTTGGCCATTCTTCGGCATTGCCTTTCTTTGGGATTGGAATGAAAACTGACCTTTTCCAATCCTGTGGTCACTGCTGAATTCTCCAGATTTTCTGTCATATTGAGGTCAGCACTTTCATAGCATCACCTTTTAGGATTTGAAATAGCTTAACTGGAATTCCATCACCTCCACTAGCTTTGCTCATAGGAATGCTTCCAAAGGCCCACTTGACTTCACATTCCAGGATGTCTGGCTCTAGGTGAGCGATCACACCATTGTGATTATCTGGGTCATGAGAGTATATCTTATCAATATAAGCTCCCTTTAAATTTTCTTAGGATAGTTTACTCTTTCATCTTTGTTTTTACATAATTTATGTCTTTTTATGTACTTTTAAATTGAAAAGGACTTACTGAAACTCTTCTTCTTTTACTTGGAACTTTTTTTTTTTTTTTGGGTAAAGAATGGATTCTTTAATTTTTGTGTGCCTTCTCAGCTGCTTTCATTTTTGGCTGGAATATATGTGCATAATTAAGAAGTGATTTCTCTTCTTCTTGTTCAAACGTAATGTTGACAGCTCCTTCTTGAAATTTTAAATACTTTAATATGCTCTCACCTCATTTTGCTGAGGCCTGTTCTACTGTCAACTGCAATATGACAGTTAGGCACCAATTCCAGGGCCTTATATTTATCAAGAATGGTGATCACTTCCCTGCAGCTGTCTTCATCATCTGTTAGAAAAGTGAGTTTGGAATCCTCTGGAGATTTAGATAAGTGTCCTGCCTCACAGTGACTCCCTCTCTTTATGGGGCATCCTTATCCTGCAAATAGTTGTTTTGTGTCTTCAGTCATTTACTTTACTTAATATAAGTAAAGCTTGGTTATCTTTCTCTGGTTGATACCCTGAGTGTCTCTAAGGCCTCTTAGTGCTTTGATTTTGGAGTGTCAGGTTAAACTTGCCTTAGTCTGTACACTTTCCCCTACATTTGCTTCCCTTCCCATAGGAAAAGAATAATGACATCCAGAGAACTGCCCAAGGATAGCAACTGGAGAAGTGAGGACAAGTTCTACCTCAATCTTTTGCTTATCTCATCAGCCGAAAACAAAATTTTATATCCAAGTTGCCTTTAGACTGGGGGCTAAGGATGTTAGTAATAAATACCATTGCTGGGCTTGCCTGTGAACTGTGACTTCTGCTGGATTTGAGATGAAGCAGGTGGGATCTCAAAGGGTGAAGAAATTCCTTTTGATAAGAATCTTCCATGTTAGAGCATCTTCTGCATTCCTGGATCCTTTCTGTTTTGGACAATCTGCTGCCAGTTAAATTCAGTTCAGTTCAGTTCAATCACTCAGTCATGTCTGACTCCTTGTGATCCCTTGAATCGCAGCACACCAGGCCTCCCTGTTCATCACTATCTCTCGGAGTTCACTCAGACTCATGTCCATCGAGTCTATGATGCCATCCATCCATCTCATCCTCTGTCGTCCCCTTCTCCTCTTGCCTCCAATCCCTCCCAGCATCAGAGTCTTTTCCAATGAGTCAACTCTTCACATGGTAGAGTTTCAGCTTTAGGATCAGTCCTTCCAAGGAATTGATCTCCTTTAGATTGATCTCCTTCAGAATGGACTGGTTGGATCTCCTTATAGTCCAAGGGACTCTCAAGAGTCTTCTCCTACACCACAGTTCAAAAGCATCAATTATTTGGTGCTCAGCTTTCTTCATAGTCCAACTTTCACATCCATACATGACCACTGGAAAAATCATAGCCTTGAATAGATGGACCTTTGTTGGCAAAGTAATGTCTCTGCTTTTGAATATGCTGTCTAAGTTGGTCATAAATTTTCTTCCAAGGAGTAAGCATCTGTTAATTTCATGGCTGCAGTCACCATCTGCAGTGATTTTGGAGCCCCGAAAAATAAAGTCTGCCACTGTTTCCCCATCTATTTGCCATGAAGTGATGGGACCACATGCCATGATCTTAGTTTTCTGAATGTTGAGCTTTAATCCAACTTTTTAAATTGTTTCCCTCTAAATAGATGTGCTGAAGCCCTAACCTTCTGGACCTGTGACTATGGCCTTTTTGGAAATAGTGTCTTTGCAGATAATCAAGTAATCAAGTTGAGTCACACTTGAATAAAGTGACTCTAAGTCCAACAAGGAATACAGTAAGAAAGAGATATGGAGAACATAGGGATAAGACAACCATAGAAAATATAGCCCAGAATCATAGTGGTGCTACCACAAACCAAGAAAATCACTGAACCACTGGTAGGTGAGAGAAGCAAGGAAGGATCCTTCCTTAGAGCTCTTCAGAGAAAACATGGCTTTGGGACATTTTGACCCTGGACGCCTAGCCTTCAGACCATAAGAGGGTGCTTTTCTCCTGTTTTGTCTCTGTTTGTGATCATTTGTCACAGAAGCCTTGGTAAATCAGTGTGGTCCAGGTGGTTTCCCAGAGTGGGGCACAGCACCAGTCATGTTGCAAAGCTTGAGTTCAGTAACATCAGTATCAATGTTTCAGGTTTGACTCACTGTGGATGGATTTGAATAACCAACATAAGTCCTTGGAAAGTAAAATGGAAATAGCCCATCCATCTCAGATCATATAAATTGAGAAAAACTTATGTGAAATGATGAGAGCTCTGCCTGATTTATTCAAGAAAGTATCAATAAAAGGCCCATAGCTTCAGAATGGGATTAATCAGTCTTCATCCACAAAATATTATAAAAATTATAAATACAGAAAATATTGTTGGCACATAGTTCTTTTTTTTTTTTTTCACTTCAGTTCAGTCGCTCAGTNGTTGCTGAAGCCTGGCTTGGAGAATTTTGAGCATTACTTTACTAGCATGTGAGATGAGTGCAATTGTGTGGTAGTTTGAGCATTCTTTGGCATTGCCTTTCTTTGGAATTGGAATGAAAACTGACCTTTTCCCGTCCTGTGGCCACTGCTGACTTTTCCAAATGTGCTGGCCTATTGAGTGCAGCACTTTCGCAGCATCATCTTTCAGGGTTTGAAATAGCTCAATTGGAATTACATCACCTCCACTAGCTTTGTTCATAGTGATGCTTTCTAAGGCCCACTCCACTTCACATCCCAAGATGTCTGGCTCTAGATGAGTGATCACACCATCGTGATTATATTGGTCATGAAGATCTTTTTGGTACAGTTCTTCTGTGTATTCTTGCCACCTCTTCTTAATATCTTCTGCTTTTGTTAGGTCCAGACCATTTCTATCCTTTATCGAGCCCATCTTTGCATGAAATGTTCCCTTGGTATCTGTAATTTTCTTGAAGAGATCGCTAGTCTTTCCCATTCTGTTCTTTTCCTCTATNGTACAGTTCTTCTGTGTATTCTTGCCACCTCTTCTTAATATCTTCTGCTTTTGTTAGGTCCAGACCATTTCTATCCTTTATCGAGCCCATCTTTGCATGAAATGTTCCCTTGGTATCTGTAATTTTCTTGAAGAGATCGCTAGTCTTTCCCATTCTGTTGTTTTCCTCTATTTCTTTGCATTGATTGTTGAGGAAGGCTTTCTTATCTCTCCTTTGGAACTCTGCATTAAGATGCCTATATCTTTCTGTAAGTAACTGAATTATTTTTGGCTGTGCTGGGTCTTCGCTGTTGTAGGAGCTTTCTCTTCCTCCTGCCCCCAGTTCCTCCCAGCATCAGAGTCTTTTCCAATGAGTCAACTCTTTGCATGAGGTGGACAAAGTACTGGAGTTTCAGCTTCAGCATCATTCCTTCCAAAGAACACCCAGGACAGATCTCCTTCAGAATGGCCTGATTGGATCTCCTTGCAGTCTAAGGGACTCTCAAGAGTCTTCTCCAACACCACAGTTCAAAAGCATCAATTCTTCGGTGCTCAGCCTTCACAGTCCAACTCTCACATCCATACATGACCACAGGAAAAACCATAACCTTGACTAGACAGACCTTAGTCGTCAAAGTAATGTCTCTGCTTTTGAATATACTATCTAGGTTGGTCATAACTTTTCTTCCAAGGAGTAAGCGTCTTTTAATTTCATGGCTGCAGTCACCATCTGCAGTGATTTTTGAGTCCAAAAATATAAAGTCTGACACTGTTTCCACTGTTTCCCCATCTATTTCCCATGAAGTGATGGGACCGGATGCCATGATCTTCATTTTTTTTTTTTAAAGTCTCCCTTAATTTTATCCATCACATTTCTAACATTACAATTACTGAACTTGTCTACCTTCATTAAATAGTTATATAATGTTTATCTAGCATGTGTTAGATATTGCGCCCCCTCCCCACAGGGTTAGACAGATTTAACAGACTAGGATAGTTTGTAGATTTAACAAGCTTAGCCTCTGACCTTATGAAGTTTGCACTCTTTTAGGGAGCAGCTGACAGAAAATAAAAATAATAAAACCAAGAAAGAGCACATTTAAATTATAACCTGGGAAACATACACTTCACCCAAAAAGAGGGTTTCCAAAAGAGAATGAGTTCTTTTTTTCTTTTTTTCCCAAACTAGAACTTCCTGATGCTGTGGCATTTAAGCCAATATCTGAAGGATAAGAGGGAACTTATCCTTGTTTAATAGAACTGTTTAACAAAACAGTAACAGCATGGATGCAGTCTTTGAACTGAGAAGGAAGATGCTCCCACAAATAGGGAACATGGCAAGAGCCTAGTGTTTAAGGAGGAGTGGGCCGGTTGACCTTCTGGACTTCAGCCAGAGTCAAAGAACACAGGAGCAAAGACTGGCCTCAACAAAGACTAGGTTTTAATAGAGTGATATCCTTTGAAAGATTTAAGTGAAGCATCTGCTCAGTTTACTAAGAGCTTCCTGATAATGTGGCATTCAAGCCAGTATCTGAAGAAAAAGTGGGAGCTGCCCTTGAGAAGAGTCATGGATGAATCTTTAACAGAAAGGTAACAGTATGGTTGAAGGCTTAGTTTCATGGATGAAATTAAGCCGTGTTTTGGTCAAGGGTCAACTGTATTGATTAAAGCAATTTCTGTTGCTACATTTCCTAAGAGAAGAGTAGATTTGAGAAAGACAACGGAGGAAATCAAGATCCCAACAAGATGACTATTGTAGCAAGTCACCAAGAAATGGCAGCATGTTTGGAAAATATGGTGGCAGATGGATTTAAATAACAACAAATGAGATGTTCTTAAGAGCCTGATATGATTGGGCTGGTTGAAGACTTGATGGACAGAAGGAGAAGCTTGAAAGATTACTTCTCTGTTTGGGGGCTTAAATAGCTGAGTGAGTGGGCTTTTATTTCCTGAGAACTAAATTGGAAATGACTGGGAGAGAACAGGTTGGGGAGGGGAGTTACATTTGGAGTGTGTTATTTTGGGTTTTCTAACCATCCAAGAGGACACGCTGGATACATGTAAGAGAAGGAAAACAGGACACCAACATCAGACACTAAATATGGAAAGAAAATGGTTCAGCTTATCCAGAGGGAGAATAGAAAGAGAAAGCAATTGAGGGTGCTCAGTTGAGAACGATAATGAGGTATATTTAGTTTTGTGGTAAAGGAAGCAGAAGAGGGTAGTCTGGAAGTAAAGCAGAAGAACGCATCGCTGGAGCCCAGCCACGGTGACTGCAGGGGAAAGCTCATGTGTGTCGGCTCTGTCAAAGCTGCAGACGAAGGGAGAGCAAAGTGGTTTATGCAAGGAGAGGGTGTGGAGAAAAGGGAATTGGAGGGAATTCTTAGAGGGATACATTGGAGGAATCTAATACTATTGTTGGAGGTGATGTAAACAGGTGCAGCAGCCACTATGGTGAATGGTATGGAGGTTCCTCAAAAAATTAAAGATGGGGTTGCCATGTTATCCCGCATTTGCATACCTGGGCATATATCCCAACAAAACTATAATGTGAAAATAATGTAAATGTCCATCAGTAGATAAATGGTCAAAGAAGATGTGGTACATATACACAATGGAATATTATGCGGCCATAAAAAGATTAAATAATGTTGTTTGCAGCAACGTGGATGGACTTAGAGATAGCCATACTGAGTGTAGTAAGTCAGATAGAGAAAGACAAGTGCTATATACCTCTCATATGTGGAATCTAAAAAATGACACAAGTGAACTTATCTACGAAGCAGGAACAGACTAGCAGACTTAGAGAACAGACTTGTGGTTGCAAAGCAGGGAGGGTGGGCGAGGGAAGGACTGGGAGTTGGGGAATAGCAGATCCAAACTATTGCTTATAGAATGGGTGGACGACAAAGTATTACAGGGTAGCATAGGGAACTATAGTCAGTATCCTGTGATAAACCATGATGGAAAAGAGTATCTACCTGTCTATTTGTGGATAGATACATGTACATGTGTTATCATTCAACTGTTCTTCAGTTATTTGGTAAAGTAAGGAGAGAGACTTACAGATACATTCGCTTCATCAACATGACACCTATGAATGTATACTTTCCTGTATGTATATTTGTTATAATACTTGAATACATATCATAAGAATTAGGAGTGAAACTGGGGGACAAAAATCTGCAGACTGCTCAAACCTCCAACACACCACTCTAGACGGACTGTTGTTGAGTGATGGTCCTCTGAGAGCCACAGAAGCCCCTCTGTGCTTCCAGGAAAGCTGCACCAGCTCCAAGGAGTTTACACCCAGCAGACAGCCCCACCCAGAGGGGCCCTGGGAAAGAGCATGAAAGGACATCCACTGTCCAGGATGGTCTACTTGGGGAATATTCATCCCTGCTCCATGCGTGGGTACCAGGGAGGCACACCCTGAAAAGTACCAAATGCAGTGTGATGAAGCATGAGAGATGAAAGGGAGACCCCCACCCAGTCTCAGGGAATCAAGGGACTGAGTTGGCAGGTAGAGAGGTGCAGACTGAGTCAACAAGGATGAAAATTTATTACTTCAAAGAAGCGGGGGAGACCAGGAGACCCTCTACTCTTGAGCCCCTAAGTTCCCAGAAATATAAATCTGTGGAAATCAAACAATATAAAATTTTTAAAAAGATACCAGCTGAGCCACCAAGGGAGCACAAGAACACTGGAGGGAGTAGCTTATCCCCTCTCCTGTGGGTCTTCCCAACCCAGGAACAGAACCAGGGTCTCTTGCATTGCAGGTGGATTCTTTACCAGGTGATCTACCAGGGAAGACAAAAATCTATACATATATATAAAGGGAAATACATAGGATAATCTGATCAAATTTCTGTAATGTCAACAAAGTGGTGTAAGAACTACCAATAAACAGGTCAGAACTGAAGGGAATTTTGATCATTACATTAAAAATAAAACTATATATATATATGCATATGTATATGTATTATAATATACATATACAACATTTTTATTGTTATTTAGTTGCTAAGTCATCTGTTTGAAACCCCATGGACTGTAGCTCACCAGGCTCCTCTGTCCATGGGATTTCCATTCTGGCAAGAATCCTAAACTAGGTTGCCATTTTCTTCTCCAGGGCATTGTCCCAGCCAAGGGATGAAACCCACGTTTCTGCATTGACAGGCAGACTCTTTTCCACTGAGCTACCAGGGAACCCCCTACATATGTAATATATACATTTATATATTATATAATAATAATATAATATCATTTATATTATTATATAATATACTGAGAAATAAAGTGTCTGGCAAATTTTAAATTGCTATACCAGTGTCTTAAATTTGAGGGTAAAAAAATAACCGAATTTTTTTCAGTGAAAAAAAAAAACTGAATCCAGATATCAGAAGACAGTAAATGATTTTTAACCAATAATTAATGCAGTAACCTTTGGAAGAAGTTTCACCTGCAAAATTAATTCAATATGGGTTAAATATGAGTTTTGACATTAAAAAAATGGAAGTTCAAAGACCAGTAATAACAACTAAGATAAATGACAGTGTCTTCAGGAAGGAAGTATTTAATGAAGTGTCACAGAGGCCAACAATATATCTGATATTAATTAACTCCTTAATTAATTATATGATGAAAGGAATAGGCTTCAAGTAAATGCAATTTCCTGTTGATGGGTAATGAAGGGTGATGATGACATTAGTAACGATGGAAGATGGAAACTGACCTAAGGGAATGAGTTAAAGTAGTCTCATTTTACAAAGAAATAGTTGCTGTTTGAAGGACAAAATTAGGCAAAGAACATAACCTAATATGCTGCAATTTGAAAGGTCAGTGCAATTATTTATGAGACATGTTTATATAGAGAGTTAAAAGAAAAGACATGCAATTGAATTTGTTGTCAGATGACAAAACTGAACTAATTCAGGTTAAATCAAGGGTCTTAGCATAATTTATGTGTCAGATAAAGCTTATGTCTGTATTTAGGTATCAGCTTACTATTTAGAGATATGGTGTTTCTTGTGGCAAAGAATCTGCCTGCCAGTGCTGGAGATGCAAGAGACAGGGATTCAATCCCTGGGTCAGGAAGATGCCCGGGAGAAGGAAACGGCAGTCCACTTCCGTGTTCCTGCCTGGGAAATTCCACTGACGGAGGAGCCCAGCTGGCTGCAGTCCGTGCAACCCAGAGTCAGACAAGACCGAGCGACTGAGCACACCTACTACTGAAGGCCGTAAAATCTTAGGTTAGCAAAGTGCTGACTCCTGTGAGTCCTTATAAAATACATGCAGCAGAGAAGGACCTGAGGCGGTGCTGGGCTCCGGTGCTACAGTGGTGCATGTGTGCATACGTAGGAGCCTGGGGGGGATTACTCCTCAGCTCTACCCCTAGATGACTATGCACCAATGAACAGAGGTATCTGTATCTTTCCTGTACTTCTGAGTACAAATTCCACCCAGTGATGAAAGGGATGGAAGTACTGTTCATCATTTTCATTGCTACCAGCCTGGATCAGGCCACTTTCCACTCCTACTTTCCACTCTTATCCTGAACACTATCCTCCACCGGGGCCCCAGAATGATCTTTTGAAAACTAAAAGAGTGTGCAAACCCCAGTGGGACATTGTCTTCAGCCTCACGCCTCACACAGCGCGGCGCCGGGAGGGTAACCGGATCCCATCCTTCTGTCTCTGCTCCTCCTTCGTCCCTCCTCTTGCATGCTAAGTACATTTTTCACCGTGGGGCTCTTTGCTCTGCCTCTTATCACCTTCTGGAGCATTCTTCTCACAGCCAGCCACACTAAGCTCCACGTATGAGGTTTTGGATGAAATGCACATCCTAAATAGGACAGTTCTGATGTTCTACTTATAATTACAATACACCTCGGCACACCTAGTTCTAATTCTGTATGTAAATCTCTTCATAGAAAAGTGTCTGCTAATATTTTTTATTGAAATATGGTTGATTTACAATGTTATATTAATTTCAGCTGTACAGCATAGCGACTCAATATTTTTATAGATTATATCCCATTTAATGTTATAAAATATGAGCTATGTTTCCTGGGTTGTACATTACATCATGGTACCTCATTTATTTGTACCTCTTAAGTCTCTACTCCAATTTTGCTCCTCCCCCTTCACTCATCCCTCTTCTAGCCACTGATTTCTTCCCTGTGATTATAAATCTCTTTGTTTTGTTACATTCATTGGCTTGCTTTACTTTTTAGACTCCATGTATAAGTGAAAACACACAGTGTTTATCTTTCTCTGTCTGACTTACTTCATTAAATACAGTACCTTTCAGATCCATCTATGTTGTTCAAAATGGAAATATCTCATTCCTTTTTAAGGTTGCATAATATTTTTATATATATATATGTTATATACATTATAGACACACAATTTGCTTCTGTATCTTGGCTATTACAAGTAATGCCACTATGAAATTAGGGTGCAAGTGTCATTTCAAATTAATGTTTCTATTTTCTTTGGCTATATACCCAGGAGTAGAATTTCTGGGTCATAAACTTACTTCCTTTTTAATTTGCTGAGTCCCTCTGTCCTATTTTCCGCGGGGACGGTACCGGCTTGCATTCCCGCTGTGCTGCTGCCTCATCCTGGCGACCATGCCAGCTGTCTTGTCGTCCCTCACTGTGCACACTGTTCAGCTGTTTGTTGAACTCGCGGTAGGCAAAGTGTGAATGGAGAAGCTGAAAGAAAACTCAAGGAGTCACAGGAAGAGCTGACACATTTATTCTTTCCTCACTGGCTTAGCAGCCGTGGAGCAGACACACTATGTCCTCTCTTCTCACGGCTGACCCAGGGGGCACAGCCCTGACGCTGCTTGAATGCAGCCATGGCTTGGTTCCAAGGCAGCTGCAACCCAGCCATAACGCAGAGGCAAGGGCTTTTCAGGTGGAGCTTATGCATGTTTACAGAGCAAAAGTGCCCCAAGGCCAGCTGGGTACATCTGAGGTGCATACGCAGTACTATAAGTGATCTCAGCTGCTACATAACCATGTATTCACAGAACGTGGGATGAAAGCCAGAGGCCATGGTGCACGAGAACCTGACAACTGCCATCGTGGCTAATTTGCTCTTTCCCTGTATCTGCCAATAGTGTAAAAGCGTTCCCTTTCCTCCACATCTTCACCAGTACTAATTTTGCTTACACTGTATCTCGAGCACTTAAAATGTCACCTTAAAATGACACAGATACTTAATAAATATTAAGTAACAAATTTACTGAGGAATAAGAATGTTTCATAATAGCACATCTAATTTCATACAAGAACAAGGGTGTGAAAAATGTGCATACAATCTGTTTTAGTACCGAATTTGTTTAGAATGTAGGTATAAAAGTGGTATATTATTTACTTGACCCCTCAAAGACTGCAGCATTTGCCACATGCACTAGAAATATAAAGAAATAGAATATGGTGAAGTGAAAATAATACAGGGGCTTATTGAGACTCTGCTGTGCCCAGAGTATTGGGTCTTTGACTCAGTTCATGAGTGGGACATTTTACATGGGTGGTTTGGGGAGGCAAATAGAGGCCTGGGATACTGTTGTAGCTTAGACAGAAGACTACAAACACTCAGACACGTAGGTGAATGAGCTCGATTGATGACTACAGCTTTGCCCAAAGACAAGTGATTGCTTTTTAGATTCAGATGCCACATTCAAACAAAAGTGTGTAAGTGGTGAGCTTCAGGCCTTGGAAAACAAGCCTTAGAGTTAGAGGCATCTACAGAGACTGAGGTCAGAAGGAACTCAGTTAAAGTAAGCCTTTGTGTGACTTCCACAGATGCTAGGTTTGCAGACATCCCAGCAGGTAATATCAGGATAGGACTTGGGTCTCTGTGAGCTGACAGCTGAGCAGGGTCAGGACTTGAGATAGCTGGGTCTTACGGATGCAGAGACCTCAGAATTCAACCTACTAAATTTCCCACATGGAGGCAGCCTTTCCTAGCTAGGCTTGTCACAGGTGACGGCTATGTTGCAGACAAAGGGTATTGTCTTCTAGCAGCTTCATCCACATTATACAGAAGACTACCCTGCTTTCAAACTCCAAGGCACTGAGTAGTGTTTTTTGTGCACTTATTGCTGCTCAGCATGGGTAAGCAGCTGTAGACCCACCAGCTCAAACTTCATTCTGTGGTTACTTCAAAGAGAAAATACAAGGGACTAATGTGGGATCTCTGTGACTTGCCCAGGGGCCCAAATGACACCCTCCACTTGGACCACATGGTCTCCAGTTAGTTCTGGATACCTTAATCACAAGTGGGGGTTGGGAAAAACAGTCCTTAGTAGGCAGACAGCCTGAAAATGAAAGTCACTCAGTCGTGTCTGACTCTTTGTGACCTCATGGACTATACAGTCCATGGAATTCTCCAAGCCAGAATACTGGAGTGAGTAGACTTTCCCTTCTCTGGGGGATCTTCCCAACCCAGGTCTCCTGCACTGCAGGTAGATTCTTTACCAGCTGAGAAGCCTAGCCCTGGACTATTCTGTAGCAATCTCTTAGATCTATGAAAAGAGTCCTACGGCACAACACTCTTGTCCCAAAGGAAGTCTTCATGCTTTGTTAATAATTCAGAACTTGGATGCCAGAAAAACATACCTTGAAATAGATATGAAAATTAACTTGTCTTCAATATATTAGAGAAAGAGGCAATTCAAACAAAAATCTGCCACCACTTTTCATATTTGTCAATATTCAAATAAAACATCGAGACCAATGTGTCTGCTATAGAAAGGAGATGGCAGGTAAGCTTGTCCTTCTCCCAGGGAGGGTACTCTTAAACTAGCATTAAGCACTTGCTGAGGCTTTGCTGTATTCTACTTAGATTCCTACAACTGTGTATTGAACAGTACTATTGGGCCAGGAAGTACTAAAAGGTGTTATTTGAATCTATTGGATTTGAAACATAATTTAATACAATTCAATCCCCCTCTGGTAATTATGAATGAACATATTCTTCCATAAAAAGTGGACTGCTTATTCTGTTCCCTTGATCTTGAGTAGCCTGAGCCTGCAACAGCTTCGAGCAAGGCTTGGGTTCCCAGACAGAGATTCAGATCGGGTCACAGAGGTGAAAGTACCAGATCCTAGCCACTAGACCAGTGGTCAGTGACAAGGGCCCCGGCCCTTTGGCTTTGTAGAAAAGAATTCCCCCAAAGATGGAAAGTAGTAAAACTAGTAACATGTTTATTAAGAGGGAAAACCGGGTACAGTAGGTGTTCATAGACACGTGGGAAGACATAGAGTTGCGGAGTCATGCCCTCAAGATGGTCTGAATCACTTTTATGGGATATTTCTTCCAGGTTTCCTTTGGCCAACCATTTTGATTTGCCTGGCTCACAGTTCATTTTTGTATATCTTGGGATCTTCCCATGCATGCACATGCTTCTCTTAGCCTAGATGGAGTCTACTGAAAGGCTTCGGGGTAGAACATCCCTTGGTTTCACTCACCCTTTGACCTCCAATGAGCCCTTTTGTGCGTGTGTGGTCAGGGAGGTCTCCTGACTTCCACAATGAGAAATATGTGATCTGAGCAGGGCCCAGCCTCCTCCATTAATTGTCCTGCTATTCTCATCTTGAAATTTCAGTCCACAGGGAGTAAATCTCCAAGTACTTTACCTAGTGTGGGAGTAGGAGGCATCTACTTCCTGCCTCAACCTCAAATCTTGCCTGCTGACAGAGTACCACTATGTAGGGCTGAGAATCCAGGGCAGGCGCTGGCCTGGCTCCTGTCTGCAACACTCGTGAACCAGCTCCGCCTGCTCCTCCTCTTCTGACAGCAGGTGGGCACTCCCCAGAGGCACAGGGCAGGCATAAGCGAGGGCAAAGCAACAGGAGCAGGTACCTGGAGTCAAAACTCCCTCCTTGTGCAGCCAGCCTTGCTGGGGATGGCTCTTTCTATATATTTTTAACAATTTTTATATGGTGTGCAGTTATGAAACTCCCATGATTCAGCCCATTGTTTCAAGTCACACCTATTTTATTTTGAATCATTTCATCCTAAAATGTTTTGGTGTTCCATGATCAGTCTCTACTATGCCCCAAGTAGCAAAGTAAAAGCTGCTTTTTAGTGAGAGAAGATCTATCAGCATAGGGAGCCAAAGCCTTAGTCCAAATTCCTGTGCCTGCACTTTCTCTTTCTGGCATTTTCAGAGACACTCCCCCCAACCCCAACAGTACTTTGCCCTGACACCGCTAATCCCCTCAATGCTGTTGGGTCCTCAGGCCCACGTCAAGTGTCAGGGCCTTTTCCAACCCCCTGGACTTGCTGGGGTGTCTTCATGCCTGTGCTCCTCTCCAGTCAAAACTGCCAGGCAAAAGCCTTATAAGCTAAAATGAGTCAGAACAGCACATCCCAAAGTCCACCTGCATGCTGTGCATCTTTATATTTTGCAGAGGTCCCTGGTGAAGGGACCTGCCTCTTATTTGATGAGAATCGGTATCCTAGCACAGTAACTCTACAAACTTTGCCAACATGGCAGATTCTAAACTTTCAGAGGTCTAGTTCCCACCTCTTAAAATATCTGAGTACTTTACTACTTCTATTCATTGGGTCAATATTATCAATTTAATGAACCAGCAGGAAATTATATAGGATGTCAAGCTGATCAAAATGCCTCTGGCCCATAGCTGGGAAAGAGCAAGGGAGAGTGTTGAAACAAGATGATAAAGCTGTTCTGCTGCCTATGCAATTCAAAATGCCTCTGAATTCCTTTCTTGTTAAGAATTTCCAGGTCTACAGCCATGCCAAGCTTCAGAGGCTAAGTTGATTTTCTCCAGGAAGTCAGCCCAGAAGCACAGCTTCTATGTGCATCATCTCAGATGTAGTCTGATAATCCAGACATACCTTGTCAACATATCCTGGAATTTGCTGTAAGCAATCAGGTAAATGGGGATGCGGTAGAATTTGTCTCGGTTGTAGCCATGTCCTGGGTTCATATTTTGATGTGCAAAGGTTCATTCTAGAGACTTCCATTTAACTCTTCTTACCACAATAACCTTTACTCCATGGAACTGAGAAAATAAACACACTATGGATCCATGTTACAACTGGGACCCATTCTTAGGAGAGGCCAAGGCTCTACTCTAACAAGTGAATCAATTTTTACCTGAAGATATCTGGAAGTCAGAATAAGTTTATGCGAAGTAGAATTTTAATAGTTTTTAAATTATTTTTATTTTAAGAGATAGCTGTATGATTTTGCCATTGCCCCAGGTCTAGGATTGCCAGTTAAAATACAGGATGCCCAGTTAAATTTCAATTTCAGATTAGCAAATGTTTTCAGTTAAATTTTTCATGAAACATATCTTATATATAAAATCCTGTTGTTTACCTGAAATTCAAATTTTACTGGACACCCTGTGCTCTTTTCCCCTAACTCCTCACAAACCTCTGTTGTTTAAAACTTAGAATGGTACAAATGAACTTATATACAAGAGATAGAGTCACAGATGTAGAAAGCAAATTTATGGTTATCAGAAGGGAATGGAGGAGGGAGGAGGGGAGATTGGGATTGACATATACAGATGACTATAGATAAAATAGATAAAAGGACCTATTATGTCCTAAAAAGGACCTACCGTATAGCACAGGGAACTCTAATCAATACTCTGTAATGCCTATATGGGGAAAAAAAAATTTTGGATATATGTAAATGTATAACTGATTCACTTTGCTGTACATCTGGTCATTGGAAACCAACTATACTCCAATAAACATTTAAAAAAAAACGATTACCATTGTGGATTATTTTGTTAACTTTTACCACTTGTCTCCAATGGTTCAGTATGGACATTGGGTCTTTACCGTTTTGGGCTCCTAATATGTCCACCCATGATCACGGAATCAAATCCCTTTTAAGAATCTGGAGTTCTTTCTGTCTGAGGCCTCCTTGACACAGTGTGTGAGTCTGTGCTGATGTGTATGCTTCGTGTTCCTTATATGTACTGTTGCCCTAAAGTAAAGAAGTGAAAAGTGAAAGTATTAGTCATTTAGTCATGTCCAACTCTCTGAAACTCCATGGCCTATAGCCCAATCCCATGGACCGTAGTCCACCAGGCTCCTCTGTCCATGGAATTCTTCAGGCAAGAATATTGGAGTGAGTTGCCATTACCTTCTCCAGGAGAACTTCATCATCCAGGGATCAAACCGGGTCTCCTACAATTCAGGCAGACTTTTCACCTTCTGAGCCACCAGGGAAGCAAAGAAAGTAACAGTAACTCTTCCAAAAAAAAAAAAAAAAAAAAAGGCTTATTTGCGATCAGCAAAGAATAGCAGTTCAGAGTCTGTAACTATGGTGCACCACACTGCGAGGAGAGGAGGACTCTTTTGTAAGGGTAACGCGAAGGTGGGGGGGGCTGGGGTAAGCGGAGGCCGCTGGAGGAGCTGGGAGTTGCGGCGCAGGCCAAGCTCTTGCCAAGGAAGGGGCGTCTCTTCTTCCTGCTGGGCTCTGCTGTCATTTTAGGGCATGAAAGCTGCCCTTCTGGCCTCCTGTCTCTATTT
Source organism: Neotragus pygmaeus (assembly GCA_006410875.1). NCBI lineage: Eukaryota > Metazoa > Chordata > Mammalia > Artiodactyla > Bovidae > Neotragus > Neotragus pygmaeus. The sequence continues at coordinate 3,595 of SJYV01012833.1, read as the reverse complement.
TAATTGAAGTTCCTGTTTATTAATTTACACATGTGCCTACCTAGAATTTCTCATGAGCTCATATAGTGTGAGGCCACCATTCGCCATGGAGGCTGGGAGCCCAGATCTAAATGTTCCCTTTTTCAGATCTTGTGTGAAGAATTTATTTATCCCAGTGAGACAAAGCCTCAGTTCGTGATGGTGATGGGCCTGCCATGCATGTCTGTGTAACTGTCCCTCCTTCCAAGCTCCCTTCTCCCTTCTCCCCTCTTGCCTCTGGCAGTGATCCCCCCAGGGAACTGTCTGCACCAGAGCTCTGCTTTTTGAGTAAAGAGAAATTCCTAGTGAAAAATCTTACAATTGGTTCCTGGGCTTGTTGCTCTGCTACATCCACCTGTGACTTCATCAAAGCTGCCTTGGAGATGAGGGACTTCTAAATTGTCGGGAGATCCTTTGGGTGTTACTCAAGCAGCTTCATGTGCATGTTCTGAAATTTGCATTTACTCTATGCATGTTGTCTTTGTCTCCTCAGTAATCAAGTATCACAGCTATTTGAGGTCCTGCCAACTTGACCTCCACCTGCCCTTCATCCCATGCTACTACAGTGATAATTGGAATGAAATATGGTCACTATGTGGCATAAATCCCCCCACTTCGATCCTCCCACAGAGAGATATTATATGCAATTGCATCAAGTATTCATCTTATTATACGTGTGTATGTGTGTGTGTGTGTATATATATATACATATATGTGTGTGTGTGTGTATGACTGATCCAACCTCAGAATTTTATTTCAAATGTTATAACTTGGGAAATGAGTACATCAAGGCTATATGTTGTTATCCTAATTAGTCAACTTATATGCAGAGTACGTCATGCAAAATGTTGGGCTGGATGAAGCACAGACTGGAAGCAAGATTGCCGGGAGAAATATCAAAAACCTTAGATATGCAGATGACACCATCCTAATGGCATAAAGCAAAGAGAAATTAAAGAGCCTCTTGATGAAGATGAAAGAAGAGAGTGAAAAAGCTGGCTTAATGATTCAACATTCAAAAAAAAGACCATGGCATCCAGTCTCATCACTTAATGGCAAATAGATGGGGAAACAATGGAAGCAGTAACAGACTTTATTTTCTTGGGCTCCAAAATCACTGAGGATGGTGACTGCAATGAAATTAAAAGAAATTGACATTAAATTAAAAGACTCTTGCTCCTTGGAAGAAAAGCTATGAGAAACCTAGACAACATATTAAAAAGCAGAGACATTACTTTGCTGTCTCAGGTCCATATAGTCAAAGCTATAGTTTTTCCAGTAGTCATATATGAATGTGAGAGTTGGACAATGAAAAAGGTTGAGCATCAAAAAATTGATGCTATTGAACCATAGTGCTGGAGAATACTCTTGAGAGTCCCTTGGACTGCAAAGAGATCAAGCCAGTCAATCCTAAAGGAAATCAACATTGAATATTCATTGGTAGGGCTGATGCTGAAGCTCCAATGTTTTGACCACCTGATGCAAAGAGCCAACTCATTGGAAAAGACCTGGATGCTGGGAAAGACGGACAGCAGGAGGAACAGGAGATGACAGAGGATGATGAGATAGTTAAGGGGCATCACTGACTCAATGGACATGAGTTTGATCAAACAAACATAAGAAATAGTGAAAGACAGAGAAGTCTGGTGTGCTGCTGTCCATGGGGCTGCAAAGACTGGGACAAGACTGAGTGACTCAACTGAATTGAATTTCTCAATTTATTTGCATCTTAGGTAGAAAAATGAATCCTATTAATAATGGTAATAATAGTAATCATCATAAGACATTGGCCATTCAGTTACATTATTATAAAATTATTTATTTAATTATTCAACAGCTATAAGTGTTTGCATTCTTCACTTTTGACTGATGATAACTTGAAACTTGAGGTGCATTCTGACTTCCCCTGGATATTGACTAGAACTCATCACTTTCTAATTCGAATGCCATGTTTTTTCTATGACACAGCACTGCCTCAACTTAGAACACAAAAGCAAATGTTACAGCAAGGAAATTAAATAAAGAGTGCTTAGAAATTATATCACTTACTGAGACTTCTAAATTGAATCAAGTAATTCTACAATGCTTCTTTAAATAAAAATGTATAAGAAATATGACCTATATTTTACATGGAGTTGATAGTAGTAACAGGCTGATGAGCTGTGGGTTTAAGACAGAATTGGGTCTATGTTGATGCTGCATTCATATTAAATTTAAATTCCAATGGAAAACTCTTGATCCATTTATTTTCTTCAGATACAGTTTTTTAGAAGGAAAATATCGATTGACATTCCAGGGAAGCATGAAACCTGAAGTGACATGCTGAACTCGGTGCAAAATGACAAAATGGGAAAAAGATTTTACCTGGGAGCCTAATATTTTTTACATAAACTGCTCTTCGACTCAGACTTCTTTCATTCAAGGTCCATAAATGCCGATTTTCCTGAAGTAAAGTACTTTCATGGGACCAGACACATCCTTAATGGATTTCTAGTCATTTTCTTTAAACTGATTTCCCCGTTCATCTGAATGTTTTGGCCAAGTCCCCAAGAGGTGAATGGCAGTGTCTAGATGGTAACACCATGAGACAATCGAAGGACACAGGTCTGTGGAAGGAGGCTGAGGGAGCAAGGGGGGGAGAGCGTAAGTTCCACTCCGCAGAGCACTGGGCTGCCTTCATCCCAAATGATATTTGGGTCCCTGCTTCAGAGGCCTCTGGATGTTGAGGCCTTTCATAAAACCCCCCAGTCTGTTATTTTACCCTCATAGCTTTCATGAAAAAAAGCAGAACCAGGCATATATTTCAGTCTCCTCGGAGAGATGGGTGTGAAACCACAGTAGAGAGCAAGGCAGTGTCTGAGCTCCTTAACCGATCTCCTCAGGGCCCATATGGAGTCCTGAGCTTGCTTTTTCAAATACCTAAAATATGGCACACTTTGGATGAGAGGAACTGTGAGGAAGGTGAATGCATGAACTCTTTCGTGTCATTTTCATCCTTCTCCACCCCTCCAGAACAAAATAAATGTGAGCATGAGTCCTGATTTGGTGAACAGCGAGAGTTCTTTAATTTTTAATGTGTAATTTAATGCCTTGTTAGGATCCAAAAATATAATTTAGTTAATGAGATCTAGAATTCAAACTGCCTTACAAAAACAAATCATAAATCACAGAATAGCAAGACAGAAAAATTGATTAATCAATCTGTTGTTGAAAACAGCAAACAAGCTCCCTCAGAAGGAGTCCCTAAGGTTCCAGTGAAACGAAACGTGTGACCCATGCATCACATTCACTCACCCGTCTCTAAGGAAGGGGAGGAGTGACTGGTTTCTTGACAAATGACACTAGCCTCATGGCAGAAAGTGAAAAGGAACTAAAAAGCCTCTTGATGAAAGTGAAAGTGGAAAGTGAAAAACTTGGCTTAAAACTCAACATTCAGAAAACGAAGATCATGGCATCTGGTCTCATCACGTCATGGGAAATAGATGGGGAAACATTGGAAACACTGTCAGACTTTAATTTTTTGGGCTCCAAAATCACTACAGATGGTGACTACAGCCATGAAATTAAAAGATGCTTA
>SJYV01012822.1:9939-36801 GCA_006410875.1 Neotragus pygmaeus | reverse complement strand
TGTATATATATATATATATTTTTAGACACCATATGTAGTAGTATTATATGGTATTTGTCTTTGACATGCTTCACTTAACATGATAATCTCTAGTTTCATCGATGTTGCTAAAATGGCATTATTCATTTCCTTTTCATCACTAATATTCCACTATATGTATGTACCATATCTTCTTTATCCATTTCTCTATTGATCAACATTTAGGTTGCTTATATACCTTAGCTATTGTGAGTAGTGCTGCAATGAACATTGAGGGGCATGTATCTTTTCCCCAGTTTTATGTCCAGGTTTCACCGCACTCCAGTACTCTTGCCTGGAAACTCCCATGGACGGAGGAGCCTGGTAGGCTGCAATCCATTGGGTCGCTGAGTCAGACACGACTGAGCGACTTCACGTTGACTTTTCACTTTCATGCATTGGGGAAGGAAATGGCAACCCACTCCAGTGTTCTTGCCTGGAGAATCCCAGGGATGGCAGAGCCCAATGGGCTGCCGTCTGTAGGGTCGCACAGAGTCGGACACGACTGAAGCGACTTAGCAGCAGCAGCAGCATGCCCAGGTTTGGGATTGCAAATCAGATGGTAGTTTTATTTTTAATTTTTTAAGCAACTTTCCTACTGTTCTCTGTAGGGGTCACCAATTTACATTCCCACTAACAGTATAAGAGGGTTCCCTTTTCTCTACACCCTCTCAGCATTTATTGTTTGTAGACATTTTCATGATGCTCATTTTGACCAGTTTGAGGTGATACTTCACTGTAGTTTTGATTTGTATTTCTCTAATAATTAGTGATGTTGAACATCTTTGCATGTGCCTTTTGGCCCTCTACATATCTTCCTTGTAAAAATGTCTGTTGAGAGCTTCTGCCAATTTTTGGATTCTTTGCTTGTTTTCTCCTCCCACCTTAAGTTTATCCCAGCATCAGGGTATTTTCCATTGTCAGTTCTTCACATCAGTTGGCTAAATTATTGGAGTTTTAGCTTCAGCATCAGTCCTTCCAATGAATATTCAGGATTGATTTCCTTTAGGATGAACTGGTTGGATCTCCTTAAAGTCAAAGGGACTCTCAAGTGTATTCTCCAACATCAGAGCTCAAAACCATCAATTCTTTAGCATTCAGCTTTCTTTATAGTCCAACTTTCACATCTATACATGACTACTGTAAAAATCAAAGCTTTGACTAGATGACCTTTGTTGGCAAAGTTATGTCTCTGCTTTTTAATATGCTCTGTTGGTTATAGCTTTTCTCCCATGGAACAAACATCTTTTAATTTCATGGCTGCAGTCACCATTTGCAGTGATTTTGGAGCCCAGAAAAATAAAGTCTGTCACTGTTTCCATTGTTTCCTCATCTATTTGCCATGAAGTGATGGGACCAGATGTCATGATCTTAGTTTTGTGAAAGTTGAGTTTTAGGCCAAATTTTTCACTTTCCTCTTTGACTTTCATCAAGAGGTTCCTTAGTTCTTTTTTGCTTTCTGCCATGAATATGGTGTCATCTGCATGTCTGAGGTTATTGATATTCTTCCCAGCAATCTTGATTCCAGCTTGTGCTTCATCCAGCCCAGTGTTTCTCATGATGTACTCTGCATACAAGTTAAATAAGCAGGGTGACAATATACAGCCTTGACGTACTCCTTTCCTGATTTAGAACCAGTCTGTTGTTCCATGTCCAGTTCTAACTGTTGCTTGTTGACCTGCATACAGATTTCTCATGTATGCATGTATGATACTGTATGATATGTATGAAAATGAATGAAAAATATATGAAATGATATGTATGAAAAAGAATGATACTGGCACAAAATAGAAATATAGATCAATGGAACAGGATGGAAAGCCCAGAAATAAACCCACACACCTATGGTCATTTAACCCACAACAAAGGAGGCAAGAATATACAAAGGAGGAATGTGGAGCTGGGAAAACTAGACAGTTGCATGAAAAACAAGCCTATTAGACCATTCTCTAACACCATACACAGAAAAGTAAACTGAAAGTGTATTAAAGACCTACATGTCAATAGATAACTTTTTAATGTGTGGGAGTTTCCCCTGTGTAAGGACTTCAGAATAAGTACTTGTAAACTGAACAATCTACCAAATAACTTTGTGAGCAAATCACACATGAAGAGCATTAAAAATCTTAATGTTACTGTTTGTTTATTTTATGAGTCCCTTTTGGTAGTGGTGCATGCTATTTTTATTTGAAACTTTAATTACCTTTGCTTAATTTGCCAGCATAAATCATTCCTGCCTTCTCTGGTAATGAGACACATTAAGTGCTTATAAAATTTCACTGGGAATTTTGCTCATGAAAATCCTTTTGAAATACAACTAATCCATTGTTCAGACACAAAATTTTATTGTGTTCAACCATCCTTAACAAGCACAATGACACCACCCCCGCCCCCCTTCATTTTCCCTAGAGTCTTAGCATACACCTAGAGTCTACAACAGGGACTTAATAATATTGGACAAGAACCCCTTAGCTATTTGCATATCCTGCAGTTTTTGGTAAACTTGATAAATTCCAAAAGATACTCATTAAAATTTAAATAAAACATAGAGTAACATTTATCAGGAAAAAAAAGTACATTTACTTTCTGTGACTGGAATGTTCTTTGAAACANCTGCAGATGGTGACTGCAGCCATGAAATTAAAAGATGCTTACTCCTTGGAAGAAAAGTTATGACCAACCTAGATAGTATATTCAAAAGCAGAGACATTACTTTACTGATTAATGTCCATCTAGTCAAGGCTATGGTTTTTCCTGTGGTCATGTATGGATGTGAGAGTTGGACTGTGAAGAAGGCTGAGCACTGAAGAATTGATGCTTTTGAACTGTGGTGTTGGAGAAGACTCTTGAGAGTCCCTTGGACTGCAAGGAGATCCAATCAGTCCATTCTGAAGGAGATCCGCCCTGGGATTTCTTTGGAAGGAATGATGCTAAAGCTGAAACTCCAGTCCTTTGGCCACCTCATGCAAAGAGTTGACTCATTGTAAAAGACTCTGATGCTGGGAAGGATTAGGGGCAGGAGAAGAAGGGGACAACAGAGATTTAGATGGCTGGATGGCATCACTGACTTGATGAACGTGAGTCTTGAGTGAACTCCGAGAGATGGTGATGAACAGGGATGCCTGACGTGCTGTGATTCATGGGGTTGCGAAAAGTCGGACACGACTGAGCAACTGAACTGAACTGATACCTCAGGCTGCCAGCCTTCTCTGTCCATGAAATTCCCCAGGCAAGAATACTGGAGTGGGTTGCCACTTCCTTCTCCAATGCATGAAAGTGAAAAGTGAAAGTGAAGTCGCTGTAGTTCAGTAAAGAATCTGTCTGCAATGCAGGAGACCTGGGTTTGATCCCTGGATTGGGAAGATCCCCTGAAGAAGAGGAAAGCTACCTATTCCAGTTTTGTGGCCTGGAGAATTCCACGGACTGTATAGTCCATGGGGTCACAAACAGTTGGTCACAACTGAATGACTTTCACTTTCACTCCCTCATAGCTCAGTCAGTAAAGAATCTGTCTGTAGTGCAGGAGACCTGGGTTCAATTCCTGGATTGGGAAGATCTCCTGGATAAGGAAATTGCAACACTTTAGCTTTTCACTTTCATGCATTGGAGAAGGAAATGGCCACCCACTCCAGTGTGAGGGCTGCACAGAATCTATTGCACAGAATCAAACATGACTGAAGCAACTTAGCAGCAGCAGCAACTGGTATTCTTGCCTGGAGAATCACTTGGACAGAGGAGCCTGGCAGACTACAGTCCATGGGGTCCCAAGAGTAAGATGAAATTTGAAGACAATTGCATGTCCTTCCCAAGACTTGTCTTTTTCACATGAAATATTTTTCAATTATTTCAACAATTTTTATGAGACATGATTTCAAGTTACTCTTAATAGTATATCAAAGTCAAAATACCTAGATATATTGAGTAAACAGTTTGAGTAAACTGAATTCAGTTCCATTAAGAAGTATTAGCTATCTATTAATACTAGTGTCAGAGACGTGCCTGAGAAATCCATGGGCAGAAGAGCCTGGTGGGCTAGAGTCCAAGGTGTTGCAGAGTCAGACACAACTTAGTGACTAAACAACAGAGATATGATAGGACCAGAGATATGATGATTGCCCTTAGGAGCTCCTGCACTAGTCAAGCCGACCATCAAGTTCATGACTATAGTACAATACCATCAGATGAAATGTTGAACACATATTCTATGTTAAACTCTTCTATGGGCTGGGAATTCAGTAGTGAGTCAGGTAGGAAGAGGTTTTGCCTTCATGAGCTTTCAATTTTGAGGGGAACAAAAATAAAGCATCCTTTGTAATAAAGTATATAGGTTAGAAAAGAAAGAGAGTATTATGCTCCTGAAGGCAGAGATGATTTTTATCTTCTTCCCTTGTAAAAGACTGCAAAGAGTTGCAGAGTCAGACATGTATCTGACTTGACTGAGTGACTAACCACTCACTCAAGTAGAAGTTAAACCACTCTGCATTAGAAGTTACCAAGAATGTGAAGATCAGGGAGATCATAAAAGAGAGGAGGGATAGTAAGAAGAAGAAGAGAGAAAATAAAGAAAGAAAGAGAGAAATAGTACAAAATATGCCAAAAGGTCAGGCTGGCAGAAAATCATGCCCACTGGGAAGTTTTCAGTGATGGAGAGGCTGATGCAATTTTAAGCACAAAAATATCAAATACTGCATTATTAGTTGGTTGCAATGCTGTGATATATACCGGCTCCATCACCTCATACCTTCAGCAGAGTTCAATAGTCCATACAGCACAATATGGAGTTGTTTAAAGTGTTGGAGCCATAAAGGGCAGTGGGTCTGATTCAGACAGACCTTAATCATTGCTCCATTTTTTCCATTCCTATGTCACTTTGGGCAAATTTCTTAACAAGCTGCAGTTTTCTGAGTTAACATTTAATAATTGCTTTTTAAAAAAACTGCTAGCAATTATTATTTATTAACTGCTAACCATGTGCCAGGCAGTATTCTATGAGGTTTTACATTTAACCCTCAGAATAATTCTATGAAGGTATAAACTATTTTATTTATAACCTTAATGTGCATCAAGTGAAAAAACTAAGGCACATTGAAGTTAAATAGCTTCTTTGAGGTCACACAGCTTGAAAGTGAAGGAATTGGAATTTAAAGCAAGAATTCTAGTTCCAGAGGTTGTACTTTCATCCACCATGTTATACTATTCCCCAGAGGTTGGTTACAAGGTCAGGAGAACTAAACAAGATGAAGTACATTAATATCAAGCGTGGTGACTGCCACAGAGAGATGCTCAGAAATTTTAGTTATGGTTCTCTTTTTTTTTTTCTTGAATTCTTTCTGTATTTATAAAACTTATCTACAAAAATATCAAAAGAAATTCTATTGAATGTCTTTAAGCTTAGATCCAATGTAATTTTTATATTTTCCTGACAAAGAGCTAAAAGAATTTAAAAGAGGTTAGATACATCTTATGCTAGGATTTTGTTTAAGATGTTTAAGATTTTGTTTAAGATGGAGACCAAGCCTATTGATTTTTAATTCATATATTTATCAAAGTAGAGTAATATACCTTATATGATCTGCTTCCCATAGCAACATTAACAAGAAAGATATTCCTTATTTCTGTGGATGAGGCAACTGAGACTCAGAGAAGTAAATGCCTTGTTCAAAACAAGGAGCTATATGAAAATTTGGGATACCTGTTTCTGGTTAAGGACTTAATTGTCAGGGTCAACATGGTATTTTACAGTTTTCATTGTCAGTTAATTATGCATGTAAAGAGAGAGATAGTAACAAAATACAATATGCAATTAAATAATTTTTGCTATAAGTAGTAGCATTATGTAAGCCCCCAAATTAGGAAAAAGTTCTAAAACAACACAAAATATATATCAAAATCATGTACTTCTGGGTTATTTTTATCCAGTTACATCACTGTCATTACTTCTATTCATGAGATTAAATAATTAAGAAAGATAGCATTCAGGATTTCCTGCATGTAACAATTTCAACAGATAAAAATAACTGAATCTTAAAGAAGAAAGAAAACCAAAACTGTGGAAATAAATCAAGTCTAGATAATACATTAAATTTAATGGTAGCAATTTTTTTCTTCTAACCTGTAATACTTCTGCTGAGCTGAAATCTGAATATATTTAAAATTCTTACTTAAATATAGTTAAAACTATGAACAAATCTCTATAGCAAATGGACTTTCCATGTCTGCAGAGTCAAGAGCTGACAAATAGTTTCTATTAAGTTAAGTCGCTCGCTCAGTCGTGTCCGACTCTTTGCGACCCCATGGACTGTAGCCCACCAGGCTCCTCTGTCCATGGTATTCTCCAGGCAAGAATACTGGAGTGGGTTGCCATTTCCTTCTCCAGGGGATCTTCTTGACCCAGGGATCGAACCCAAGTCTCCCACATTGCAGGCAGATGCTTTAACCTCTGAGCCACCAGTTTCTATTAGGCCCATTTTAATTGGTACTTGAACTTTTTGCTTTAAGCTGATATGACTTATAATCTTTCCTATCTTATCAACTGAACTGGCCAACTCCTTTAAAGCTTACTATATCTGCACATGCTTCTCCTGTTTATGTTTCAGGTTTGTTGTTGTTGTTTTTGACATTTTCCTCTTGTTCTTGATTGAGGTATTGATTGTGTGATGTCATAAATGAATTAGCTCTGAAATTTCCATGTACTAAGATATTTAGTTTCTTCAGTCTTAAAGTCCACTTAATTTCATAAAACCCAGTCCATCAAGACATACAGATAAACAACAGGCACATGAACAGATGTTCAACAATGTTAATCATCAGATTGTCGGAGATGTAAATCAAAACCCAATGAATCAACAACTCATACCTGTCAGAATGGCTATCATCAAAAAAGAAAAAACACGAATAACAAATGTTGGCAAGGATGTGGAGAAAGGGGAACAACGGTATACTTCTGGTGGAAATGTAAGTTGGTGTAGCCACTGTGGCAAGCAATACAGCAGTATCTCAAAAAACTAAAAACAGGACTATCGTATGACTCAACAATTACATTCCTAGGTATATATCTGAAAAAAAAAAAAACACAGTAATTTGAAAAGATACATGCACCCCATTACAATTGCCAAGATATGGGAGCAGCCTAAGTGTCTGTCAACAGATGAAAGAATAAAGAAGACATATACACACACATATACAGACATACACACACACACACACACACACACAATGGAATATTACCATACAATAAAAAAATGAAATTCCGCCATTGGCAACAACATGGATGGACTTAGAGGATATTATGCTAAGTAAAATGTCAGACAGAAAAAAACAAATACTGTATGATGCTGCTTACATGGAGAATCTAATGACTACAGCAAACTAGTAGTTTTCAGACAAGACATAAACAGACTTATAGATTCAGAGAACCAACTAGGTGTTACCAGTGAAGAGAAGGAAGGCAGGAGGGACAAGACAGCAGTAGGGGATTAAGAGGTACAAACTACTATGTATAAAATAAATAAGCTACAAGGATATATATTGTACAACACTGGGAATACAGCCAATATTTTATGATATACATAAATGGAATATAACCTTTGAAAATTGTGAATCATTATGTGTCTACCTAAAACTTATGTAATATTATCAACTGTACCTCAATAAAAAACAAAACCCAAACCAAAAACTCAGCCCACATATTCCACAAGCTGACAGCCAACCAACCAACCAACCAAAGAGTAATGTATTTATATATAAAATCATTTTCTTATAGCAGATGCTGGTAGTTAGAGAATAGTCTGCTACTGGCTCTCGAAATTAAACATTCATTTTACCCAAGCTGCGATAAAAGAATAGTAATTTTATTCCTTTGCCTTCTTAAGCATCTCCAGCTGGTGAATTGCTTAGATTTATGTCCTAGGAGCTATAGAACAGCCAGCCATTAGCTGCCTCCAGGGTTGCTTCCCAGCCCCCCGCCTCTTTGCTTCGATTAGTCCACCTCTGTCTTCCCTGCTCAGGGCTGCCAGGCCGCTTTCCTTTCCTTTCTTGCAGCAGGCTGAAAGACAGCATCCATCAGTGCACCCATAATCTCTTCTGACACGTTTACACACTGTGCACGCTCAGCTGATTGAGACTTTGCCAATAGTTCACAAGGCGCCCAACCTATAATTGGGTATTGTGGTGAAATATCAAGCTAAGGAAGTGCAAAGCATGGGCTAGAACTGTTAAAAAGACTGGACACATGATGCCAAGCTGAACGCCAGGGAAACTACACTCCTGGGTTGTAACTTTATGAACCACCAGCTTCTCCAGAATAGGTCATTTCAGCCAATTTACCTCAGCCTGGAAGCAAAGTGATGGGCTGTTAATTTTCTTCTTTTAATCTTTATTTGAGGAAAGCATTTAACTAATTGGATAAATTAGCTAAAAATATACTCAACTTAATTAAAAAGCATGTTTAACAATTATGTATATATACATATACACATGCAGATATGTATGTGCATATAAGTATGCATTTATATATTGATGCTTATGTATAATTTGTGAGAATCTTTGTTTTAAAAGAAGTTTGATTTTTCTAATGGGAATTCTAATGTTCAAAAAATCACAATAAAGTTATAAAAATCTAAGCATTCTCTCTTTAAATGGAGGTTCAACAATGAAAATTAAACTTTGATATATCTTATTTTTTAAATGTTCAAAACAATGACACCCCCATCTCATTTAATGCTAGAGTCTAGTAACTTCCAAAATATGCCTTTTAATGCTTTACTTTATGTGTTTGTATATATTTTCTATTAGTAAATTTAAAATAATAAAAGTAACTAAAAAATAACCAAGAAATTCTAGCCCATCAAATAGGAACATATTTTAGTGAATTAAATAATCCAGTGAAACCTGTAGTGAGTCTCCTGTGTGAAGTGTATTTATTTTTCTTGAGTCCATTTTATGTTCTGTATTCAATAACATTTGTAATACATGACTTCCCTGTGCAACAATAATTTAATGATACCTTATTCTTTGCTTGAAAAGCAAGAGAAATATTATCGGGCAGCATTACAATAAGCTAAACCAATTACCTCCTAAAATGATTTTAATGCAGGCAAAGTACAAGAGTCATCATTTTAGCAGAGTGAGATTTATTAAGACCACAATTCAAAGCAGTAAACTAGACTTCTTATATACTACTTCACTTCCTATTGGGTTTCAATTAATATCTGGAAAGTTTATATTTTTTATTATAAAAATTTAAATGTTTTATGCTAGCATATATGATATAAAGAAATGAATAATATCTTATAAGCCATTCGGTTGTAGTTGTCATATATATACACATTCAAATTCAAGGCATACACACAGCAAATGCTACTGCTAAAAGTGACAGATCCACCAAATAGTTTAAAAAATGGCTTCCATGTCAATAATTCAAAAGAGGTAAAAGTTATACAAAACTAAATGAATCTCAGACCTTCTGATAAATCCTCACTCAAGTTATTAATGTTACATGAAGTCTTGCTCTTGTTATACTAGACAGTCTTCTAAGGAGATAAGTAGGTATTGTAAATCAGATACTTACCTTCCTCCCCTCAAGGATAATAGTTTCTTGTCCTTAAATTTTCTACCCAAAGATCCACTGCAATAAAATGATTATTTTCTCTTGTCATTGCCCGGCTCATATATTAGCATTAGGTGAATTATTTTATCTGAGGGAATAAAAGGGAATTAGAGCGTCTATTTCCTCCTCAACCACTTTTTATCTCTTCTGCTCTAGTGGAGTCAGCATCTTTTTGCTAGTTTCTTTCTCTCTTTTTCGGCTGTGCTGCATGGCATGCAGGATCTTAGTTCCCTAACCAGAGATCTTGCCTCCTTCAGTGAAAGCCAGTGTCTGAACCACTGGGCCACCAGCAGTCCCAATATCTTTTTGTTTCTTACCATGATAGTGAGATTAAGTAGTTCTTTTCCAGAAAAATTCCAAAGAACTAAAAGAGATTTTAAAAAGTAAGTAAACTAAAACAATATCTATTAAAAGTGATCTTTCTTTCCTACCCATACATTTACTTAGCTATGTACTCCATGTGCTACAGACAACATACAACATGATAGGTTGGTTGAAAAAGAAAAGTGCATAAATGTGCTACACACAGGGTAAAGTATAATAAAACACTAAGAAATGCTTGCAATTTAATATTTGAGGAAATTCAATTTTTGGCTTTAAAGTTATAAGGCCTTTACTTTTCTTTTCTACCTGTTGCATATTCTCACTACAATACATTCTCTGTATCTTCACAACAGTTCTTGGATAGCTTTATACTGGCTATAAATCATTCCTCTCAGGAAAACTAACATAGCATCAAACACAAAAATGGCAGATGCCAAGATATCACTCCCAGATGGAAGATAACGTTACGATCCAGAAGGACATAATGTACGTTACACACCTTAGGAGTTCCCTCCTCGTCATCACAAAAGTTTGTTTTTGATGTGTGCATTTTATGTGCATTGTCTCATTTAGTACCCATGAAAATTTCATAAAATACATACTGCTAGTAATCCATTTTATGTGAGGAACCTGAGAAATTTACTTATGATTTGTACAAAGCCATGTATCCATACTTATAAAGGCAGTGATCTAAGCTTAATTTTGCTCCTTTTTCCTCCTTAATGTTTATGGTAATCAAATTAGGACATGGAGCTGGAAGGGTCAATATACACAGTAACTAAGACCATAGGCTCTGGAGCCAGGCCACCCGCGTTCATATCCTCCCTCTGCTACTTAAGTGGCCAGTGAGCAAGTCCTTACTCTCACCCTCTCTTAGGCAAAGCAACAGTCTCTATGTTGGATCGTGGCAGAGATTAGATTAAGCAGCATATGTAAAGGGCTTAGAATGCTGTCTGACATATAGAATGTCTTCAGTGAGCTAAGTGACTTCATATACATTCACTTCCCAATCACTGATCAACCTTTCTCTGTGTCCAAGGCACCTGCAGATTAGAAAAAGGAGTGACAGTCTATGTTTTCAAAGATTAGACCCTAACGGGGAGACTTGCACATCACTAACTAGATGTCATTGATGGCTATAAATGTATTGCTAAGGGAGTTTAAAGAACAGAAACCATGAGTGTAGACAAGGGAAAGCTTCATGCAAGAGGTGTGTTTAGACATAACTTGGATAGATGGATAGATTCTGGAGAGGCAGAGGAAGAGGAAAGGTAGTGGGAAGTAATTTATTTAGCTGGATAGATAAAACACTGGGATAATTTTAAAATCACTTCCAAGAAACCTAGGGTCTTTCTCCCTTCTAGAGTAGGCACACTGCCCATTCTCTGGACAAACACCCAGAGCATCTTTCTAGCCATTAACAAAAATTCCCTCTTAAAGAAGAAAATTGAGGTCAAGCATTTCAATGCCTGAATCTTCCACAAACATCAGATTGTGTATTAATTTTTCATGAAGCAGTAAAAATATGATTTCACTGTTCAGTAAGGAAAGTATTTTGGTGTTCTGAGACCAATCCTAGTGTGTATGTGTGCATGTGTGCCTTGGTGAGGGTCTTCACACACTACAAAGCATCAGACACCAGCAGGGTGTCCAAGAGGTCAGCTCATTAACCAGGGATAGTGACAATCAGATTCTACCTGTTAAGAGTTTAGTCCTATGAGATTGCACCCTCAACTTTCGAATGCCAATCAAAAGTGATTCTGACTGACTGGCTATAGATTGAGGGGTTCCAGTGACCCCCACCTTAGACCTTAGTGGCATGCCACAAGTCCAGGCATACTTACCTGTAGTTCTGAACAACTGACTTATATGTTGGATATTTCCACCGTTCTCTCCTAGGGTTTGATTAATTTGCTAGAGAGGCTCACAGAACTCAGAGAGACAACTTACTTATTAGATTACTGGTTTATTATAAAATGATATAACTCAGAATACATAGAAGAGGTTCATGGAGCAAGGTATGGGGAAAGGGTATGGGCTTCTATGCTGTGTGAGTGCACCACACTCCCTGCATCTCTACTTGTTTCAGTGCAGTTCAGTTCAGTTGCTCAGTCATGTCCAACTCTTTGTGACTCCATGGACTGCAGCATGCCAGGCTTCCTTGTCCATCATCAACTCCTGGAGCCTATATAAACTCATGTCCATTGAATCGGTAATGTTATCCAACCATCTCATCCTCTGCCGTCCCCTTCTCCTTTTGCCTTCAACATTTCCCAGCATTAAGTTCTTTTCCAATAAGTCAGTTCTTTGCATCAGGAGGTCAAAGTTTTGGAGTCTGGCTTTAGCATCAGTCCTTCTGATGAATGTTCAGGACTGATTTCCTTTAGGATGGACAGGTTGGATCTTCTTGCAGTTCAAGGGACTCTCAAGAGTCTTCTCTAACACCACAGTACAAAAGCATCAACTCTTCAGTGCTCAAGTTTTCTTTATAGTCCAACTCTCACATTCATACATGACTACAGGAAAAACCATTCTTTTGACTAGATGGACCTTTGTTGGCAAAGTAATGTCTCTGCTTTTTAATATGTTATCTAGGTTGGTCATAACTTTTCTTCCAAGGAGCAAGAGTCTTTTAATTTCATGGCTGCAGTCACCATCTGCAGTGATTTTGGAGCCCCCTCAAATAAAGTCTGTCACTGCTTCCACTGTTTCCCCATCTATTTCCCATGAAGTGATGGGACCAGATGCCATGATCTTCGTTTTCTGAATGTTGACTTTTAAGACAACTTTTTCACTCTTCTCTTTTACTTTCATCAAGAGGCTCTTTAGTTCTTCTTCACTTTCTGCAGTAAGTGTGGTATCATCTGCATATCTGAGGTTATAGATATTTCTCCCAGGAATCTTGATTCCAGCTTGTGCTTCATCCAGCCCAGCATTTCTCATGATGTATTCTGCATATAAGTTAAATAAGCAGGGTGACATTATGCAGCCTTGACATACTCCTTTTTCTGTTGGGAACCAGTCTGTTGTTTCATGTCCATTTCTAACTGTTGTTTCCTGACCTGTATACAGATTTCTCAAGAGGCAGGTCAGGTGGTCTGGTAGTCCCATCTCTTTAAGAATTTTCCACTTGTTTCCCAACCCAGAAACTCTCTAAAATCTGTCCTTTTGGGGTTTGTGGAAGCCTCATCACAAAGGCATGACTGATCAGTTAGCTGACCTTTGGTGACAGAGTTCCATCTCGAGCTCATTTTCCCTCCCCAATGTCAGGGTGAGACTGAAAATTCCAACCCTCTAAGCTGGGTTAACTACAATGGCAACAGCCACTATCTTCAATTGCTTCAAGAATCATGTCATTAACAAAACAAAAGGCACTTTTATCACTCTCAATGTTTAGGAAATTCCAAGGGTCTGGGGATATCTGTGCCAGAAACAAGGACAAAGACTAAACATAGATTTCTTATTATAAGTCACAATTTCACAAGAAAGAAGAAAACCAATAGCTATAATCTGAACTTGGCCTGTATGGAATTTTGTTAGAACCAGTCTAGTCTTATGTAGAGAGAGGGCTTGAATGCCATGGATCTTTCCATTTTACCTTTAGAATGTCCTTTTGACCACCAGGGAGCCGATATCCAATGCAAAAGCAAGAAAGTTTTTATTACCAAGCTCGAGCTGGGGCTCCCACCGTTACTGACACAGCAGCTATAGTGAGGAGCCTCGGGTTTTGGATTACATTGCTTATATAGGGAGTGTTCACGAAAAAAAGAATTTCTAGGTAGGGGGATGTCTGATTGGTCACTTTCTTTCGAAAGGTTGTGTGTTGATTTCTGATTGGTCCCGATTACCTAGGTAGGCCACAAGTTCCTGAATGTTAAGTCAGGAGATTCTGGTCTGGGGTCCGATTGGCTCGTGGGTGGTGGGGTGAGGTCAGGGGATTTCCAAAGGCTCTTTTCCTGGAACCTTACAAAATGGAGTTTTTCTGTTAACAAAATGGAGTAGCTTAGGTTCTTCACTTTCTCTGTCCCTTCTTCTGGTCCCACTTTTTACTTTAGCTTGGTTTTTAGTTCAGCCATCTGAAAAGGATGATGTATAGAGTGCCAATTTAACTTGCCTAAAACATATCACCCTTCCCACAAACCAGATGCTCACTCACCCTCATATTCCTTACACTGGCCAGAATTAAAATTTAAGTGCCATCATTAACATTTTCCACTTGTTTCTCTCAGAGATCTGGGCCTTGAGATTAAAACTTCAAAATGTCATTAAGATTGGTGCCTTCAATCCCCATTATTTTACCACTGGACTGTTGCAATTACTTTGCAATTATTCTCCCTATTTTCTGCCCATTTTCTCTATAATTTATCCCAAAAGTTTTGCCAGGAAAAAAAAAAAAAAGTCTAAAGAATAATAGTTTCTCTACTGAAAAAATTTCAAAGTTTTCCTATTTTCCACAGAATAAAGTTTATACTCAGACTGGTACTCAAAGCTTTCTTCATTGGACCTCAGTTTGCTTTGCCTCCCATTTTTTCCTCTTCTTGCTCATTTTTGAAAATTTTGACTTAAGAGCAGAATAATATGATCATTCTTTTGAACAAGTTTCTTCTCTCAAATGCTTATGCCATCAAAGATCTTCCTATTGAAATTCTATACATTTTTGAAAATCAACCTCAATAATAACTAACTACATCTGAAACTCACCAGTAGTTCCTCCTTTCCCTAAATTGCCATACCACTTTGTATATAGCTTTTGGGACATTTAGCACATTCTAACTCATGTTATAATCACATATGTAATTAACATTTTTCAATGAGGAGCTACTTATGTTAAAAAGAAATTCACTCTTTAGCACCTAACTTTGTGTTTTAAATAAAAAGTTCAATAAATGTGTATCAAATAAATGAACAAATAATGAATGTATCATTGAGGATGGAAGGCTGAGGATAAGAAAAAGAAAACTTTTCAATTTGCAGAAACTAGATTTCCAAAAGTTTCACATGTTGAATACACATTTGAACTCAGTCATACATACAAAGCCTTCTGCTCTGTGTAATAGGAGTGGAGTATGTAAGTAGAATTTTATTAAACTAGGGAAATCCAAGAGTCAGCATTTTCAATAAGAGAATAGCCTTCGGGTATTGTCGATATATAATGTAACATCATTGAATTTATCTACCAAGATCAAAATAATATTTCCATGTGGAAATATTTCTAAATTTATGATGGAAGATATCTTGGTAGTAGATTGTGAAGGACACAATGCCGTAACAAGACAGTTGTAAGGATCTTTCAAATTTTAAACAGCTCAGAAAGACTCCTTCTTATTTATCTATGGAGAAGTACCTGCAATTGTGTCTAGCAATTAGTTAATGCACATTATTAGAGTTAAAAGATTATGTGGACTCTTGTGCTTCCAGACCCTGGAATTTCAATGTCACCCTTGAACTTGAATATGCTGTGTAAATTCAAAAGATAAACCATACATGAATCATGCCATTCTTATACTAACAGTCATATTTTGTATGACCTGATGCCATGCACCTTCTGGATTCTAAGGTTTCTGAAAAGAAGTTATGATAATTTGGAATGAGATAATTTCATTTAATTTTTAACTGGCGCATGAGCTAAAAGCATCACTCGGAATTTAAATCAAAGCCAGCTTTAAATGAACTAAACCAACCTTGGATGAAAATGCTCCATTTCACATCAACTCTCAAAGCTGATTATGCATGTATGCTGTTTGCAAAAGTGAAATTCAATCGGCTCACACAATGAAAGCTATGTTGGAAGTTAGTATTACATCCACTTAGATCTCACATGACAAGAGGCATTAGTTTGCTCTGACAAAGTAAACAGGCTGCACTGAAAAGATCACTAACACAAGAAATTTTTTGCTAACAAGATTTTGGGGTGACTTAGTTACTCATTATACAGTCAGTGAATTAGGACTCATATTTTGAAAGATAAAGCAAGCTGTGCTTTAAAGTAACAGGACAATGAAATCCCTGTCTTTTTCCAGATGTTGTTGTTTAGTCACAAAGTTATGTACAACTCTTTGTAACTCCGTGGACTGTAGCCCTGCCAGGCTCCTCCGTCTATGGGATTCTCCAGCCAAGAATAGTGGAGTGGGTTGCCATTTCCTTCTCCAGGGGATCTTCCTGACCCAGGGATCAAACCTGTGTCTCCTGCCTCCTACTTGGCAGGATTCTTTACCACTGAGCCACCTGGGAAGCCCCTTTTCCAGAAGACTCACCTACAACCATGGTCTAAAAATGACTCACCTGGGGCCTACATCTTCCTCAAATTTCATTTTGACCTCTCTCCTTCCTCCTCACTCTGCTTCAGATCCCTTGGCGTATCAAGCCCTTCTCCCACTCAGAGGCTTCACCCTGAGCTCCTCTTAAGGGCTCATGCTTATTCTGTAGAATTGTTCTTTCCAGCACAGTAGCCACTAGTATATATGCTATCAAACACTTAAAATGTGGCTAGTGTGAATTAAGCTGTGCTGTGTTAAAGACACATTGTATTCTGAAAATATAGTATATGAAAAAAGAATGACTGCTAATAATTTTTCATAATGGCTACATGTTGAAGTGATAGTATTTTAGAGATCTGGGTTAAATAAAATATACTATTAAAATTCACTTTACTTGTTTCTTTTCATAATGTGGCTACTAGAAAGTTTGAAACTGTACAGGTGGTTTGCATTTGTGGCTTGAATTATATTTCAGATGGGCCACATTGTCTTCTATATCAATTCACACATCATCACAGAGGGTTAAATTTGTCAGGAGGCATTTGTTTTCTTTGTTTTATACACTGCTGTATCCAAACAACCTAGACACATGTGAAGCATGAAATGAACATCTGAGGAATGAATGAATGCATTATACAGACAGTAAGGAAAAGCTTAGGCTTTGGAATCAAGATGCCCAGATTTTCATTCCAGTTTGGCTGGTCATTAACTGTATGAACTGGGACAAGGACTAAGTCCTCAGAGGGTGGTTGTTAGGACAAAATGAATTCTTAATATCTAATGTATTTAAATCAGGGCCTGAACTGTAGGAAGTATCAGCTTACTGGCACTATCAATAAATATTAGCTACAAGTAAGTATTATTAATCTATTCTGTAGATAGGAATATGAGACACAATACTAACCCTTTGGTTATTGAACTGATAAATAATAGAGCTATGATTTAACTCTTGAACTCCAGGACTCCAAGACACATATATGAGTCCACAGTTGATATAAATAAAAACCTGAAGCAATTTTAAGTTGCTTCAATTAAGGTAGATATATAATTTATATCTAGCCATCCTGAGTGATTTTAGACTTCGGACTCTATATTGAATGTTATCTGTTTAAACATGTGATACCAATTATTAAATAGCTCATATTTATTCAGTTTTATTAGTGGCAGGTACTCGTCTTACATATTATGGGTATTATAATATTCAACTCTTACAGCAACTCAGAAAGTGGACACTGTCCCTCATCATCTTTATTTTACAGAGGAGGAAACTGAGGAGGTACAGAGAGGTCAGGACCTTGCCCAGGTCACAGAGTTAAGAAACGAAGGCTGTAGCTCCAGAGCCTGTTCTCTGTACCACATTCTCCTCTCACAAGTTAAGCCTGTAGAACAGTAAAAGATGACTGAACATTCAGCCTTTAAGTTGTTGTGATTCACTCAAAGATAGGTACTGGCTTCTGGTAAACATCATTTTCTAAGAAAAAAGTTTTTTTCAATGCAAACAGTGGAATAGGCCATTGAAGAGTAAATTTCCCTTCCAAAAGTCATTTTTGTAATTCATATAAACATAGACCATCAAAACTTCTGCTGTCCTGGGGATTGTTTTGCTTTAATTGGACTTAATGCAAGAAAAAAATTACCCTGTATGTCATACTGCATCAAACCCAATCAAGCTCAGTAAGTGACTATTTGCCTGTCTCTTCAGAAGCCCAACACAATAGATCCTATGATGGTTATACAATATTTAAATAAAACCAGACCAAGTTTCTGATTGAAGAAGCTATCACCTTTCATTAGAATGAGAAAATAAATTTTCCATAATAGGCTACTAACATGTTTGAATGGCTCAATTCATTTTCCAGCAAGTCACAGCCAATACCTGCTACCAAGGAAGCCCTAATACCCACTACAGAGTAGTCTCATTGAAAACAATTGTTTTAAAGAATGTACTTTGTCTTGATGACAAAGAGGTGTGTTCTTCCTCTGGCAAGAAATGAAAAATAAATAAATAAATCTAAACCCTCTAAATGTTTTTACATATCAGTGATTTGGTTCTGTGGCATTGCACCCTCTGTGAGGGGGAAAAGGAAGAAGTAATAAGAAAGAGGACAGATGATTACCAGTGAGCACAGCTGGGCATATGGCGGAAGCAACCAAAACCTGGAAAACCCACCAGCCAGAGGCAGCAAATGAGAGTCTGAAAGCCCAGACTCTGCTTCAATCCTGTCACTCATTACCTGTGTGTATGTGAGAATATCATGGGGCTTTTCCAAGAAATTATTTATACAATCAGAGGGTTCTATTAAGATCACAAGACCATCTGCAGTCTATACAAAGTCTTTCTTAACCTGTGCATGTGTCAGGGAATTTCAGTGACTAGAGTCTTATTCTGGAAAATCCCATGGACAGAGGAGCATGGTGTGCTACAGTTCATAGCGTCACAAAGAGAACTGGAAAAAATTGAAGTGCCTTAGCACACGCACGCACACACAGCACAGAGTTTTGCCAAAATGTGTGAGTCACAGGAAGTGCTCCTTTCCACAAAACTTGAAGGCGAAGACATCACAATCTCTGGTAGATAAGGAGGTAAAATCCACACACTATGGTCTCACCCAGTCATCAGGGGGAGTTACTGAGGAAATTCGTGTAACTCTGTGATCAAAGGGCTTGGGAACACTCACAACTTAGGAGCCCAGAAGTGCAGTGTGAAAATGTCTATGTATGATGAGATCTAAACCTGTGTACTTACTGGTTTTGGATAAGGATAATGTGAATGGAAGATGCACAGTCATCCTGAAAACTAGAAAAGAAAGACTGAATAGATTATTATGTATTATCTCCTTACCCACCAAGGTCTGAGTCTGGGAGTGTGGGAGAGAGGCATTTCCCTCTGTGGAAATGGGTAAACGAGATCCCTAGAGCCTGACACACCAGAGGGTTCCAATGAGATAATACTCATTTGCCTTGTTCTGATTGATTCTGCACTTCACAGGATAGCCTTTGGTTCATAGGGTGATGTCAACTTCCAATTTGCCTAAGGTTTTATGGTTTGGATTTTTTTTTTTAATTAAAAAGAAGTAAATCTGCATTCTGATGGAATTTCTAAGAGAAACGGGCTTTAGGGTGTATATGTACCAAACGGCCAATTCAAGTGTTCTATTTTAACTAATAATTGTATTTCTCACTCTAAAGTAATTAATTAATTGATATTGCAGTTGAAATATACCAATTTCACTTAGCTTTCTTAATGGGAGTCTGGAAAATGGATCTTTTCTAAAGATTCTGGCAAGTGAGCTTTAAAACCAAATATCCCCAAGTATTCTGGACTTTGGATTCAACATTTTTTAGATTGAACCATATGAAATTGCCTTTTTTTTTTTTTACAGTGAACTTATTTCTATTGACATATAGTTGGTTTACAATGTTAGTTTCAAGTATATAAAAGTGATGATCTTTTTATGGATTATACTCCATTTAAAGTTATTATAAAATATCAACTATATTTATTTTACACCTAGTAGTTTGTTGCTCTTAGTCCGTTTTTCCTATTTTGTCCCTGCCCCCACCTCTCGCATTAGTGATAACCACTAGTTTTTCCTCATATCTATGAGTCTGTTTCTGTTCTTGTTTTGGGATTCACTCTTTTTTTCAAAGTGTAAATCACAAAATTTCCAGGCTCTATCCTACTTGATTAGTAGGAAATCAAGTCTTCTCACCTCTCTGAGTATTTCTTGCTTTTTTAGGAATACCTGCAAGTCCTAAAACCTGTACTGATTGTCACTTAACATCTCTGTCAACTGTCTTCCTCCCCACCGGCAGATTTCTTTGCCAGTTGCTTTTTGCATGTCCTTAACCAGCGGCATTGTGCTTTGGTAGTTTTCCTATACAGCATCACTGCAGACCTGGCAGAGGCTTGAAGACAAACTAGATTACTTCACTAAAGATGTGGGCTTATAAAAAAAAGGATAACCACCAAGAAAAGAACAGAAAAAATTCTTAAAATTGGTCAAAGGTATAACTATGAGGTGAAGGCATTGTTATAAGTTGTTAAAAACCTAGACCTTAGTAACTCAGCCTGTGACCTTATTTGGAAATAGTGTGGTTGTAGATGCAATTAGTTAAGTTAAAGTGAAGTTACACATGAGTAGGGTGGGCATCTAACCCAATACGATTGGTCTCCTTATAAAAAAGAGGAACTTTGGACAGAAAGCACGTGCACACACACACAAGGAGAATGTCAAGTGAAGACTGGAGTTCTGTAACTTGGGGAACTATTAAGGGAGCATTTCATGCAAAGATGGGCATGATAAAAAAGAGAAATTACAAAAACCTAACAGAAGCAGATGAGGTTAAGAAGAAGTAGTAAGAATTCAAAGAATATACAATAAAGGTCTTAATGACCCAGATAATCATATTGGTTGGTCACTCACCTCACCTAGAGTTCCTAGAGTTAAACTTCTTGGAGTGTGAAGTCATGGGCCATAGGAAGAATTACTATGAACAAAGCTAGTGGAGGCGATGGAATTCCAGCTGAGCTATTTCAAATACTAAAAGATAATGCTGTGAAAGTGCTACACTTAATATGCCAGCAAATTTGGAAAACTCAGCAGTGGCCACAGGACTGGGAAAGGTCAGTTATCATCCCAATCCCAAAGAAAGGCAATGCCAAAGAATGTTCAAACTATATACAATTGTGCTCATTTCACATGCTAGTAAGGTTATGCTCAAGAACCTTCAGGATGTTCTTCAGCATACATGAACCCAAAATGTACAGGCTGGGTTTAGAAAAGGCAGAGGAACTAGAAGTCAAATTGCCAACATTTGTTGGATCATACAGAAAGCAAGGGAATTCTAGGAAAACATCTACTTCTGCTTCATTGACTACATGAAAGCCTCTGACTGTGTAGATCACAACAAACTGGAAAATTCCTAAAGAGATGGGAGTGTCAGACCACCTTACCTTTCTCCTGAGAAACCTGTATGCAGGTAAAGAGGCAACAGTTAGAACTGGACATGGAACAACTGACTAGTTCCAAACTGGGAAGGGAGTACATTAAGTCTGTATATTGCTACCCTGCTTATTTAACTTATATGAAGAATACATCACATGACATTGTAGGCTGGATGAATTACAAGCTCCTGGAGTCAAGACTTCCAGGAGAAATATCGATAACCTCAGATACGCAGATGATACTACTCTAATGGCAGAAAGCAAAGAGGAACTAAAGATCCTCTGGATGAGGGTGAGAGACGAGAGTAAAAAAGCTGGCTTAAAACTCAACATTAAACAAAGTAAGATCATGGCATCCTGTCCCATCATTTCATGGCAAATAGAAGGAGAAAAGTAGAAGCAGTGACAGATTCTATTTTCCTGGGCTCCAAAATTACTATAGATAGTGACTGCAGTCATGAAATCAAAAGACCCTTGCTTCTTGGAAGGAAAGCTAAGACAAATCAGGTAGTGTCTTAAAAAGTGGAAATATCACTTTGCTGAAAAGGTCCATATAGTCAAAGCTCTGCTTTTTCTAGTAGTCATATACAGATGTGAGAGTTGGACCATAAAGAAGACTGAGTCTGAAGAACGGATGTTTTTGAATTGTGGTGCTGGAAAAGACTCCTGAGAACTTCCTGGGCTGCAAGGAGATCAAACCAATCAATCCTAAAGGAAATCAACACTGAATATTCATTGGAAGGATTGATGCTGAAGCTTCAATACTGTGGCCACCTGATGTGATGAGCTGACTCATTGGAAAGACCTTGATGCTAGGAAAGATTGAAGGCAAAAGAAGAAGGTGGCAGAAGATGAGATGGTTAGATAGCATCACCAACTCAATGGATGTGAATCTGAGCAAACTCCAAGAGATAGTGAAGGGCAGAGGACACCTGCATGCTGCAGTCCATGGGGTCGCAATGAGTTGAACACAATTTAGCAGCTGAACAACAGCAAGGAGAGAGGCCTGGAAAAATCCTCCCCTAGCATTTTCAGAGGGAGCATGGTCCTGCTGACACCTGATTTTGAACTTCTAGCATACAGAATTGAGAGACAATAAACTTCTTTTGTTTAAACCACTTGGCATGTGGTACTTTGTTACAGCGGCCCTATTAAACTAATCTAAGTATATAATGGTTACTTCAAACTTGAGACTAAACCCTTCCCTGTGGTATCTTAGGCCTGCCTATTGCCACACTGCAGACCCAAATCACCTGCAGATAAACCCATAACTCTCTGTAGAAAGATTGCTATGCTCTCCTTACCTACTGCCTAGGCCCAGCAAGCAACCTTCTCATATCCCTCTGAAAGATTAAAAGAAATATGAAAAGATTAAAAGAAAATATTCTTTCTCTGCAGTTATCATAAGGTCTGTTTCACAGTTAAGATCAAAACATGTTCTGCGGAGATGTAATTCTAATCACAACGAGACAAGTTGTCTCAAACCTCACTGTTACAGGGTAATGTTTGGCTTTACCTCTGTGTAACAAAAGAGGTCTATGAAGCTTTTACTCAGCATTAAAAAAAGGACAGTTTTCTTTCCAAGGTTGAATTCTGCTCATCACTTCAGAAAGGAAGTGTGAAATAGTAGCTTGTCTCTAGTGACTTAGGTTTCAGGGTGTTCAACACTCTGTACCGTTGTTTAGTTCTGTGAGACTGATGAACTTACTGTGGACACAGTTTGAATTTTTAGGGAAATGTCACCTCCGAATGTCCCCTGGCTGATGCTGTCTGGGGAATGGCATTCACATGCCACCTGCACCCCAGTAACACTTCTATTCTCATTCTCTCATATGCTCATGGTCTGTCTCAGCAAGCTCAGCCTGAGAGTTTTCTCTGGCCTTAGTATTCTTGGCTTTCTCTCCAGCTAGGATAAATTTCCAGAGAGTTAACAGCCCTGGGAGCAGTCCTCAGCCAATGCAAAATAGGGGATGGTGCATGAAGGTCTGTTATGGTCAGTGTCATGGGTTGACTTGCAAAAGATACATTGAAGTCCTAACCCCTAGTACCTGTGAATGTGACTGTATTTTTGGAAATGGGGTCTTTGTAAGTGTAATCAGGTTAACATTATGTCATATTGGATAAGAGTGGGCTTTAACCCAACCTGACTGGTGTCCTTATAAGAAGAATATTTGGCCACAAAAAGATACAGAGGAAAGATGGCCATGTGAAGACAGAGGCAGAGAATGAAGTATTATTACCATAAGCCAAAGGATATCTGAGGCTACCAGAAGCTGGAAGAGGCAAGGAAGGATCTTCCTCTAGAGGCTTTGGAAAGATTATGACCCTGCCAACACCCTGATTTCAGCCTTGTAGCTTCCAGAACTGTGAAAGAATAAATTTTGATTAGGTCATCTAGTCGTGAACTTTATTACAATAGCCCTAGAAAACCAGTATGGTCAGCTTGGCTGGATTATAGTGCCAGTTATTAGACACATACTAATTTAAGTGTTGCTGTGAAGATGTTTTGTATATACAGTCAACTTTAAGAAAAGATTTCCTTTAATAATATGAGTGAATACCTTAAGAGTAAAAATAGAAGTTTCCTAGAAAGGAAGAGATTCTGCCTCAAAACTGTATCATCTCATACTTCAAAAACAAACATATGAACAAGCTCATAGGATCACCAGCTAAAGGCCATGGGGAGGGGAGGTGGAATTGCATAAAGTCAGTCAAAAGGTACTACAAATTTCTAGTTATAGATAAGTAAGTATTAGGGATGTAATGTACAGCATGATAAATATAATTAATACTGTTTTATGTAATATATAAAGGTTGTTAAGGGAATGAATGGATGTGAGAACTGGACTGTAAAGAAAGCTGAGCACTGAAGAATTGATGCTTTTGAACTGTGGTGTTGGAGAAGACTCTTGAGACCCCCTTGGACTGCAAGGAGATCCAACCAGTCCATTCGAAAGGAGATCAGTCCTGGGTGTTCTTTGGAAGTAATGATGCTAAAGCTGAAACTCCAATACTTTGGCCACCTCATGCAAAGAGTTGACTCATTGGAAAAGACCCTAATGTGGGAAAGGTTGAAAGCAGGAGGAGAAGGGGATGGCAGAGGATAAGATGGTTGGATAGCATCACCGACTCAATGGACATGAGTTTGAGTAGGCTCCAGGAGTTGGTAATGGACAGGGAAGCCTGGTGTGCTGCAGTCCATGGGGTTACAAAGAGTCAGACATGACTCAGCGACTGAACTGAACTGAAGGGAGTAAATCCTAAAAGTTCTCATCACATTTTTTTTCCTCTTTTTTAAACTCTGTAGATACAAAATATGAGATGATGAATGTTAACTAAACTTGTGATATATAGTGTATATATGTCAAATAGTGTATATATAGTGTATATAAGTCAAATCATTTTCATGTACACCTTAAACTTACACAGTGTTGTATGATAAATTATATCTCAATAAAACAGGAAGAAAAAAATAATACATCAACCCCTGCCTGAGTTGCGAGCCTACCCTGTTGCCAGCCTCACCAATTTCATGAGCCAATTCCTTAAAATAAATCACACACACACAGTATACATAGATGGTAATCTCACCTAGGGCTTCCAGGTGGCACTAATGGTAAAGAACTTGCCTGCCAATGGAGTAAACGTAAGAGACACAAGTTTGATCCCTGGATTTGGAAGATCCCCTGGAGGAGGGCATGGTAATCCACTCTAGTATTCTTGCCTGGTGAATTTCATGGACAGAGGAGCCTGGCAGGGTACAGTCCATAGGGCTGCAAAGCGTTGGACCCAACTGAAGTGACTTAGTATGCACACATTCTCACCCTGATATGACCCTGTCTGCTTGAGTGTGAGCAGGATCTGACATGTGTATATATTATACACGTTATTTGCTCAGTTGTGTCTGATTTTTTTTTTTTTTTGTGACCCGATGGACTGTAGCTCACCTGGCTCCTCTGTCCATGAAATTCTCCAGGCAAGAATACTGAAGTGGGTTGCCATTTCTTTCTCCAGGGGATCCTCACAACCCATGAATTGAACCCAAATCTCCTGCATTTCAGGCTGATACTTTTCTGTCTGAGCCACCAGAGAAGCCCATATGTTATACATGCACACAATTATATTACATAAGATTACAGTCTTATTGAGAGTCTCTCTCTTGCTGGCTTTGAGGAAGCAAATGGCTGTGACAGTAAAGCCCACCTAGCAAAAAAGTGAGGGCAAACTCTGACTGAGATCCCATAAGAAACGGAGGCCCTCAGTCTGCCAATCTACAAGGAACTGAGTGCTGCTGACAACCATGTCAGACGGGAAGTAGGGATTCCCTCAGCTGAACCCCACAGGAATGATATTGCAGCCCTAGATGACACTTTGAGTGCGGGCCTTTGGGACCCAGAGCATGTTGGTTAGAAATCTTAAAGAATTATGGTGACACACTAAATGGGAAAAAAAAAGAGAGACTAGAACTTTGTCCATCAGACTCCAAGTTCAAAGATCTTTTTGTTCTACCCCTCTTTTGATCACTTGAACACTTAGGCTGCATGCAAACCTCTGGTGCCAAAGAAAGGGTCCAGACAAGAGTGAGCATGTAAATGTGAGTGTGAGTGTGTGCGTGTCTGTCTTTTGTGATTTGTAAGATTTTGTGTGATTTGTAAGAATCTGACTTTCACTCATCCACACAAATCTCTATTTCCAATTCAGAGCAACTTGGCAGTAATAAGCATCAAAGATAATCATTTCATGTGAGGAAATAGAGAGTGATGGAACTGTTAGCACTCGGGAAATTTTGCCCTTCTGGCCTCCTGCTTCCTGACTGACATTGATTCGACTGGAAAACTGCAGAGACACGGCTGTTTCACCTCCATTTAAAGTAATTAGAATTAGTGAGAGAATGTATAAGTGTGATACCTATTCCTAGTTTTCACAATTATCATGAACTTCTGGGAAGGGGTAAAGGGGAAACCCATATTGACCTCTGGCAGGCCAGATTATGTTAGCAAATAACCACTGAGCTCAAGGATACCACTGCCAGTAAGTTTTATCCTTTATTTTCTGTAAAAGTATGATTCTTTATCTTGACCCTGCTATATAACTATGGTGCTGGGAAAATGTGTGACATCTAAAGTCAGAAAACTCAGTAGCATGAACCCATCAACTTGCCCTGAATTGGAAAAGCAGCCTAAAGTCCAGGACATGCTCTGCTCCCAGGAAAACGTCAACATCACTAAATACAGTGAACTATGGCATCCAATATTTACAAAATTCCAGAGAGAAAAATGAATAGACCCACTCTCCACGGCTGCTATGGCTGTAAATCAGTATCCTTGTGGCTGAAAACCTTGGGAAGCCCTGCATGCCCCCATCCCATAATATTAAAAATCCCTAAGTTTATTTTAAATAACTTAAAATAAATAAAACTTTAAATTTTTATTAAAAAATTAGTATCAGATTTTACTTTGGGGGGCTCCAAAATCACTGTAGATGGTGATTGCAGCCATGAAACTAAAGGACACTTACTCCTTGGAAGGGAAGTTATGGTCAACCTAGATAGCATATTAAAAAGCAGAGACATTACTTTGCCAACAAAGGTCCATCTAGTCAAGGCTATGGTTTTTCCAGTAGTCGTGTATGGATGTGAGAGTTGGACTGTGAAGAAAGCTGAGCACTGAAGAATTGATGCTTTTGAACTGTGGTGTTGGAGAAGACTC
>SJYV01012821.1:5245-19098 GCA_006410875.1 Neotragus pygmaeus | reverse complement strand
AACACAGCCCAGACTTCAGCGCAGGGGGACTATGGCAAACAGGCCAGACCTTGTCACAGGGCAACCAAGGCAAACAGCCCGGAACCAGGTGAAGGGCAACTGAGGCACACAGCCCGAAACTCAATGAAGGGCGACCCCGTCACACAACCTGGAATGCATTGCTAGCCGACCGAGGAACACAGTCCGGAACTCGGAGAAGGGTAACCGTGGAACACAGGCCGGACCTTGGCGCAGGGCGTCTGCGAAACACAGGCCAGACATCGGCTCAGGGCGACCATGGCACACAGCCTGGACCTCAGTGCAGGGGGTTCGCGGCACACAGACCGGACCTCTGGAGAAGGCTACCGCGGAACACAGCCCGGACCACGGAGCAGGGTGACGGTGGCACTCAGGCCAGACCTCAGTGCAGGGTGACAGCGGCACTTAGACCGGGCCTCAGTGCAGGGTGACCGTGGCACAGAGGCCGGACCTCGGTGCAGGGCGACCGCGGCACCCTGGCCGGACATCGGCACAGGTCGACCATGGCACAATGACTGAAATTCAGCGCGGGGTGACTGCGGAACACAGGCCAGACATCGGATCAGGGCGACCACGGCATACAGCTCGGACCTCAGTGCAGGGGACCGTGGCACACAGCCCGGACTTCTGGAGAAGGCTACCATGGCACACAGCCTGGACTTTGGCAAAGAGGAACAGCGGCACAGAGCCAGGAACAGCTCGCAAGACGAGGGCGGAACACAGGCCAGAACTGGGCACAGGGCGACCGCGGCAACAAGCCCGGACCTGGGGAGATGGCGACCTCGGCAGACGGCTCGGACCTTGGAACAGGGTGACCACAGCACACAGCCAGGTCCTCTGTAGAAGACTACCCAGCACACAGCCCGGACCTCGGAACAGGGCGACCGTGGCACACAGCCCGGACCTCGGCACAGAGGGAATGCGGGACAGAGCCCAGAACACGTCACAAGCCGAGGGCCGAACAAAGCCTGGACTCAGTGCAGGGCAACTGCGGCACACAGCCCGAGCCACAGTGAAGAGCGACTGAAGCACACAGCACAGACCTCGGCACAGGGCGACCACAGCACACAGCCTGGACCTCTGCAGAAGACTACCCGGCACACAGCCTGGACCTCAGAACAGGGCGACCGTGGCACACAGCTCAGACCTCGGCACAGAGGGAATGCGGGACAGAGCCCAGAACATGTCGCAAGCCGAGGGCGGAACACAGCCTGGACTCGGTGCAGGGCAACTGCGGCACACAGCCCAAGCCACAGTGAAGAGCGACCAAGGCACACAGCACAGACCTTGGCACAGGGCGACCCTGGCACACAGCACTGACCTCGGGACATGACGACCATGGCACACACACTGGACATCGATGCAAGGTAACTGCGGGACACAGCCCGGAACTTGGTGCAAGACTACAAAGGCACACACTCAGAACTAGCTTCAAGGCTACCGTGGCACACAGACCAGATCTCAGCACAGGGTGACCACGGCACACAGCCCAAACCTGAGTCAAGTGAGTTGGCGTCACACAGCCTGGAAATCTGTGCAGGGCGACCAGGGTACAGAGCTTCGAACTTTCCCTGGTTCCTCTTTGCCACAGCCCGGACTTTGGTGCAGGGCGACCATGGCAAACAGGACGGAACTCGTCTCCAGCCGACGGCAGAACACAGCCCGGACCTCAGCACAGGGCGACTGCCGCACACAGCCCAGACCTCTGGAGAAGGCTACCGCGGCACATAGCCCGGATCTTGGCAAAGAGGAACTGTGGCAGAGAGCCTGGAACAGGTCGCTAGCCGAGGGTGGAACACAGGCTGGACCTCGGCACAGGGCGACCGCGGAACACAGCCCAGACCTCGGAACCGGGCGACAGTGGCACACAGCCCAGACCTCTTTAGAAGGCTACCTTGCCACACAGCCTGGACCTGGGAACAGGGCGACCGTGGCATACAGCCCAGACATCGGCACAGAAGGAAAGCGGCACAGAACCCGGAACTCGTCTGAAGCTGAGGGCGGAACAAAACCTGGAACTCACACCTCAAGGACATCGAGTAGGGCAACCGCGGGACACAGCCTGAACGTCAGTGAAGGTTGACCGTGGCACACAGCCCAAACCTCTGTGAAGGGCGACCGCAGCACGCATCCCGGACCTCGATGCAGGGCGACCCTGGCACACAGCATAAACGTCGACCGAAAGCGACCATGGCACACAGCCCGGAACTTGGTGCAGGGCAACCACGGCACACAGACGGAACTTCAGTGAATGGCGAATGCGACACACAGCATGGAACTAGTCACTAGTCAACCATGGAACACAGCCCGGACTTCAGTGAAGGGCGACAATGGCACACAGCCCGGACCTCAGAGAAAGGGGACTACGGCACCCAGCCCGGACCTCTGGAGAAGGCTACCGTGGCACACAGCCATGACCTTGGCAAAGAGGAACTGCGGCACAGACCCAGGAACAGGTCGCAAGCCGAGGGCGGAACACAGACCGGACTTCGGCACAGGGCGACCCCGGCACACAGCCCGGACGTGGGGAGATGGCGACCGTGGCACACAGCCCCGAACTCAGAACAGGGCGACCGTGGCAAATAGCCCAGATCTATGCAGAAGGCTACTTTGACACACAGTCCGGACCTCGGAACAGGGCGACTGTGGCACACAGCCTGGACTTCGGCACAGGGGGAATGTGGCACAGAGCCCGGAACTAGTCGAAAGACCAGGGCTGAACACAGCCTCGACCTCGGTGCAGGGCGACCGCGGCACACAGCCTGAACCACAGAGAAGTGCGACCGAGGCACACTACACGGACCTCTGCGCAGGGAGACCCTGGCACATAGCACCGGTCTCAGGAGATGATGACCGTGGCACAGAGACCGGACATTGGCACAGGGAAACTGCAGCACACAGCCCGGACCTCAGCACAAGGCTACCAGGGCACACAACCCGGACCTCGGTGCAAGCCTAACATGGCACACAGCCTGAAACTCAGTGCAGGGTGACCATGGCACACAGCCTAATCCTCAGTGAAGGGCAACTGCAGCAAACAGACCGGAACTCAGCACAAGGCTACCACGGCACACAGCCCGGAACTGGGTTCAAGGCTACCGTGGCACACAGACCGGACCTCGGCACAGGGTGACTGCGGCCCACAGCCAGAACCTCAGTGAAGGGAGAATGCGGCACACAACCCGGAAACNCATCACTTCATGGGAAATAGATGGAGAAACAGTGGAAACAGTGTCAGACTTAATTTTGGGGGGCACACAGACCGGACCTCGGCACAGGGTGACTGCGGCCCACAGCCCGAACCTCAGTGAAGGGAGAATGCGGCACACAACCCGGAAACCTGTGCAGGGCAACCGGGGTACAGAGCTTGGAACTCGTCGCTAGCCGACCACGGAACACAGCATGGACCTCGGCGCAGGGCAACCATGGCAAACAGAACGGACCTCGTTTCCAGCCGACAGCAGAACTCACCCCAGACCTCAGCACAGGGCGACTGTGGCACACAGTCTGGACCTCGGAGCAGGGTGACCATGGCACACAGCATGGACTTTGGAGCAGGGCGACCGTGGCACAGAGGCCAAACCTCGGCGCAGGGCGTCAGTGGCACACAGGCCGGACCTCGGCGCAGGGTGACTGTGGAACAGAGCCCAGACATCGGCTCAGGGCGATTGCAGCACACAGCCTAGACCTCAGCACAAGGGGACCGTGGCACACAGCCCGGACCTCTGCAGAAGGCTACCGTGACTCACAGCCCGGACCATGGCAAACAGGAACTGTGGCACAGAGCCTGGATAGCTTGCAAGCCGAGGGCAGAACACAGCCTGGACCTCGGCACAGGACACCCACTGCACACAGCCCGAACCACAGTGAAGAGCGACCGAGGCAAACAGGACGGACCTCAGCGCAGGGAGACACTGGCACACAGCACCTACCTTGGGAGATGACAACCGTGGCACACAGACCGGACATCGGCGCAGGGCAATGGCGGCACACAACCCGCACCTCAGCACAAGGCTACCGCGGCACACAGCCCAAACCTGGGCGCAAGGCTAACATGGCACACAGCCCGAACCTCGGTGCAGGGCGACCGCGGCACACAGCCCGATCCTCAATGAAGGGCAACCGCAGCACACAGCCCGGTCCTCGGCACAAGGCTACTGCGGCTCACAGCCGGGAATTCGGTTAAAGGCTACCGTGGCACATAGACCGGACCTCAGCACAGGTCAACTGCGGCACACAGCCTGAAACTCTGTGAAGGGAGACCACAGCACACAGCCCGGAAATCTGTGCAGCGTGACCAGGGTACAGAGCTCAGAACTTGTCGCTAGCCTTCCGTGGAACACAGCCCGGACTTCAGCGCAGGGCGACCATGGCAAACAGGACGGAACTCGTTTCCAGCCGACAGTGGAACACAGCCTGAACTTCGGCACAGGATGACCATGGCACACTGGCTGGACCTCAGCGCAGGGTGACTGGGGCACACAGCATGGTCCTCGGTGCAAGGCAACAGCGGCACACAGCCCGAACCTTGGCAAAGAGGAACTGCGGCACAGACCCGGGAACAGGTCGCAAGCCTAGGGCGGAACACAGGACTGACCTCGGAACAGGGCGACTGCAGCACACAGCCCAGACCTCTGCAGAAGGCTATATCTGCACACAGCCCGGACCTCTGAACAGGGTGATCTAGGCACACAGCCCGGACCTCAGCACAGAGGGAACACGGCACAGAGCCCGGAGCGCGTCGCAATCCGAGGGCGGAACACAGCCTGGACTCGGTGCAGGGCGACCGCGGCACACAGCCCAAACCACAGTGAAGAGCAACCGAGGCACACAGCACGGACCTCAGTGCAGGGCGACCCTGGCACACAGCACCAACCTCGGGACATGGCGACCCTGGCACACAGACCGGACATCAGCGCAGGGCAACTGTGGCACACAGCCCGACCTCAGTGTAAGGCTACCGCAGCACACTGCCTGGAACTTGGTTCAAGGCTACCATGTCACACAGACCAGACATAGGCACATAGCGACCGCTGCACACAGCCCAAACCTCAGTGAAAGGCAACCGCGTCACACAGCCCAAAAATCTGTGCAGGGCCACTGTTGCACAGAGCTTGTATCTCGTCACTAGCCAACCTCGGAAAACAGCCCGGACCTCCGCACAGGGCGACCGCCGCACACTGGCCGGACCTCTGCATGGGGCGAGCACAGCAAACAGACCGGAATATGAGTAGGGTGACCGGGTTACAGAGCTTGGAACTCGTCGCTAGCCGACCGCGGAACACAGCCCAGACCACGGCGCAGGGTGACTATGACAAACAGGCCAGACCTTGTCGCAGGGCGAGCAAGGCACTCAGCCCGGACCTCCACGAAGGGGGACCAAGGCACACAGCCCAAAACTCAGTGAAGGGCAACCGCATCACACAGCCTGGAAATCGTCGCTAGTCAACCACGGAACACAGCCCGGACCTCGGCAGAGGGTGAAGGTGGCACACACGCAGGACCTCAGCGCAGGTCGATAGCGGCACACAGGCCGGACCTCAACACAGGGCCACCGTGGCACACAGGCCGGACCTTGGCACAGGGCAACTGCGGACCACAGGCCGGACATCGGCTCACGGACACCGCGGCATACAGCCTGGAACTCAGCACAGGGGGCCGTGGCACACAGCTCGGACTTCTTGAGATGGCTACAGCGGCACACAGCCCGGATCTTGGCAAAGAGGAACCGTGGCACAGAGGCAGGAACAGGTCACAAGCCGAGGGCAGAACACAGGCCAGACCTCAGCACAGGGCAACCTCGGCACACAGCCTGGACCTGGAGAGATGGGGACCTCGGCACAGAGCCCGGACCTCAGAATATAGCGACCGTGGCACACACCCCAGACCTCTGCAGAAGGCTACCTCAGCACACAGCCCGGACCTCAGAACAGGGTGACCGTGGCACTCAGTCCAGACCTCGGCACAGAGGGAATGCGGCACAGAGCCCGGAATTCGTTGCAAGCTGAGGGCGGAACGCAGCCTGGACCTCGGCGCAGAGCAACCGCGGGGCACAGCCTGAACCACAGTGAAGAGTGACCTAGGCACACAGTGGACCTCGGTGCAGGGCAACCCTGGCACACAGCACCGACCTTGGGAGATGGCCACCGTGGCACACAGACCGGACATCGGCTGAGGTCGACCGAGGCACACAGGCCGGACCTCGGCACAGGGCCACCGTGGCACATAGGCCAGACCTCGGTGCAGGGCGACCGAGGTACACAGCCCGAAACTCGGTGAAGGGCGACCACATCACACAGCCTGGAACTCTTCACTAGCCAACCGCAGAACACAACCCGGACCATGGAGCAGGGTGACCGTGACACTCAGCCGGACCTCAGTGCAGGGTGACAGCGGCACTTAGGACGGATCTTGGTGCAGGGTGACCATGGCACAGAGGCCGGACCTCGGCCCAGGGCGACCGCAGCACACAGGCTGGATCTCGGCACAGGGCCACCGTGGCACACAGGCCGGACCTCGGCACCAGGTAACTGTGGAACACAGGCCAGACATCGGCTAAGGGAGATCACGGCATACAGCCCAGACCTCAGCGAGGCAACCGTGGCTCACAGCCTGGACTTCTTGAGAAGGCTACCGCGGCACACAGCCTGGACCTTGGCCAAGAGGAACCGTTGCACAGAGACGGGAACAGATCGCAAGCCCAGGGTGGAACACAGGCCGGACCTTGGCACAGGGCGTCTGCGGCACAGAATCCGGACCTGGGGAGATGGCAACCTCAGCACACAGCCAGGACCTCTGAACAGGACGACCGTCGCACACAGGCCGGACCTCTGCAGAAGGCTACCTCGGCACACAGCCCGGACCTTCAAACAGGGCGACTGTGGCACACAGCCCGGACCTCAGCACAGAGGGAATGCAGCACACAGCCAGGAACTCGTCACAATCCGAGGGCAGAACACAGCCTGGA
The DNA here is from genome assembly GCA_006410875.1 of Neotragus pygmaeus. NCBI lineage: Eukaryota > Metazoa > Chordata > Mammalia > Artiodactyla > Bovidae > Neotragus > Neotragus pygmaeus. The sequence goes on along the minus strand of SJYV01012821.1, from coordinate 12,113 downwards.
CTCGGTGCAGGGCGACCGCGGCACACAGCCCGAACCACAGTGAAGAGCAACCGAGGCACACAGCACGGACCTCGGTGCAGGGCGACCCTGGCACGCAGCACCGACCTCGGGACATGGTGACCCTGGCACACAGACCGGCCATCGGCGCAGGGCAACTGCAGCACACAGCCCGACCTCGGTGTAAGGCTACCGTGGCACACCGCCTGGAACTTGGTTCAAGGTTACCGTGGAACACAGACCAGACATAGGCACATAGCGACTGCTGCACACAGCCCAAACCTCAGTGAAGGGTGACCGAGTCACACAACCCAAAAATCTGTGCAGGGCCACTGTTGAACAGAGCTTGTATCTCGTCACTAGCCAACCTCGGAAAACAGCCCGGACCTCTGCACAGGGCGACCGCCGCACACTGGCCGGAACTCTGCGTGGGGTGAGCGCGGCACACAGACCAGAAATATGAGTAGGGCGACCAGTTACAGAGCTTGGAACTCGTTGCTTTCCAACCGCAGAACACAGCCCAGACCACTGTGCAGGGTGACTATGACAAACAGGCCAGACCTTGTCACAGGGCGAGCAAGGCACACAGCCCAGACCTCCGCGAAGGGGGACCAAGGCACACAGCCCGAAACTCAGTAAAGGGCAACCGCATCACACAGCCTGGAAATCATCGCTAGTCGACTGCGGCACACAGGCCGGACCTCGACACAGGGCCACCGTGGCACACAGGCCGGACCTTGGCACAGGGCAACTGCGGAACGCAGGCTGGACATCGGCTCACGGCCACCACGGTATACAGCCTGGAACTCAGCACAGGGGGCCGTGGCACACAGCCCGGACTTCTTGAGAAGACTACCGCGGGACACAGCCCGGACCTTGGCAAAGAGGAACCGTGGCACAGAGGCAGGAACAGGTCACAAGCAGTGGGCAGAACACAGGCCAGACCTCAGCACAGGGCGACCTTGGCACACAGCCTGGACCTGGGGAGATGGGGACCTCGGCACAGAGCCCAGACCTCAGAATATAGTGACCGTGGCACACACCCCAGACCTCTGCAGAAGGCTACCTCAGCACACAGCCTGGACCTCAGAACAGGGCGACTGTGGCACTCAGTCCAGACCTCGGCACAGAGGGAATGCGGCACAGAGCAAGGAACTCGTTGCAAGCTGAAGGCGGAACGCAGCATGGACCTCGGCACAGGGCGACCGCGGGACACTGCCTGAACCACAGTGAAGAGTGACCTAGGCACACAGCATGGACCTCGGTGCAGGGCGACCCTGGCACACAGCACCGACCTCGGGACATGGTGACCCTGGCACACAGACCGGACATCGGCGCAGGGCAACTGTGGCACACAGCCCGACCTCGGTGTAAGGCTACCGCGGCACACTGCCCGGAACTTGGTTCAAGGCTACTGTGGCACACAGACCGGACATAGGCACATAGCGACCGCTGCACACAGCCCAGACCTCAGTGAAGGACGACCTCAGCACACAGCCGAAAAATCTGTGCAGGGCCACCGTGGCACAGAGCTTGAATCTCGTCACTAGCCAACCTCGGAAAACAGCCCGGACTTCCGCACAGGGTGACTGCTGCACACTGGCTGGACCTCTGCTCGGGGCGAGTGCGGGACACAGACCAGAAATATGTGTAGGGCGACCGGGTTACAGAGCTTGGAACTTGTCACTAGCCGATCGCGGAACACGGCCCGGACCTCGGCACAGGGTGACTATGACAAACAGGCTGGACCTTGTCGCAGGGCGAGCAAGGCACACAGCCCAGACCTCCGCGAAGGGGGACCAAGGCACACAGCCCGAAACTCAGTGAAGGGCAACCACGTGACACAGCCTGGAACTCGTCGCTAGCTGAACACAGAATATATTCCAGACCTCGGCACAGGGCGACCGCAGAACAAAGCCTGAACCACAGTGAAGAGCGACTGAGGGACACAGCACGGACCTCGGTGCAAAGCAACCCTGGCACACATCACCGACCTCGGGAGATGGCGACCGTGGCACACAGACCGGAATTCAGCTCAGGGCAACTGTGGCACACAGCCCGGACCTCGGTTTAAAGCTATGACGGCACACAGCCTGAATCTCGGCGCAAGGCTAACATGGCATACACCCCGAACCTCGGTGCAGTGTGACCGAGGCACATAGCCCAGTCCCCAATGAAGGGCAACCACAGCACACAGCCTGGTCCTCGGCACAAGGCTACCGCAGCACACAGCCAGGAACTCGGTTGAAGGCTACCGTGGCACACAGACCGGACCTTGGCACAGGGCGGCTGCGGCACACAGCCTGAACCTCAGTGAAGGGAGACCACGGCTCACAGCCTGGAAATCTGTGCAGGGCGACTAGGGTACAGAGCTCAGAACTCATCGCTAGCTGACTGNACAGACCGGACCTTGGCACAGGGCGGCTGCGGCACACAGCCTGAACCTCAGTGAAGGGAGACCACGGCTCACAGCCCGGAAATCTGTGCAGGGCGACTAGGGTACAGAGCTCAGAACTCATCGCTAGCTGACTGGGGAACACAGCCCGGACCTCGGCACAGGCCGAACACGGAAAACAGGCCGGAACTCGTCGCAGGGTGATCACGGCACACAGCCCTGACCTCGGCAAAGGGTGACCGAGGCACACAGCATGAAACTCAGTGAAGGGCGACCGCATCACACAGCAAGGAATTCATCGCTAGCCGACCGCGGAACACAGCCCGGACCTCAGCGCAAGGTGAAGGTGACACACAGGATGGACCTCAGCGCAGGGCGACAGCAGCACACAGGCCGGACCTCGGCCCAGTGCGACCATGGCACACAGGCTGGAACTCGGGGCAGGGTGACCGTGGAACACAGGCCGAATTTCGGCTCAGGCCGACCAGGGCAAGAGCCCGGACCTTGACTTGGGGTGACCTCGGCACACAGCCCGAACATCAGTGAAGGGCGACTGTGGCACACAGCCCAGAAATCTGTGCAGGGCGACCATGGCACAGTGCTCAGAACACATGGCTAGCCAACCACGAACAAAACCCGGACCGCGGCACAGGGCGACCGTGGCACACAGGCCATACCATGGCACAGAGCGACCGCGGCACACAGGCCATACCATGGCGCAGGGTGAGTGTGACACACAACCCGGGCCTCGGCACAGGGTGATGGCGGCACACAGCCCGAAATTCAGTGAAGGGCGACTGTGGCACACCAATCGTGAATAGTCGCCAGCCAACCACAGAACACAGCCCGGACCTCAGTGAAGGGCAACCACCGTACACAGCCCAGAAATCTGTGCAGGGCGACAGTAGAACAGAGCCTGAAACTCATAACTAGTTGACTGCGAAACACAGCCAGGACCTCGGCGCAGGGCCACCACGTAAAACAGGCCGGACCTCATCGCAGGGCAACCACGGCACACAGCCCAGACCTCGGCAAAGGGCGAACGCAGCACACAGCATGAAACTCAGTGAAGGGCGACCACAGTACACAGCATGGAATTCGTCCCTAGCCAACTGCAGAACACAGCCCGGACTTCGGGGCAGGGCGACCACGGCACATAGCCCAAATCTCAGTAAAGGGCGACCACGTCACACTGCATGGAACTCGTTGCTAGCCGACTGCGGAAAACAGTCCGGACCTCGGAGCAGGGTGACCGTGACACTCAGGCCAGACCTCAGCACAGGGCGACAGCAACACATAGGCTGGACCTCGGCGCAGGGCGACACCGGTACACAGGCCGATCCTCAGCGCAGCGTGTCTGTGGAACACAGGCCGGACATCGGCTCAGGGCGACTGCGGCTCACAGCCCGGACCTCAGCACAGGGGGTACCGTGGAACACATCCTGGACCTCTGGAGAAGGCTACCACGGCACACAGCCATGACCTTGGCAAAGAGGAACCACGGCACAGAACCGGGAACAGGTCGCAAGCCGAGGGCGGAATACAGGCCGGATCTCAGCCCAGGGCGACCATGGCACACAGCCCAAATCTCAGTGAAGGGCGACCACGTCACACAGCCTTTAACTCATTCCTAGCCGACCATGGAAAACAGTCCGGACCTCAGAGCAGGGTGACCGTGACACTCAGGCCAGACCTCAGGGCAGGGTGACAGCGAAACATAGGCCAGACCTCGGGGCAGGGTGACCATGGCACACAGGCTTGACCTCGGTGCACGGTATCTGTGCTGTCTCTTATACACATCTAGATGTGTATAAGAGACAGGCCCGAACCTTGGCAAAGAGGAACTGCGGCACAGGCCGGGAACAGGGCACAAGCTGAGGGTGGACACAGGCCGGACCTGGGAATAAGGCGACCGTGGCACACAGCCCGGACCTGGGAAGATGGCGACTGTGGCACACAACCCGGACCTCAGAACAGGGCGAGCGCGGTACACAGCCNACAGCCCAGAAATCTGTGCAGGGCGACAGTAGAACAGAGCCTGAAACTCATAACTAGTTGACTGCGAAACACAGCCAGGACCTCGGCGCAGGGCCACCACGTAAAACAGGCCGGACCTCATCGCAGGGCAACCACGGCACACAGCCCAGACCTCGGCAAAGGGCGAACGCAGCACACAGCATGAAACTCAGTGAAGGGCGACCACAGTACACAGCATGGAATTCGTCCCTAGCCAACTGCAGAACACAGCCCGGACTTCGGGGCAGGGCGACCACGGCACATAGCCCAAATCTCAGTAAAGGGCGACCACGTCACACTGCATGGAACTCGTTGCTAGCCGACTGCGGAAAACAGTCCGGACCTCGGAGCAGGGTGACCGTGACACTCAGGCCAGACCTCAGCACAGGGCGACAGCAACACATAGGCTGGACCTCGGCGCAGGGCGACACCGGTACACAGGCCGATCCTCAGCGCAGCGTGTCTGTGGAACACAGGCCGGACATCGGCTCAGGGCGACTGCGGCTCACAGCCCGGACCTCAGCACAGGGGGTACCGTGGAACACATCCTGGACCTCTGGAGAAGGCTACCACGGCACACAGCCTGGACCTTGGCAAAGAGGAACCACGGCACAGAACCGGGAACAGGTCGCAAGCCGAGGGCGGAATACAGGCCGGATCTCAGCCCAGGGCGACCATGGCACACAGCCCAAATCTCAGTGAAGGGTGACCACGTCACACAGCCTTTAACTCATTCCTAGCCGACCATGGAAAACAGTCCGGACCTCAGAGCAGGGTGACCGTGACACTCAGGCCAGACCTCAGGGCAGGGTGACAGCGAAACATAGGCCAGACCTCGGGGCAGGGTGACCATGGCACACAGGCTTGACCTCGGTGCACGGTATCTGTGAAACACAGGCCGGACATCAGATCAGGGTGACCGTCACTCACAGCCCAGACCTCAGTGCAGCGGGACCGTGGAACACATCCCGGACCTCTGGAGAAGGCTACTGTGACACACAGCCCGGACCTTGGCAAAGAGGAAGTGCAGCACAGAGCCGGGAACACGTCGCAAGCTGAGGGCAGAACACAGGATGGACCTCGGCACAGGGCGATCGCGGCACACAGCCCGGACCTCTGCAGAAGGCTACCTCGGCACACAGCCCAGACCTCAGCACAAGGCTANGTGCAGCACAGAGCCGGGAACACGTCGCAAGCTGAGGGCAGAACACAGGATGGACCTCGGCACAGGGTGATCGCGGCACACAGCCCGGACCTCTGCAGAAGGCTACCTCGGCACACAGCCCAGACCTCAGCACAAGGCTACCGCAGCACACAACCCAGAACACGGCTCAAGGCTACCTAGCCACACAGGCCAGACCTCGGCGCAGGGTGACCGCAGCACATAGCACGGACCTTGGCAAAGGGCGACCATGGCACACTGCCCGAAACACAGTGAAGAGCGACTGTGCACACATCCAGTAACTCATTTCTAACGGACTGCAGAACGCGGCCCGAATTTCGGCACAGGGTGACAGCGGAACACAGGCCGGACCGAGGCACAGGGCAATCGCGGCCCTCATCTAGGACATCGAGCAGGGCGACCACTGCACACAGCCTGAACCTCAGTGAATGGTGACCGCGGGACACAGCCCAAACCTCAGTGAAGGGCGACTGCGGCACACAGCATGGAACTCATCACTAGCTGACTGCGGAACACAGCCTGGAACTCTACACTGGGTGACCGCGGCACACAGGCTGGACCTCTGTTTGGGGCAAGCGTGGGACACAGCCTGGAAATCTGTGCAGGGCGACTGAAGTACAGAGCTCGGAACTTGTCTCTAAACGACCGCAGAACACAGCGCGGATGTCGGCACAAGGTGAAGGTGGCACACAGGCCAGACCTCAGTGCAGGGGGACAGCAGCACACAGTCTGGACCTCGGTGCAGTGCGACCGTGGCAAACAGGACAGAACTCGTCTCCAGCCGATGGGAGCACACAGCCCGGACCTCGGTACAGGGCGACCAAGCCACACAGGCCGGACCTGGGGGCAGGGCGACCGTGGAACACAGCCTGGATTTTGGCTCAGGCCGACTGGGGCAAGAGCCCGGACATTGGCTCAGGGTGACGGCGGCACACAGCCCGACCTCATTTCAGAGCGACCGAGGCACACAGCATGGCCCTCGGAACAGGGCGAACCTGGCACAAATCACGGACTTCAGGAGATGGTGACCGCAGCACACAGCCCGGCCACCAGTGCAGGGTGACTGCGAAACACAACCCAGACCTCAGAGCAAGGCTACCGCATCACACAGCCTGAACCTCAGTGAAGGTTGCTCGTGGCACACAGCCCGGAAATCTGTGCAGAGTGACCGTGGCACAGAGCTCAGAACTCGTCGCTAGCCAACCATGAAACACAGCATGGACCTCGGCACAGGGCAACCGTGGCACACAGGACGGACCTCGGTGCAGGGCAACCTC
>SJYV01012820.1:0-28942 GCA_006410875.1 Neotragus pygmaeus | reverse complement strand
GGCTTTTAGGGGCGGGGCTGAGGAGGGGCCGGGGAGGGGCCTGGAAAGGGCCAAGGACGGGCCTTGAGGGGAGGGGCCGAGCTGGAGGTTCGCGGATAGGGAGGTTGGACGCCTGCGGGTAGCAGCCTCTGAGGGTTGGCGCCGCGCGCGGTCCTCCGCGGAGGACTGGTAGGGATGCTGGAAGAGGGTGCGGGGCTGCGCCGAGGGGGCGGCCGCCGGAGCATGCGCGCGGGCTCTGCGGCGGGCGAACGCGGTGTCGGCGCGGGGACGCGGGGCGGCGTGAAGCCGGGCCCTTTGCCGCCCCGCGCTCCCATGTACGCCTTCTACTCGCTGCTCATCTACATCTTCTACAGCCTCTTCCGCAGGGATGGCGGGGCCGCGGCGGCCGCCGATGCTGAAAACCCTGCCCAGGTGAGCAGGGGAGCGCTCAGCTCGGCCGGCTACCCCTTTCCCGAGAACGGTTCGCAGGTCCCAGGGCGCTGACGCGGGGGAGGGCCCGTGCCGAAGATCCCGTCTCTGGTGTTGGAGGCTGAGAGCCCGGAGCCAGCCACCGGGCTCAGTCCCCGGAGGCAGGGACCCCACGGGCTGCCTGGCCTCTCCTCAGGGCCTCTCCCCCGCTGCCTCCCTAGAGCGCCCGCTGTAAGCCCGGGAGTCGCCGCCGCGCCTACCAGCCAACCGCTGAGCTGTGGACCGAGCTGACCGGCCTGGTCGGTAGGTACTGTTGGTGCATCGGGAACGCTGCTGAGAGATGCAGGGAGGGACCTGGCAGGCGCCGGCTGGTGGCCTGGCGTCCGACACAAGACCCAGCGCGCCTCCCCATCCCGCTCCCTGGCCTCGCAGGCTCTTCGGAGGTCGAGGATGGGTCGGGAGGGGGAGCCGAGCGCTGTCCGGCGGAGGTCTCCCTGGAAGAGGCTCTCGTGCGTCTTGCCGAGTTCCTCTCAGTCCAGCTGGGGGCAGAAGAGAGCTTTGGGACTCCTCCCGACCTGAGCAAGGTGAGCAGTTGAAACTCCTCCAGCAACCTGTTCTGTCTCCCCAGGTCCTCTGATCACCATCCATCCCTGTTTTCCCTCCACCCGGCCCCCATTCTTCTCCACTTTGATACCTGTTTCTTTCCCAGCCCGGTGATGTTCCCCCACTGCTGACGGTGACTGGTCAACTCTTGACTCTCCTGGCATGGATTCGAAGTCCCAGGGGCAGGCAGGCCCTGTCCCAGGGGATGCAGCCTGTCTCAGGGGTGCAGCACCCTCCTCCTGCTGGTGCGTAAGGAGTAGTGAGCTGAAGAGGGAATCTGACCAGGGGTTGACGTCCCCCAGAACCCGAGCGCCCAGATGTGAGGTGCCCCCTTTCAGGCCACAGAGCTCTTCTGTTCTAACTGGGTCCACCCCACCCCAGGATCCCCATTGCAAGAAGAAAGCCCTTCCCTTTCACAAGGGGGCGAGGCCCAGGGACAGCAGCCTCCTCAGCTGGAGGAGGATCAGAGGGCTTGGCAGCGGCTGGAACAGCTCATCCTTGGACAGGTGAGGAGTCCAGAGCAGCTTGGACCTGGGCATCTGGGAAGGGCCTGGGAGTCTGGGAGGGGACTGGAAGGAGGTGTTCCACCTTGTGCCCCTCCCTCCTTTCCAGCTGGAAGAGCTGAAGCAGCAGCTGGAACATCAGGAGGAGGAGCTGGGCCAGCTGCGCCTGGGAGTGGTGAGGCTGCTAGATGGGGGCTGGACGAAGGACCCAAGAGGGTACCAGCCTCCAGGTGAGTCCTGAGGGCTTCCTTCTCTCCCAGGGAGCAACAGACTCAGAGAAAAGGGTTCAGCATCTGACTCTGGAGAACAAAGCCCTGAAACAGAGCTTGAGCCTTACTCGGGACCTCCTGCTGCACTGGGGCCCTGCCCCCAACACCAGGGCCCCCCAGGTATCCTGCTTCTTAGCTGCGACCATCCCTGCAGCCTGGGGCTCCCGCACAACTGGTCTCCAGCAGCACTGCCCGTGCTTTCTCAGGACTCACACTCTGACCCTTCAGACCTGGGCCCAGACTGTGGGCAGCAAGTGCATGGCAGCCCTGTTCAGGAGACAGACGCTGGGACCTTCCTGGTGCTCCTGGGGCTGAGCCTCTGCACTTCTCATGCAGGAGGCCTGTTTCCATCCCTGGGCAGGGAATTAGATCCCACGTGCCTTGACTAAGAGTTTGAATGCTGCAACTGAAGATCCCACACAGCCTCATACATGTTTTTTTAAAAGGGGCGGTGGGGGGACTTGAGAATCCCCTTACTTCACTCCAAGGCTCCTCCCAGTGGCTGACTCCAGGGGAGCAAAAGAATTTGGGGAAAGGACCCTTGCATGGAATTGGGAGGCATGGATGTGTGACCAGCTTTACAAGCCTCTCTTAACTTTCTCATCTGTAAAATGGGGCAGCTGGAATGCACCCCCAAGTTGCCTCCTACCTCCACAGTTTGATTGGCTCCCACTCTCCTTGCAGGAGGAGGCAGAAGCCCTGCTGGAGCTCCGGGGGCGGCTTCAAGAAGCCCAGGACACCACGGAAGCCCTCCGAGTCCAGGTGGGCGCTGGGCCCAGGGGCTGGGAAGTCTGGGGCGCTGGGAAGGGAGTGTCTGAGGCAGAGCCTGGTAAGTGCCTGTTTCCTCAGTGACAGGGGTGGTGTTGGGTGGGGGCAGCTAGGGGTGCAGGAGGTGCAGCTGCAGGGCCTTCAGGGGGCCCTCCGGCAGCTCCAGCAGGAGACTGAGCAGAACTGCAGGAGGGAGCTGCAGCAGATGCGAGGGCAGCTGGCAGGTAAGCTCCGGGGCTGTGGAACGCATGGCGAGGCATGGCGTCTGGCCTCCCCTCACTATGGCCTCCCCCGCAGGACTTCGTGCTCGCATGGCCAGCTTGCGTCAGGGCTGTGGGGACCTCCGGGGACTTGTCAGCACCTTTACCCAGAGCTGCCAGGGTTCTCTGAGTGAAGCCCAGGGACAGGTCAGGACCGCTTGCTCCCTCCTTCGCACTTGCTCTCTGGCAGCCTTTTCACTGGCCTTCCCTTGGGGAGCCCCTGTCCCCGCCTCCTTTCCACTCCCAGGGTGTTGTCTGCTCTGACAGAGACCAGGGGCTCTGGAGCCAGAGTGACTGTGTCCTGTGCAGACTGGGGTAACAGTGGATCTCTCACACGGTTGCCAGGAGCCACCATTCTCCTCAGGTCCCTGAGCTTCATCCCAGGTCACTGAGTGATCACCCCTGCCGCCCAGGGCCTGAAGTCACAGAAAGTGGTAGATCACCACAGCTGGGCTGCGTAGTAGATCCTGCCCTCAGCACCGCATACCCCAGCTGTTTCCACTGCCTCCCCTCCCTGTGCCGGCCCCTCCCTCACATTTCTGTTCTCCCAGGTTTCCTGGGCTCTGGGGGCACTGTCAGCTGACGGGGCTGGGACTCAGCTCACAGAGGTGCGGCAGGGGCCTCTGCCTGGATGCCCAGGGCGGCTGCTGGAGCTCAAGGGTACAGCAGGTTTGGGGAGCAAAGGGCTGGTGTGGCAGAGGTTGGGGACGTGGAGGCTCTTCACACTTCAGGACCTAGGAGGCAGCCCCTGGACCTGATCTCCACCCCAGGAAACATCCGTGTGCTGTGTCGGCTGAGGCCAGGGACACCCTCCAGCCTGGTGAGCTTAGAGCCCGGCCCGGGTGGCACTGTTACCACCTGCTATCGAGGGCACCAGCGTCGCTTCCGCCTAGACTGGGTCTTCCCTCCGCACGCCAGCCAGGAGGAGGTGATGCTCCACCCTTGGATCTGTGTCAACTGTCTCTCAGATGCCCTGGAGTCCTCAGGAGGCTCCTGTCTGTCCGCCCTCCTAGGAGAGAGGGTGGCTGGACTCCAGCAAGGAAGGGAGAGGAGCCGGGGGGCCTGGGAGCAGGGCTGGCATCCTAGCTGGGCACCTGCTTTCCTCCCAGGGTTTTTCCTTTGCATCTGGCCACCAAGCTCTTGCAGGCCAGGGAAGACAAATTATGGCTTAAAGGAAGATTAACATTTTCAAAAGTAAGTTTGTGCCAGGAGAGTATGCGTGAGGTGACAGTCCTGCAGGGCTGCAAGGCACAGCTGGGGCCCTGCTGTGCCCAGGGACCTCCATCCCCCAGGTTTCTCTGGCTGTCCACTCCCCTGCCCAGCATTCAGACTGACCACTCTGAGGGGGGTACCCCTCCTTGCTTTGTGGTTAGGGGAGTGGAGAGCACAGATGAGCTTCCAGCACCTGAGCTCTCCCAATGCCCTGCTCAGATCCTGCCCTTCTCCCCTTTCCTGCCAGATCCAGGGAGCTGGAAAGCAGAGGCTTAAGTCCCAGCACCCACCACACCCTCTCCAATGCACACACACTGTGCAGCTGGAGCTTCCTTAGCTCAGGAACAAGGCTGAGAGCTGGCAGGGTGAGGTGAGAGGCAGAGTTGTCAGAGATCAGACTGTCGTGGCCTCACAGGGACAGACTGGTGAGAGTGCCTGGCAGGTGGCCAGGGCTCCCTCTTTCACTTTCTGGGGCCCCACAGCTGTTTGCCACCTACCTCCATTTACCCCACACCATCCCTGCCCTGTCTTCAGCCTCCATGCCAGCTACAGCCCTGGACAGGGGCCCCTTTGTGCACTGTCTTCCGGGTGGACAGGGCCCTCCGGTTCTAGAGAAAAGAGTTAAAGGCATCTGGTGCTGAGCCCCCTGTCTGCAGGAGCACCCCTAGTGCTCCTTTCTAGCCATGAAGTCTGAGCCATCTCACTGGCTGTTCTGGGTTCTGCTCTAGTGTCTCGCAATCAACATTTCAGACAGCACTGGCTCCCCACTCAGTTACCGGATATCTCTGGGCATGGTAGCTGACCGTGTCATTGCTCAGGAGGCTGCTGCTGGTGTCCGGCTGCCAGCGGGATGCCAAGTCCCAGCTCCATGTCCCCTTTACCTGCCTCTGTGCACCCACCCAGGGACGGCTTCAGGATCCTGGCTGCTGCCACCCGCCAGCCATGGGCCCTCTGGGTTCATCCTTTACGTGCCACGTCCTGCACTAGCTCTCTTTCCACATTCTCACTTAATCCTCATAACAGGTGTCGCTACAGTCCCCACCTTGCAGAGGAAAAGAGTGATTTGCCTCCAATTCCATCTAGGGTTTGAACCTGGCCATCGAGCCCAGGGTCTGGACCCTCCACTGCCAAACCCCCAAGTCTCCCAAGCAGTCAGTCATCAGGACACTATTATTCTGTTCCCACTATTTGTCATGTTCCTTCCCTCTCTGGCTGGCAAATTCTTGGAAATGCCACTTTGTCCAGGGAGCTTCCTCTGTCTGTTGGGAGATCCTCGCTTACCCTACGTTTCCCTAAAGCTAGTCTCCTCCTAGAGGAATCAAGTTATGGTCAAGTTATCTTGCCCCAGGCTTAGGGCCCTTCCAAACCCCTTGCACCCCTAGGTCTTCAGGGAGCTGGAGTCTGCTGTGCTGTCCTGCCTTGGGGGCTACAGTGTCTGCATTTTCACCTACGGTCAGACAGGGACGGGGAAGACCTACAGCATGGAGGTGGGAAAGGATGCAGTTGGGGAGCTCTGGAGCCAGGGGCTGGGATGTGAGCTTGCTGAGGCACCCTATGCCATCCCCAGGGCCCGCCCGAGGACCCCGGCATCACTCCTAGGGCGCTGCAGTCACTGTTCCGGGAGATGGGCACAGGCGGGCAGCACCGTGTGACCCTCAGCATGGTGGAGATCTACAACGAGGCTGTCAGGTCAGGGGCACCTGGTACCTCCTGCCTTGCCCCCAGCCCCAACCTCTTCTGTCTCCACCCCCCAGAACCCCCAACGGAGCCCTACCCTTTTTCACCAGGGACCTCCTTGCCCCAGGGCCTCCCCAGCGCCTGGCAGTGAGGCAGGGCCCAGCAGGCCAGGGGGGAATCCAGGTGGCCGGCCTCACCCACTGGGACGTGCCCAGCCTGGAGTCTCTGCACCAGGTGAGGCTGCTCAGTGGGGCCCCGCAGCCCTCCAAGCCCCTGCCCTGTACCCGCACTGGGGCGCGGGCCCCGCTGCAGGCCAGCCCTTGTCCACCCGTCCTGCAGATGATGAGCCTAGGGAGGAGCAACCGGGCCACCGCCGCCACCGCCATGAACCAGCGCAGCTCTCGCTCGCACGCCCTGGTCACGCTGACACTGCGCACAGCGTCCCCATCGCGCAGTCCCGGCACTGCAGGTACCTTGGCGCCTGAGCCCTGTGGGGGCCTCGCTGCACCCACGCCGGGCTTCCGTCCACTCCGGGCTCGCTCGCCCCTGCAGGCACGCTGCACCTCGTCGACCTGGCGGGGTCCGAGCGCGCCTGGAAGGCAGGGGCGGCCGGCACGTCTCAGGAAGACCGGGACGGCGCCCAGCGTCTCCGGGAGGCTCGGACTATCAACCGCTCGCTGCTGGCGCTGGGAGGCGTGATGGCCGCGCTGCGGGCCCGCCGGCCCCACGTGCCCTTCCGTGACTCTCAGCTGACACGCCTGCTGCAGCCGNCCTCATAAATAAGAGACAGATACAGTTCACTCAAGGGATTTTCCCACAGGCTGCTGCAGGGCCCCAGCAGGCTTCCCAGGTCCTGGAGGCCACTTTCCCTCCCTTCTTGGTGCTGGTCAACAGTGGGTCCTCACTGTGCATTCACTCTGCACCTCAGTGGCCCTGGGACAGCTGGACCTCCCTGGCCTGAGAGAACTTCCTGGAAGCTCGTTTGTCTTTCTGCCCCTCTTCTGGGCCTGTGGGTCCAGATCCTTTGCAACTTTTTCAGAGGAGGAGGTCACTTGGTCCTCTGGAGCACTCAGGCAGTGCCCCTGCTGTAGGGGTTTACTGGATACATCTTGGGGCCACGCCTTGAGAATACATCCCTGTGGATCATGGTCCCTACCCAGGGGAGCCTGGGAGCACCACTTGGCATCACCCTGGGCAGGAGTGAGGACAGCTGTGTTATGTGTTGGTACACAGGGCTTCCCAGTGCCCTGTAACTTACTCTAGAAGAGCGATGCTCCCCAGGCTGGCGGGGTCTGGCCTGAGTGGAGAAGGGGCACTCTGGGAAGAGTGGAGGCTGAGCCCCATGAAGCTTATGGTGCCAGCACTCCCTGCTCAGGCCTGGCTAGAGCCTCTAAGTGCTTTAGCAGGTACAGGGCCTGGCCCAATGGTGCGGCCCTGGAAAAGTGTGTTTGGCAGCAACCCTGAACCATGGTTCTCCTGGTCCCAGACCCTTCTGTCCACTCACCTCCTCCCTGGCCTGATCTATGGCTCTGCCTCTCAAGTGCTCTGTACCCGGCTCTGTATGCTACCCCAAAGCCTGGGTTCCCCCCCAGGGGAGGACTGGGCAAGTTTGCACAAGGGATTTATCAGGCCCAGGACACCAGCAGTGGTAGGGTGTTGCTATTAGAACCCCCAGACCCGAGGGAAGCCATGGAAGCACAGGGACACACTTTATATCACTTTACTTAAGATTTTTCCCAGGCAGCAGCAGCAGCACTCCCCCTGCCCCAGTCCACCCCCAATTATACCCTTAGAGGGCTGAAAATCTGGAGCATATAGTGGGTGCGCAGCTCTCATTGAGGTGCTAAGGCATGGGTGATGGGTGCTCTGGAGGAGGGGCTGAGATGATGTTGTTGGGGTGCTACACTGCTACCTCCATTATCAGATTCTTCATATTTCATCTGGCTTCCTCTGGATTCCCGTGTAACCTCTTCAAGTCCTGTTAGTTTCCAGGGCTCTAGCTGAGAGGTTCTTGTGTCTCCTAGCCCAGTTCAGTTATTGAGAGGTCTTTTTCTCCAACAGGTCTAAGGCACCGCTTTTCCTCCACTGTCCCCTCCTTGCTTCCAGGATAAAGCCCAGCTCTTGGTTTGGCGTTCAAGTCTCCTCGCGTCCTGACTACTCATCGCTGACCGCACAGACCCCACAGAGCGGGCCCCGCCCTCCTAAACCACCACCTCAACTGTTCCCACCTTGGCGCATCTCTCCCCTCGTAATGCCCCTGCTTTGTCGAGTGAACTCGGACCCTTCCTTAAAAGATCAGCGTAATCAGACGACCACCCTCCTGGTAAACTTGTGACTACTTGCGCTTCTCGCCCCGGCAGACCCTCCCCTTGCCTGCAGGCCATCACTGCCCCCTGCCCATGCGGCGGCCTGCAACTTCCTCAGTCGCTCTGGGCAAGCCGCGCCCCCGGGCGGCGGTTTCCGGTCCTGGGGAGCGCGGGCCGGAAGTTTCGCGTTGCCATGGCAAGGGCCGGGCGCGGGCCCGCCCCCGCGGCGCCGGAGGAGAGCTGGGCAGCGGGACCCGCGGACGGGCTCCGATCGGCTGTGAGGTGGCTGCTGGCGCGAGGCGGAAGGTGAGGAGCGGACTTCCGGGGCCTGCGGACGTGCGGGGAGACCGGGAGGCCGGGATCCCGGCGGGAGGCCGCCCAGGCCCCGCTCGGCGCCGGTGCTGAGGGTCGGGAAGGCTCCTGGAGTGGCGGCCGTCAAGGCCGGGCCGGGGCGCTGTTCGCGGCTGAGCCGAATGCGGGGTTGTTTTCAGCCGTGTAACCTGTTGGCCAGGTAGGCAGCACCGGAGTTACCTCTGTTTCAGCTGAGGACATTCGGGCCTGCAGAGAAGGTACTTGCCAGGCTTCGTGTGTACTTTGGAGCGAGGCCAGAGGAAAAACCTGAACCTTTCTGTGCCAAATTCCTTAACTTCCAGGGGTTCTAGTGACCTCTTTCTGGGGATCCTGGGCTCCAGCCCACCGATGGGTGTCCGGGCTGGAATAGCCATCCCTGTGCGGCGAGCGCCGGCCCGCGCGGTTTCGGAGGTGCAAGGGGCCTGGGCCTGAAGGTCCATGCCGGCGGGGCCCCTCCCTGTCCTGCAGTGGAGGCTGAGGCGACTGTGGGGTTAGTTTCCGTGGGTGCGGAAGTGTTTCAGGTGTGGGGGAGCGGGAGCCAGGGCCGAGCTCTGGCTGGCCCTCCCCAGAGCTCTGGGCCTTCCTTTCCCTACCCCATCCTTAGCTTGGGGGTGGAGTGGGGGCCGCACTGCTCTTCTCAGTCCCTCTGCTCCTGGGGATGCTCCCTGGTGATGGTGGGTGCTCTCCCTGGGAGAGCTGTGAAGGAAGGGTCTCTGTGCACCAGGCTGGCCTGGCTTACTTCAGGGGCAGAGAGAGTCGCCCTATGGGTGGATGGCTCCCTGATGGATCCTGGACGGCGCTGGCCCCGCGATCCTTGTCTGAGGGCCATGTGGCGCTCTGAGCAGCCAGCTCCCTGCCTGCCTCCGCTATGGCGGCGGCTCTTGCTCAACGCTGGGATGGAGTAGCATCAGCAGGTCTATCTTTCCTTCCTTGTGGGCTCTCCGCGGACCTGCTCTAGCTTCATCCCTCACCTGCCTGGACTCTGCTTTCCCGGCAGGTTCCTGGGCTGGCAGGCGCCCAGCAAGAGGCCCTGGTACCTGTGGGCTCCACATTGGCTGTCTCTTATACACATCTTCTTAGGCTCCCATTCAACAGAGTAGTGATTGGTTCAAGATGAGCTGCCAAGAAAGGGTGGGTCCTGCCCAGAGTTCAAGGCCAAGCAGCTAGCAGGACTTGGATGGTGGTCTGGGAGGGCTTCCTGGAGGAAACCTCATAAATAAGAGACAGAGATGTGTATAAGAGACAGGATCTCCACGCGGCCCGAGGATCTCGGCGAGACGGTGTGCTCGCTCAAATTCGCCGAGCGTGTGGGCCGAGTGGAGCTGGGGCCAGCTAGGCCCCGCAGGGCCCCCCGCTCCGGGACGCCCTCCTCCCTGAGCACCGACACACCACTCTCCGGGACCCCCTGCACCCCCACGCCGTCGCCCGGCAGCCCTCCAAGCCCCGGCCTAGACAGCGGCTCCAGCTCGGCCCTGGCACCGCCGGAGGACCTGCCTTCCTAGTCCTGCCCAAGGAGCCTGGGTCACATCTCTGTGGGCAGAGGCAGCAAAATTCCTATCCCCTCATGACTTCCTTGACCTCTGGGGGCCGCTGCCCCCTAGACTGCCGGAGCCCACCCTCTTCTCCCACCCTGGAGAAGTGGTCCGCCTAGGGTAATTATCACACCTCCCCCCGCCCCCCTTATCACCATCTGCTGTTATCATAGCGCACAGCAGGGGATCCCAGGGCCACAGAGGCAGACGGAGAACAAGTGGTCACCAGAGTCACTATCTCATCAGACTTGCGTTGAAATGTCTATTCCTTTACTGTTACCTCCCCACTACCGCCACCAAAGCCAAGGAGGGTCTCCATTCTCGATCCCCTTCCCCCCAAAGGTGCTTCCTCTTTCCCAGGCAACACCTGAGGGAGGACTGGGCTTTAGGCTGGAGCCCCCTTAGGTCTTCCCTCCCCCAGCCCGAGCCAGGGAGGGGAGGTGACAGCTGGTGATGGATGGATAGATGGATGGAGAGCTGGAGAAGGTGGGACCAGGAAGGGTAATGAAAGGGCTACTCCAGGCAGAGCCCTGCTCCATCCAGCCTTGCTCTAGGGGTAGGAGAGGCAGGACTAACCACCAGGGCCTGGTGATGCCCTGCTGGGCCATAGCTTTCCTGGGGCAGCCAATAAACATGTGGACTCTCAGTGTGGCTGGTGCCTCTGTCTCAGGCTGCCAGAGTCACACAGACCTTGGTTTCTCCTCAACAAGCCTAAGGGTGGCAGAGGAAAGCAGCCCCTGCCCTAGGAGCATCACAGGCCGTACCAGGAGAGCAGCCAGCCTGGGGTGGGGGTAGCCAGGTCTCGGGGGTGGCTAACCCACACGTCATAGATGCTTTTGTTGGGTGGCACCCCCTGGAAGAGAGCATCTAAATCCCAGAGCAGCCTTGTGGGGCCATGGGTTTCCGGAGCCACCCCCCAATAGCCTGTGCTGGTGGAGGGAGGGCACCGGGGGCAGGAGGTGGGTGGCAGTGGGGCCAAAGGCATCACCACATTGGGAGTGTAAATGGGCAAGTAGGAGGTGGGCAGCTGTCCCCACAACGAGGCCCTGTGACCTCCACCAGAGAGAACCCCGGGGTCTGGGGTGCCCTGCACTAAGTGGAGAGGCCAGGCCCTGGGCTCAGGGGACAGGATGGAGGGCTTTCTGTTTTCTTCCTGGGAAGTCTTCTCCTCTGCCCTGATGGGCCTTGGGAGGGGGCAGACGGGCCACAGAGGCTTCTCAGAGGGCGGGAGTGCAGCAGGCACCTCTCCCTCCCCTGAGCGCTCTGAGCCTGACCGTCTGGGGCTGCTCCGCGGAGTCCCCTCCCCGGAGTCCCCTAGCAGAGACTTGATGCTGAAGCCCTCGCAGGGCGGCAACTGGGGACTGGGCGGCTGGTAGGGCCGGCCGTGCAGCACGTAGGGGCCGAGGTCCTTGGCGAAGGCTCCCCTCGCACCCCTGCTCTGCCAGCGCCGGCACAGGGCCGTGTTCTGCAGCCGCAGCGCCTCGGCCGGGATCAGGCTCACATCGACCGCCCAGAAGTTGCCCTTGGCCTGAGGCTTCGCGGGATCCTTGGGCACCTGGTGGGGGAGGGGAGCAGGCTTGGGTGGGGCCGCACGACCCCGGATATCAGGATTTCCGCCGGCGTCCTGCTCCCAGGCTCCGACCCTCGCCCTGCCCTACCTTGCGGAAGCATCGGTTGGAGGAGAGGTTGTGGCGGATGGAGTCTTTCCAGCCTTCGTAATCGTCCCTGAAGAAGGGGAACGCGGCCTGGACCTGACGGATGATCTGAAACCATCGGGTGGGCGGTGGGCGCCGTAAGCCAGGGCGCGCGGGCAGGGGCAACGCTGCCCCTCCCCTCGCCACTGTGTGACCTGCCTCGGCAGGAAGGGGTCTGCCCGAGCACTTTAGCTCTCTCCCTGGGTGCCCAGGTCGGGACTGGCCCCCCTGGTATCGCTGGGAACGACCAGGCCGAGGTGGAGGCCGTGAGCCTGGGCCTCAGGCCATTGGAGGACGCATAGGGGCACAGGTCGGATCACCGAGTGAGAGGGAGAGGGGGCGGGGGTCCTCTCACCTGGGCCAGCTTCAGCCTGCGGGAGGGTGCAGCCTGGATCACAAGGGCGATCATGGCCAAGTAGGTGTAGGGGGGTTTGTCATGCCGCAGGTATCTCTTCTTCCTCCTCTTGGGGGGCTGGGAGGGCGAATCCCCCTCAGGGAGCCCCAGGCTGGGGTTGCTGCAGGGTCCCATGCAGGGGAAGCAGGAAACGTGGGCAGGGACCCAGCCAGGCAGTAGGCCCTGGGCACGGGGTAGTGTGGTAGTGTGGGGAGGCAGAGCTGGGACCTGAAGCCAGGCGGGGGCTGGCGGGCCAAGCCCTTTATCATTCGGATGGAAGGGGGAGGGGAGGGAGGTAGAAATACGCGATGGGGGAGGGGAGCGTGCTGAGGGCAGCCACAATTAGCAGGTTTCGGTTAATCTGGAAGGGAGGGAAAGGGCAGGGAAGATTCCAGTGGGGGCTGCGGCCGGCCACCCAGGTCCCATTCCTCACCCCTGGGCTGCCTTGCGCACCCCCATAGAGCTGGAAAGGAAAGTCTGTGGAAGGGGCTGACACACTTACTTTATCCTACCCAGATCTTAGGCTCCCATTCAACAGAGTAGTGATTGGTTCAAGATGAGCTGCCAAGAAAGGGTGGGTCCTGCCCAGAGTTCAAGGCCAAGCAGCTAGCAGGACTTGGATGGTGGTCTGGGAGGGCTTCCTGGAGGAAACCTCATAAATAAGAGACAGATACAGTTCACTCAAGGGATTTTCCCACAGGCTGCTGCAGGGCCCCAGCAGGCTTCCCAGGTCCTGGAGGCCACTTTCCCTCCCTTCTTGGTGCTGGTCAACAGTGGGTCCTCACTGTGCATTCACTCTGCACCTCAGTGGCCCTGGGACAGCTGGACCTCCCTGGCCTGAGAGAACTTCCTGGAAGCTCGTTTGTCTTTCTGCCCCTCTTCTGGGCCTGTGGGTCCAGATCCTTTGCAACTTTTTCAGAGGAGGAGGTCACTTGGTCCTCTGGAGCACTCAGGCAGTGCCCCTGCTGTAGGGGTTTACTGGATACATCTTGGGGCCACGCCTTGAGAATACATCCCTGTGGATCATGGTCCCTACCCAGGGGAGCCTGGGAGCACCACTTGGCATCACCCTGGGCAGGAGTGAGGACAGCTGTGTTATGTGTTGGTACACAGGGCTTCCCAGTGCCCTGTAACTTACTCTAGAAGAGCGATGCTCCCCAGGCTGGCGGGGTCTGGCCTGAGTGGAGAAGGGGCACTCTGGGAAGAGTGGAGGCTGAGCCCCATGAAGCTTATGGTGCCAGCACTCCCTGCTCAGGCCTGGCTAGAGCCTCTAAGTGCTTTAGCAGGTACAGGGCCTGGCCCAATGGTGCGGCCCTGGAAAAGTGTGTTTGGCAGCAACCCTGAACCATGGTTCTCCTGGTCCCAGACCCTTCTGTCCACTCACCTCCTCCCTGGCCTGATCTATGGCTCTGCCTCTCAAGTGCTCTGTACCCGGCTCTGTATGCTACCCCAAAGCCTGGGTTCCCCCCCAGGGGAGGACTGGGCAAGTTTGCACAAGGGATTTATCAGGCCCAGGACACCAGCAGTGGTAGGGTGTTGCTATTAGAACCCCCAGACCCGAGGGAAGCCATGGAAGCACAGGGACACACTTTATATCACTTTACTTAAGATTTTTCCCAGGCAGCAGCAGCAGCACTCCCCCTGCCCCAGTCCACCCCCAATTATACCCTTAGAGGGCTGAAAATCTGGAGCATATAGTGGGTGCGCAGCTCTCATTGAGGTGCTAAGGCATGGGTGATGGGTGCTCTGGAGGAGGGGCTGAGATGATGTTGTTGGGGTGCTACACTGCTACCTCCATTATCAGATTCTTCATATTTCATCTGGCTTCCTCTGGATTCCCGTGTAACCTCTTCAAGTCCTGTTAGTTTCCAGGGCTCTAGCTGAGAGGTTCTTGTGTCTCCTAGCCCAGTTCAGTTATTGAGAGGTCTTTTTCTCCAACAGGTCTAAGGCACCGCTTTTCCTCCACTGTCCCCTCCTTGCTTCCAGGATAAAGCCCAGCTCTTGGTTTGGCGTTCAAGTCTCCTCGCGTCCTGACTACTCATCGCTGACCGCACAGACCCCACAGAGCGGGCCCCGCCCTCCTAAACCACCACCTCAACTGTTCCCACCTTGGCGCATCTCTCCCCTCGTAATGCCCCTGCTTTGTCGAGTGAACTCGGACCCTTCCTTAAAAGATCAGCGTAATCAGACGACCACCCTCCTGGTAAACTTGTGACTACTTGCGCTTCTCGCCCCGGCAGACCCTCCCCTTGCCTGCAGGCCATCACTGCCCCCTGCCCATGCGGCGGCCTGCAACTTCCTCAGTCGCTCTGGGCAAGCCGCGCCCCCGGGCGGCGGTTTCCGGTCCTGGGGAGCGCGGGCCGGAAGTTTCGCGTTGCCATGGCAAGGGCCGGGCGCGGGCCCGCCCCCGCGGCGCCGGAGGAGAGCTGGGCAGCGGGACCCGCGGACGGGCTCCGATCGGCTGTGAGGTGGCTGCTGGCGCGAGGCGGAAGGTGAGGAGCGGACTTCCGGGGCCTGCGGACGTGCGGGGAGACCGGGAGGCCGGGATCCCGGCGGGAGGCCGCCCAGGCCCCGCTCGGCGCCGGTGCTGAGGGTCGGGAAGGCTCCTGGAGTGGCGGCCGTCAAGGCCGGGCCGGGGCGCTGTTCGCGGCTGAGCCGAATGCGGGGTTGTTTTCAGCCGTGTAACCTGTTGGCCAGGTAGGCAGCACCGGAGTTACCTCTGTTTCAGCTGAGGACATTCGGGCCTGCAGAGAAGGTACTTGCCAGGCTTCGTGTGTACTTTGGAGCGAGGCCAGAGGAAAAACCTGAACCTTTCTGTGCCAAATTCCTTAACTTCCAGGGGTTCTAGTGACCTCTTTCTGGGGATCCTGGGCTCCAGCCCACCGATGGGTGTCCGGGCTGGAATAGCCATCCCTGTGCGGCGAGCGCCGGCCCGCGCGGTTTCGGAGGTGCAAGGGGCCTGGGCCTGAAGGTCCATGCCGGCGGGGCCCCTCCCTGTCCTGCAGTGGAGGCTGAGGCGACTGTGGGGTTAGTTTCCGTGGGTGCGGAAGTGTTTCAGGTGTGGGGGAGCGGGAGCCAGGGCCGAGCTCTGGCTGGCCCTCCCCAGAGCTCTGGGCCTTCCTTTCCCTACCCCATCCTTAGCTTGGGGGTGGAGTGGGGGCCGCACTGCTCTTCTCAGTCCCTCTGCTCCTGGGGATGCTCCCTGGTGATGGTGGGTGCTCTCCCTGGGAGAGCTGTGAAGGAAGGGTCTCTGTGCACCAGGCTGGCCTGGCTTACTTCAGGGGCAGAGAGAGTCGCCCTATGGGTGGATGGCTCCCTGATGGATCCTGGACGGCGCTGGCCCCGCGATCCTTGTCTGAGGGCCATGTGGCGCTCTGAGCAGCCAGCTCCCTGCCTGCCTCCGCTATGGCGGCGGCTCTTGCTCAACGCTGGGATGGAGTAGCATCAGCAGGTCTATCTTTCCTTCCTTGTGGGCTCTCCGCGGACCTGCTCTAGCTTCATCCCTCACCTGCCTGGACTCTGCTTTCCCGGCAGGTTCCTGGGCTGGCAGGCGCCCAGCAAGAGGCCCTGGTACCTGTGGGCTCCACATTGGTGTCTGTGTTCTAGGGATTCTGAATTTCACTGTGTTCAGCTTTGGAACCGTAGTCTCAGATGAGCCTGTGGTGGCCCAGCACAGCACCTGCACCCCAAGAGTTCCCCACTCCAGTACCTCTGGTCCCAGTCCACCTGTTAGCCAAAGCAAATGTCTGGATGATAGTGTCTTCTCTCAGACTTGCCCCTCAGTTGCCCAGATCCTGCCTGTCCTGTCCATCTCTCGTACCAGCAGCCTACGCCTCCTTCTGGGATGGGAGCCTTTGCTCCTGGCCGCTCTTCTGGGCTCCAACTCGGTGCTTTGACTCCACCCTTCTCACCATAGATAGAGTGATGGGTCCGAAAAGCAGATCTGATCCTTGTCCATCCTGAACATCCTTCCTCAGAGACTGCTGAACAACATGCCTGTCTTTGCACACTCCCCCCTACTCCTCTGCCCCCGCCCCACTCCTGAGCACCTTGCCATGTGTGTTGGGCCTCCACCCTCCTGAACCCCTGCAGTAGTGGTGGAGGAGGCGGGGAGGGGAGAGAGTGAGCCTCCACCTCCCTTTCCAAGCTCTGTGTCTTTAGGAACGGCCCTGCCAGCACATCAGACTGAGAAAAAAGGACAGAGGGATAGTCATGTCTAATTCCACAGATGCCTGGGACGGTGAGCTGGGGAGGAAGAGGCACTCGGCTGCCAGGCCTTGTGCTGGCTGTGTGGTGAGGCCCGACGGCAGACAGCGAGTCTGGGCTGCGTGCTTCCTGGGCGGCTGTGACAGACACAGATTGCCGGGACTGCCCGAGACCTTGGTCATTCTTTGACCACTGCTGTTGGGTAGGTTTTGTGTGGGGTGCTTTGTAAGGCTCACCCCCACCCACCCCCAGAACCTCCTCCTGTTTTGGAAGGTGAGCCCTGGGAGCCTCCAGGACTCAGGTGAAGCTCCTGCAGACCCTTCCCACCGTCCAGGAGGTCTGGATGGCCCTTCTGTGCTGGCAGGGCATGCGGCCAGCCTCGCCATGGCCACAGGCCTCCTGTGTTTGCTCCGGGCTGCGCTCAGGGCACATGGGCACTGCATGTGTCACCATCACAGGCTCTGCATCCCAGTGCCAAGCCCAGCCCTGGCACAGCTGCACTCATAGCTGAGTGACAGTACATCCACCCGGCGGCTTAGTCCTGGGCTGGGCACCTGCGTCTGCTTCCACGCCGTCCCTCAGTGTAAGGAACCCATCAGCTCCTGCGGTCATGGGTACTTCCTGCAGGTCAGGCCCGGGGCTCGGGGAAGAAAACAGTGACTCGTGCAACATTGGAAGCGGGGTGAAGACGCAGCAGAGTGACGGGTTGACTGCAGGGGACCTGAGGAGGCAACGTTTAAGCTGGGATCAGAGCTGCAGGAAGGAAGGAGCTATGCTGAGATCTTGTGAAGAACTTTCCAGACAGAAGGCACAGCTGACAGAAAGGGGCGTGATGATGAGGTGGCAGATCGGGGTTGGCAGAGCTTTTCTGTGAAGGGCCAGAGAGTCAGTGTTTCAGGCTTTGTGGGCCACGTGATCCCTGTGGCAGCTATTCTGCCGTTTTGTGAAAGAGCAGCCACAGACAGTATGCAAGTGAATGTGCTCTGTTTCCACACAACTTTACTGACAGACCCTGAAACTTGAATTTCACGTAATACTCATGTGTCACCAAGTATTCTTTTTCTTTTAATTTTTTTGCCAATCATTAAGGTCAAAACCATTTTCAGCTCATGGGCCATTCCAAAACAGACAGTGGGTCAGTTTGCCAGCCCCTGTGCCAGACACCAAAAAGTGCTGTATCTTAGTTCATTGAATCCTCATAAGAACTTATAAGGAAGGTACTATTATTCCATTTACAGATGAGGAAACTGATTTCCTCAGAGGTCAAGAAACTTGACCAGTGCCCTTAGCTCCTGGCACTTTAAACCCAGAGTGTGGTTCCCGAGCTCAGCTTCCATCCTCTGTGATATGGAGCCGAGGTCCCTGAGGTGCAGGAAGCAGGAAGCAGGCCAGTGCTGCGTGGGTAGTGGAGAGATATGGGAGGAGACAAGGCCAGGAGGGGCCAGATCATCGGAGATAGAGGCCAGGGGAAGACTTAGGTTGTATACTTTTATTTTTTTACATCCAACTTTATTGAGGTATAGTTTATATATAATAAAAGGCACCTATATAAAATAATTTGGTGGGTTTTGATAGATGTATGCTCCTTGTAAATGCCACCACAATCCAGACATAGAGCATCTCCCTCATCCCTGAAAGTCCCTTTCCCTGTGCTCAGTCCACGGTCCTCCCTGCCCCAGGCAACCACTGATCTGGTTTTGTTTTTATAGATTCATTGTCCCTGTTTTCTTTTCCTAGAATTTCACATAAGTGGACGGATACAGGATGAACACTTTTGTGTCTGACTTCCTTTCACCAGACAGAACGTTTTGGAAATTCAGATTGCTGCATGTCTCCATGGTTCATTGTTTTTCTTGCTGGACGGTCTGATATTCCATTGTATAGGTACTCAGTTTACTCCATACACACACCCGTTGATGGACATTTCGGTGCCTTCCAGTTTTGGGCTATTGTGAATAAAACTGCTGTGAATATTCATGTTTACCAGTCTTTGTATGGACATACACTTTATTTCTCTTGGGTTGAGATGACAGAAATGATAGTTGAAGTGCGTACTTGTATTTCACTCTATACAAAAAGTGCCACAACTGTTTTCTAAAATGGGAAGTCGTATCACATTCCCAGGGTCCTTTTGTCATTCTTTGGAAGTTTAGCCCTTCTTGTGAGTGTTGATGGCTTGTTGTGCCTTGAGTTGGCATTTCCGAATGATGAATGGTGTTGCACACCTTTTCATTTGCCTGCTCAGCCATTTGTATATCTTATTTTGTGACGTGTCCAGATCTTTTACCCATGAAGAATGGGTTGTCTCATCAAGCTCTAAGAATTCCTTATATGTTTAGGGTGCTAGTCCTTTGCCAGATGCAAGTCTCTGGCTTGGCTTTTAATTTTGTCACCAGTGTCTTAGACAAACAGATAATTTTGATGAAGTTCAGTTTGTCATTTTTTTCTTTACGGTTTATGCGTTCTTAAATGGTCAAGAGGTCAGGGGTCATTGTTTTCCTTGGATATCTGGGCATTCCAACACCATTTTGAAAGGCCACCTTCTCCCCATTGTGTTACTCCATTGCTGACAGTATGTGTGGGTAGACTTCTAGAGTCTCTATTCATTGATCTTATTGCCTATATCCTGCAGATTTGATTATATTAGCTTTAAAATAAGTCTTGAGGTCAAGTATAACTAGTTTTCCAACTTGGTTTTTCTTTTTCAAATCATTTTGGCTCTTCAGGATATGATGTTGCTGCTGCTGCTGCTAAGTTGCTTCAGTCGTGTCTGACTCTTAGCAACCCCATGGACTGCAGCCCACCAGGCTCCTCCGTCCATGGGATTTTCCAGGCAGGAGTACTGGAGTGGGGGTGCCATTGCCTTCTCTGAAGATATGATGTAGTTCTATGTAAATGTGAAAATTGGCTTGTCAGTTTCTCAAAAAGAGCTTACTGGCATTTTGATTGGGATTATATGGAAGCTAGGGATCTGTTAGGGGAAGAATTGACATTGTAAGAATGTAGAACATGGTACATATTTCTCCATTTATGTGTGTCTCTGTTTTAATTATCTATTGCTGTGTAAGAGATTACCCTTAAACATTATGACTTAAAACAATGAATTTTTGTTCTCTCACAGCTGCCGTGGGTCAGGAATTGTACAGTGGCTTGGCTGGGTGGTTCAGGTTGCAGGTCTAGCCTGTGGTGGGGGTGCTCCACCAGGCGGCTCTTTGAGGGCCGGCCAGGCTCTCGACCCCACCCTTCCGGCCACTGGGCAGCCTCACCCCAAGGCCCCAGTTCAGGAGAGAGCCTGCAAGCTAAAGGCTGCACTGCTCTCCAGGACCTGATCCAGAGCTGGTACCTCCTGGTTTCAGGCTTTGTTTCCGTTTGTTCCTTAGAAGTAAATTAACTGAGTCCAAGTGAAGTGATTGGTTAACTGCGTTCAAGCCGTACTGAGGGGAAGTTGACCAGGCTCTGCCCTTAAGAGCCAGCATCAGCGCCTGTTCAGTTTGGAGACACTAATTTTGCAAATGATATATTTAACATTTTACATGTTCCAATCCTTTGTTACTAGTTCAGAGACATAAATTTGATTTTTGGCGTACTGTCCTTTGTATCCTGCAACCTTTCTAAATATATTCATCTGTTCAAGTAGCCCCATTATAGATTTCTAAGGATTTTCTACAAATCTTTCTACATGCCTCCTGCATCTAAGGAGTTATCTTCCTTTCCATCTGTATGCTCTTTATTTCGTGCCTTAGTGCACTGCCTGGGGGTTGCAGTGTTGAGTAAGAGGGGTAGGAGTTGATGCTTTTACCTTGTTCTCAGTCCTGAGGGTTTTACCAGATTTTGAGGGATTTTCCTTTTATTCCTAGTTTTTTAAGGTTTTTTTTTTTTTTTTCATGAATGGAAAAAAAATAAAAAAACAAAAACCATGAATGGATACTGAATTTTTCCAAGTCTTTTTCTGCTTCTATTGATTTGCTTGTTTATTTTAAATAGCAAACTATGGAGTTTCTTTGTGGGAAGGTTTTTAATTAGAAATTTAATTCCTTTAATAGTTATAGGGCTGTTCAGGTTTTCTATTTCTTCTTGACCCCATTTTGATAATTTGTTTCATTCAGATAATTTGCCCATTTATCTAAGTCAAACATGGCAATTTAAAAAATAATATATAAAGGGCCAAATAGTAAATATTTTAGGCTTTTCAGGCCATATGGTCTCTGATGTGATTGCTCAGTTCTTTGTGTAACACACAACAGACACAGACAATACATGAACAATTGAGCATGGTTTTTTCTAATAAAACTTTATTTACAAAAGAGATGGTAAGCTGATTTGGTCCATAGGTGTAGTTTGTTGATCCCTGACTTAAATTGTTAAGTTTATGATTATAAATTGTTCAGAACATTACCATTTAGTTGTCTGTAGGATCTGTAGTGATAGCCTGTATTTCCTCTACGATTTTGGTCATTTTTGTCTGCATTTCTTGATCAGTTTAGTGAGAGTCTTATTGATTTTTATCAATATTTTCAAAGGAACAACTTTTAGTTTCAGTATTCTCTTTTTGTCTGTTTTCTTTCTCTCTCTCTCTCTCTTTTTTTTTGGTCCACAAGGCATGCGGGATCTTAGTTCCTTGACCAGGGGTTGAATCTGTGGCCTCTGCAATGGAAGCATGGTGTTTCAACCACTGGGTCACCAGGGAATTCCCCATTTTCTGTTTCATTATTTTTTGTTCTTATTATTAATTCCCTTCACTTACTTTGGGCTGAATTTTCTCTTTTTTTTCCTAGCTTCTTACTAAGTTGGAAGCTTTGGTCATTGATTTGACCATCCTTGTTACTTATGCATTCAGAATTAGAAGTTTTCTTCTAAACCCTGCTTTGTTTTATTTATTTATTTTTGGTTGCTTTGGGTCTTTATTGCTGAACGGGGATTATTTTCTAGTTGTGGTGTGTGGGCTTCAGGAGTTGCAGCTTGAGGGTTCCAAAGCACAGGCTCAGTAGCCATGGCTTACAGGCTTACTTGCCCTCTGGCATGTGGGATCTTCCTGGACTAGGGACCAAACCTATGTCCTCTGCATTGGCAGGTGGATTCTTCCACTAAGGAAGTGCTAAACCCTGCTTTAAATGCATCTACTGTATTTGATGTGTTTTCATTTTCATTCAGTTCAAAGTATCTTCTACCTTCCATTTTGATTCCTTCTTTAGCCTGTAGGTTATTTAGAAGTACGCTTTAAAGTTTCCGAATATTTGGGAAATTTTCCAGATATTTTTATGTTATTAAGTTCTAGATTAATTCTGTTGTGGTCAGTGAACTTTCTTTATATGCTTTCATTCCATGTAAACTCACTGAATCTTGTGTTGCATTCCAGCATGCGGTCCGTTTACTTGATTGATTCGTTTGCAGTGTTGTGCAGCTATCATCACTCTCAATCTCCAGAACTTTTGAATGACCTGAAACAGAAACTGTCCATTCAGCACTATTTCCTTACGCCACCTGCCCCAGCCCCTGCTTTCTATGCCTGAATTTACCTATGATATAAAAGGGAATCATACATGTGTCCTTTTATTTGATACATTTCTGACATGTGTCAGGATTCTGTTCCTTTGTATGGCTGAATATTCCATTGTGTATGTATATGTACCACATCATATTTCCTCATCTGTCCATTGGCGTTGGGCACTGGAGTTGTTTCTACTTTGTAGCAATTGTGAACAGTTTTTCTGTGAACATTGGTGTGCAAATAGCTGAGTCCCGGCCTCCAGTTCTTCTGTTTATACACCTGGAAGTGGCGCATGCGTTTGGTTTCACACTGCGTGGTCGGCAGAGTGACATTTTACTCTGCACGCTAGTGCACTGCCCTGTGGCACAGAAGCTGGAGACATGTGAGTCTTTCTGTCTGCAGAGCCAGACACTGTGCACCGGCCGTCCCCTCACGGGACCTCTAGATGAACAGTCAGGCTCACAGGGTCGGGCAGGGTCGTGTATTTCCAGTCTGCTGGAGAGTCTCTGGCTTCAGGCCGCTCCAGACACCTCTCCCTGCGCAGTGGCGTGTCTCCCCCCAGCCCCCGCCTGCGGGGCCCCCACCATTCTTCCCTCTCACATCAGGCACCTGTAAACCTATCATTAGCTCTCCCCGGTTCATGGGGACACGTGTGTGCTCCGGTGGCCATCCAGAACCCATGCACCCCTTCTTCTCAGGCTGAGCGTCCAGTCAGAGAGCAGATTCAGGGTCCCAACGCTGTCCTCTCCAAAGCCCACTTCCACTTCTGGACACTGCTGAATTGACAGGCCTTTGTTTTCAGACCGCACGGGAATCATGAGGCTGGTGTGGCTGTGGGCAGTGGGGCGTCGAGCTTGGAGCCTGGCCACTGGGAAGGTGTGATGCTCGGGCCTCTGGAAGCCGTCCTTTCTCCTCTTAGCTGAGACAGGGCTAGGCTTTTCCACCTCTGTTCTGTGTGGCTTGTGGGATCTTAGTTCCCCAACCAGGGATGGAATCCAGCCCCTCGGCAGTGAGAATGGCCAGGGCTGGTGTCTATCCTTGGTTCTCAGAGACTCTTTTTTTTTTTTTTTTTACTTTATTTTACTTTACAATACTGTATTGATTTTGCCATACATTGACATGAAGCCACCACGGGTGTACATGAGTTCCCAATCCTGAACCGCCCACCCCCACATCTCCCACCCCATATCATCTCTCTGGATCATCCCCGTGCACCAGCCCCAAGCCTCCTGTATCCTATATCGAACATCCTATAGCGATTCGTTTCTTCTCAGAGACTCTTTGACATGCAGATACCTCCTAACTTCTTTCATTTGGCCATCTAGACTTCTCACACCTTGCTGTGAGTTGGTCTTTAGATTTACTTAGACGGAAAGGCAATGGAAGAGGGAGCTTTGGGGCTCCCCTGGTTTCTGGTGAGGGACCCTTCCAATTTTCCAGCCCCACAACACTGCTGCTGCGCTTGCAGCCCCTTCCTCACATGGTCTAAATGGCCTCCAGTGCGTGCTCTGGCCCCGGGCCGAGGCGGCTGCCAGCATCACGTGTACACGTGTGCCGGCGTCCTGGGTTCATCGTCCTTCACAGGATGGAGGCTGGGCAGCTGTAGCTAAGCCAAAGGAAATGTCACATTTGTAGGTCACAGCTTTGAAAGGGCTTCACTTTCCTGTGGTTCTGCTGCTGAGGGGAGTCTGAGAAAGGACTCAGATCTCACGGGTGGGTCAGAGGGCAGCTGAGGCCAGACGGTGAGCAGGACTGTGCGCCCCCAGCAAGAAAGAGGGCTGAGGAGCCAGAGAGGAGACTCATTACAAAGCCATAGTGGATGTTGTAGGGACCAGTGGGACGGAGTCAGAAGTCTTGACAGGCTCACATGTATGTTGTCGTTCTGTCCGACTCTTTGCAACCCTGTGAACTGCACGCCAGGCTTCCTTGTCTTTTGCTGTCTCCCAGAGTTTGCTCAAATTCATGTCTGTTGAATCACATATTTGTATAGGAACTTAATTTATTACCAAAGTGGCACTGCAGAACAACATGGAGAGAAGCCACTTTTAAATAATGGTGCTGGGACAATTGGATATAAATATAGAACAAAAAGGGGCTTCCCTGGTGGCTCAGACAGTAAAGCATCTGCCTGCAATGCAGGAGACCTGGGTTCAGTCCCTGAGTCAGGAAGATCCCCTGGAGAAGGGAAGGGCAACCCACTCCATTATTCTTGCTGGAGAATTCCACAGACAGAGGAGCCTGGCGGCCTACAGCCCTTGGGGTTGCAAAGAATCAGACGTGACAGATTGACTAACACTTTGTCACTTTATCAATTTCAAAAATGAAATTGGAGTCTGTCCTAGTTATATATTGATGTCCAACAAATTGTCCCCAAATACAGCGCTTCTCTCCCACATCTGCAGGCTTGACTACGGGGAAGGGTCTGCTTCTGGGTGGCTGGCTTCCCCCAGAGTGAGTAGCCTGGAGGAGTGCAGGGGTGCAGTCAGGGCACCTTGCACACTCTGACCATGGCGGGCATTGAGCAAGTACAGAAGTGCTACCACCCACACTTAAGCGGTGGCGGGCGGGGGTGGGGACCAGGTCTACCTTTTGTAGGGAGGAGTGTCACTTACTTTGCAGGCATATTTTACAACTCCGCAGATTCCCTTCTTCACACCAGACACAAAGTTTAGCTCCAGGTGGACTGCAGACCTAAATGTGATGCAGACTAGCCTCCTTTTAGAATATAGGAGACTTGTCTTCAGAAAGATGTCTCATCTCGATAATACTCAGACAACTGCAAACTGACCACTGCGCAAAGAGTGACAAAAAGAATAAAACCAACTGGACTGTTTCCCCATCGCTGTTGGGAGTAGAAACTGGTACAGCTTTGGAGAGCAGTGGTAATGTCTGTTGACTCATGTCATAGCCTGTGGTTGGTGGCTGCACACCAGTGTCAGTGGAGAGGGTGTTCACTGGCCCACACCCATCAGAGTGTGCCCTGGGCTGTGCAGACAGGCTCCTAGTGGGCTGTTACTCAGCCAAAGGCAGAAAGCCTGGAGCTACACACTTTGGAGTGGGTGGATCCGACACAGTGGGGTGAGGCAGCCTAGAGCACAGGGCATGGCTCCATCTGGAACTCCGGCCAGTCAGCACCAGATTGAGCTCAGGAGGGGCGTGGGGGATGTTGGCGTGAAGAAAAGCGAGGTGGTGGTCACTACATGGAGGAGTGTAGGTGGACTCTGAGCTGCTTGGCACCATCCTGATGGGGTGGAGCTCACATCGGTTTGCATCTCCATGATTAGTGCATTGTGATTTTTGCATTTTCAGGACTTGTATTACTGATTTAAAACAGCCAGTCATTTTATCAGGGAAGTAGATTTATTTCACAGGAGCTAACAACTGCAAATCAGGACCTGTAGCCCATGGGGAACCACAGGCAAGTGCAGAGGACAAAGGAGAGGAAACTTACCGAGGAGAAGGGGACTGTGAGGGGCTGTAATGAACAGAGAGCCCTTTGGAGGAAACCGGGTGTGGCGGCTTCTCATTGGCTGCGCTGTTGCCAAGTGGGGAGAAAATCTGCTTTCCTCCTGCCAGGTTGTGTTGTGGTAACCTTGCCCCTGTGGGGTCTGCAATTGAAGGGAAGTGACAGGGTGTGAGAGTGCTCCCTTCTGGCCTCCAGACTCCATCTTATTTCATTTGTTTTATTTTTGTTTATCTTTTTGGCCTCGCCTGATGACTTGTGGGATCTTAGTTCCCCAACCAGGGATCGAGCCTGGGCCCCATACAGTGGAAATGTGGAGTCCTAACCACTGGGGAGATCCCCTGCCTGGATTTTTAAATGAGGTTTCTGTTTATTCATTTTCACAGTATCACACTTCACAATACAAAGATTTTAAGAGGGCACCCTGATACCCTGTGGGAGGCTGTGGGGAAAAGCCCATCCTGGCCACAGGGACCCCCGACCCTGCAGGCCCGATAGTGGGGTGGTGGGCAGGGCTGCTGAGGGCTGGGCTGGGAGCGGGCCCAGCCCGGGATTCAGTGGGCTGGCTGAGCTGCATGGACCTCACGGGACCAGGAGGGCTTTCAGACCGTTTCAGGCGAGGGGTGACTGGGTTGAGGCTTGCATTTTCAATGCTCCAGGGCTGAGTGTGGAGAGAGCTGGACCCCTGACTAGGAGCAGGGCAGCAGGCAGCAGCCCGTGAGGTGCAAGCCCACAGGGGCTGGGGCAGGAGTGGGCTGGAGGGAGCAGCGTGGGCTGTGCCCCAGCTTCACCTTCAATGTGGTCACCGCCCCTCTTGGAGGGGAAGGCCAGCCATGCCCTGCGCCTCCCTGCACCTGCCCATTTGCCCCCAAGTCCTCAGACCTACCAGGTGTCTTTCTCTGGGCCTCTGTGCCCACACTTCTCTTGGCCTCGGTGCTCCTTCCTTCCTGGAGGTGGGCACCAGGTGGCTGTGTGGGTCGCCCTGCCCATCCCTCGGAGGTCCGCCTGGGAGGAGTGGTGGCCGTGGCGCTGTGGGTGGTGGTTGTGGGGTGAAGGGGCAGGCACAGTGGGAGGCACTGGCCTCCGCGGCCTGACTCCGCTGCGGTGTCCATCACCGTTTGCTCCCTGGTCTCCAGCCTGTCTCCTCTGCAGGTCCACCGCAGGACAGAATGCTGCAGTTGTGCTGAGACCTGTCTCATTCATCAAGAGGGCTGTGCTTTCGGCGTCAGGCCTTCGTGGTCCTGGCTTCACCTGTCACGTGTGGACATACAGCTTGGGGCGGGGGTGAGGTGAGTGTCTCCTGTTGCGGAGCTGGCCCGCCGCATTTAGTGAGACTTTGCTCTGCTGCACTGTCGTAACTGGGTGTCTGCTTCTGGACTCCCTTCTGTTCCCTCTCTCTGTTTCTCTAAGTACTTCGTGTCTTCCTTTTTTACGGTTTTACTGACAAGTCTTGCCCTTTGGCATTCCCTGTTAAATGGAAAATTAGTTTGAGTTTCAAATAGAACTAGTGGGATTTTACCTGGGGTTACATTGAGTCTTGGGTGAATTTGGGGAGAAATGGCATCGTTATGGTTCAGTCTTTTGACCCCTACATGTGGTCTGTCCCTTTTGGTTGTTCTCCTGTGAACTTTAAGAAGTTTCAACGGTCTTCTGTGTGGAGGTCTTACAAATCTTTTATTAGATGTATTCATACACATTGATGCTTTTGGACATAAATAACGTCATTACAATTTTATCTTCTAACTGTTGCTGGCATTTACAAATATAATTTATTGTTGTACATTAGCCTAGTATCTATCACTATTTATTCTCATAGTTTTTTAGGACTTTGCAGGTTTTTATCGTATACAGTATGTCATTCTCAAATATTAAATTTTTCCCCACCCTTCCTGTTCTTTTATATACGTGTGTATGTGTGTGTGTGCATGTATTTTGGCCACAGCATCTGGCGTGTAGGATCTTAGTTCCACAACCAGTGATTGAAGCTGGGCCCCATCAGTGAAAGCAGTGAGTCCTAACCACTGGACCACCAGGGACGTCCCTCACCCTGCCTACTCTTACTGCTTTTATTGCTTTTTCTTGCCCTGTTGCATTGGCTAGAACCTTCAATACAATATGAATAGAGCTAGTGGTAGCAAGCATCCTTGTCTCCTCCAGTGGGATTTGTTGTTTCTTGAATTACGTTGAGATCATTACTCTGCTGATAGGAAGAGGCTGGAGCAGAGAGCTGGTGTTGGGAGCCTGGGTTCTGGGTCCTCCCCAGGGTGCTGGAGAGACCTGGGGTGGGGGGGCATTGAGGCCCGGGAAGGACCCATGGCGGGCTCCATGGTTGCTGGCTTTTTCACAGAGGTGGATGTCCTCTTCTGATGGTTTCTGTCTTGTCAGGAAACATGTCAGCAGCTGAATGTGGGGATGAGGAAGAAGGGAGTGGAAGGCTTTGGGGCTGTCAAGTCTGAGTGTGGTCTTCAGTCAGCAGCTTGGCTGGTACATTCCGACTCGAAGCCATTGTGTTGTGCCAGGCAGGACTTTCCCACAAGCTCAGGGCCTGGGAGCCTGTGAGGCTGGGGCTCTGGGGTGCTGTGATCAGGAGTGAGCTGGGAGAGGGTGGTGGCAGAGAGCCCAGCTGTGGAACTGAAATGCCGGGGCGGCGTTGGGGGAGTTCCTGGAGGTGATGGGGTCCAGGGTACCACTGAGCCTGAGGATGAGGTCATCACCGAGAGGCAGGGGCTGAAGAGTGGGCCACAGGGATATCTAGCCTACCAGGAATTTAGACCTGACACGGCGATGGGGCACGATGCCCATGGCAAGGGCCGGGGTGGATGGTTGATGCAGCCAATGGACGTGTCAGCCAGGACTCAGGGGCTTGCAGGCTGCAGCAGGAACAGGGGTGGCACTTCCAGGCCTGGGGGCAAGGTGGAGAGAGAAAAAGCAGCCCCCAGAGAAGGCTGGCGGGAAGGGGGAGAGCAAAGACTGAGCTGTGCCTGACTCTGGGGGGGTGTCAGGGCGGGGAACGGGGCCGCTTCTCTGCTGTAGCCTGCATGCTGCCTGCCTTGTGTGCCCGGAGAGGCTCTAGGGTGGCAGGGCCCAGCCTCGGGACTGCGGCCGAGTCATGTGAGGAGACCTGCGGTGGGTGGGCTGCCTGCAGGGCGGCACCTTGGCCGAGCAGGTTGAAGGCTGTCTACACTTCAGTAGGTACATTCTCCTGGTTGATGCCCTCCATCTTTGTGATCCAGTCATGGATGCTGTCCATGACGGGGCAGGGGGCGCTCTGGACCGGCGTATCCTGCTTCCATCTTGCCTGTACTGATTGAGTGCAGGCCTGCTGTTTCCAGTGGAATCCGTGCTCCGTCTCTGTGAAGCTGTCGTAATTGATGTGGGGACCACTTTGTCCTGTTTACTGCAAGTGTTTTTACCCAGTTGACCATCTGTCTTTTGATTTTATAGGCTTTGTTTTGTTTTCACAGTGCGGACATTAAAAATGTCTAGCAGGATGGGATTTGTTAATTTCCCTTTTGGTTTCTGGGTTTTATGTCAGGCTAGAAAGGCCCACATCTTATTGGGGTTGTGTCCATGGTCTGCACCTCCTGCGGTTGTCCCTCAGCATGGCTGTGTCTGTGGTGTGTGCCGACCCCCATGCCTCCTGCAGACCCCTCTCCAGCCCTGTGCAGCTCCCCCGTCTGTGCCTCTGCAGACCCCTCCCTTCCGGACCGTCTTTCAGGGGCGTCTGTGGCCCTGCTCACTTTGGATGCTCCCTGTCCTAGTCCTCCGGGGGCCTCCCTCCTCCGTCTGCCCCTTGCTGGCCCTCCTC
>SJYV01012817.1:401146-427278 GCA_006410875.1 Neotragus pygmaeus | reverse complement strand
GGGTGGGGAGAAAAACAAGGAGACGTCAGTTTGGGGAAGATCTGGAGAAAAGGGGTTCCTGGCAGTTGTTGCTGTTGTCGTGTAGTCACCAAGTCGTGTCTGACTCTTTGTGACCCCATGGACTGTAGCCGCCAGACTCCTCTGTCCATGGGATTTCTCGGGCAAGAATACTAGAGTGGGTTGCCCATTCCCTTCTCCAGGGGACCTTCCCAACCTGGGGCTTGAACCCATGACTCCTGTTTGGCATATGGATTCTTTACCACTAAGCCACCTGGGAAGCCCTGGAGAAGAAACAGCGAGTACAAAGGCCCTGGGGAAGGAATGTCCTTGGTGCAACTGAAGGATCCTAGGAGGGCCCAAGGGGGCTGAAGTGGAGTGAGCAAAAGGGAGAAAGACAGGAGAGGCCAAGAGAAGGGCAGATGGCATTTAGGGGGCCCTGTAGGTGAGAGAAAATTGCTCAGCTTTTCTTTTCAGTGTGACACAAAACAATTAGAAGGTGTTCAGCAGAGATTTTAAATGCAACTGGATCCTGAACTTCTAACTTTAACTCTGCCTTTTCCTTCTGTGGCTTTCTGTCCCAGGACTCTTGTTTTAAAGTACAGTTGAGGATGTTTGAAATAGTGTTTAATTATTCCCTTTCCCTCTTTAATTTAAAAATTGTTCTGGAACTTCCCTGGCAGTCCAGTGGTTAAGATTCCACGCTTCTAACTGCAGGTGGCATGGGTTTGAACCCTCTTTGGGGAACAAAGATCTCACATGCAGCATGGTCCAGCCAAAAAATAATAATAATAATTAAATTCAATTTTTAAATAGTTTCAAAAAATTTATTAACACAGTATAGGTACACAATTGAATAAATCAAATACTTCTAAAAAGTATTTGATATAAATAGCAGTAGTAACCCACCCACTCTTTCCTGAACCTGATTCCCACATCTCAAGGGTAACCACTTGCAACTACTGGGTTGTCCAAAAAGTTCAGATTTTCCTTTAAGATGTTATGGAAAAACCTGAATGAATTTTTTGGCCAACACAATATTTTAGCTCGGTTTTCCCTGCTCCTGGGATTTTCCTTTGTATTTCTAAATATCGTGGCTATACTTTCTGATTTTTCACTCCCAGATGTTGTAGGTTAATTTACTAATAGGAAAGATGCTATAAACTATTTCCCAGTTTGGAGGTAGGTTAATATGCCATTATTTGCCAGGCCTGGCAAGCTGCAATCCATAGGGTCACAAAGAGTTGGACATGACTTAGCAATTGAACAGCTAAACTACCTGTTATTACTACTATTCACAGCTGATGGAGTCCGTATATGAACAAGGGCCTTTACATGCAATATCTCAATTAATCTTTATAATAACACTGAAGGTAGGTGTTGACCAACTTAATAATGTTACTAACACTTAAATCCACTGGAATTGGTTGCAGTTTGCAGAAGACCCTTGGAGCCTTCCCCTGATCTACAGAGCTGCCCTGAAAGGTAAGCAGAAACAGCATTACTAATTTTATTTTTCAGAGGAGGACCTGGAGGCCAGAATGACAAAGGAAATTCTACCTATCACAGTAGGATAGTTAAAATAAAATCCATCTTCCAAACAAGGAAGGACCCTGGGTCCCTGCATGAAAGAGACAAATTCTTCTATCTGACATTTTGGTTTTGTTTATTATACCAGCTGGTGTTGTCTTTACTAATGTAATGCCCAGGTTTGAATCCTAGCTCTGCCTCTGACAGTCTGGGCGGGTAGGTTATTTAACCTCTTTGAGCCTTGGTTGCCTCTTCCAAGAAATGGATACGATGACAGTACCTATTCAGTGGGCGGTTGTAAGGATTAAAGGAAGTAACTTTTATGAAGTGTTTAAAACAGTGCCTGGTCCATCCTAAATACTATATGTGAGATATAATAATCAACAANTTTAACCTCTTTGAGCCTTGGTTGCCTCTTCCAAGAAATGGGTACGATGACAGTACCTATTCAGTGGGCGGTTGTAAGGATTAAAGGAAGTAATTTTTATGAAGTGTTTAAAACAGTGCCTGGTCCATCCTAAATACTATATGTGAGATATAATAATCAACAAAGCCCTACTGTAAAGCACAGAGAATTCTACTCAATAATATCCTATTTTATATATATATATACACATAACTGAATTTCTTTGTGCTACACCCGAAACTAACACAACATGGAAGTCAACTATACTCCAATATAAAATAAAAATTTTTTAAAGAGAGAAAAAATAAACCAGAGCTAGAGAACAAATAGACCAGGACCCATATCCAGGCCTTCTGATACCAAGTTCAGTATTTGATCCCAAAGCCCCAAACATTTTCATTCCTTTTATGATTTTTATTATAATCTGCCCATCACACCTATTTTGTTTACCTATAATTATTTACTTGATAATTTTCTTTCTTTTGAAGATGCACATTAATCTTTTAAATAATACTTTATAGTAGTGCTTTAATATGCTAGTTATACATTTTTCTAACATGCGGTAAAATTAATAAAATTTAAAAGTGTTTGTCCATGTACTTACCCCAAATCAGCCCCTGTTCCCTGTGGGAACACTTAAGGAAAAATACGCTATTTTTAGATCTATAAAGAACATTTGGGAACATTCTGTCCAGCGGCTTTAAACTCTTTTGGCCATGACTCTTAGTAAGTAACACATTTTACATCACATACTTTATATACAGTGGCAATAAAGGTGGTAGTCAAAACAAAGACTCTGGAGTCGGCCTGCCTGGGCTGGAACCTCAATCAATGTCACCTCTTAAGGCATCTGTCACTTTCGCTGAGTGACTCAGCCTCTCTGTGCCTCCATTTACTCATCCATAAAAGGGGAAGGACAATAAAGGCCCCTCCCTCACAGAGTTATTGTGAAGATAAGGTGTTAATATGTGGAAAGCCGTAGTATGTGATCTATGAATGGTTGGTATTATCATGACCACACACCCATATCCATAAGCATGTAGAAAAGAACAAAAGTTTCACACACACAAAATCTCCTATACATGAGATGCACTAGGCTGTTTTCTATTCTATTTTAACTCATTAAAAAAAAAAGTAGTCATCCTTGTTAAATTTCATTAGTCTATTTGTGATTTATTATTCATGCTCTTTGCTGCATGAACAATATGCTTCAATAAACATATTTTTAAATAGTACATTTTTACTCAGAGAAAAAGAAATGAAAATGAAAGAAATCAGTTAATTATGTGAACATCAAAGGTCTGAAATTACTGTATCTTGCACAGCTAGGGTGTATGAACAGATTCAGTGTCCCTAACAGCATAGATACTGCTGGTCTATAATTTCTTTAAAAAAATTTTTTTTAATTTTAATTTTTTGCAGTTTAATATTGAAATAATCAATTCTAATAAATGTGAAATATTAGATACATAAAATTCATCTTATAAATACTTTAGGATTTTTAATATCACAGAACAAAAAGGTTTTGTATGATTTTAAAGGGCATATTTTATATTCAAATTCCAAAAATCGTCTAAACATTTCTTTCTAAACTATGAATAGATTTGTTCTGCTCATCCGTAATGTCTAATAAAGACTATTGAATTGTACCCTAGGAATTATATATGTGGGACTTCCCAAGTGACACTGGTAAAGAATCTGCCTGCCAATGCAGGAGACACGAAAGACTTGGGTTTGATCCCTGGGTGGGGAAGATGCCCTGGAAGAGAGAATGGCTATCCACTCCAGTATTCTTGCCTACAGAGTTCCATGGCCAGAGGAGCCTGGCGAGCTACAGTCCACAGAGTCACTAAGAGTCGAACACGACTGAGCATGCATTCCCGAATCTTTTTAGGAACAAGAAAAATAACTCATGAAACAATCACTAAAACCCCAAGATGCTGTGAAGAAAAGGTGGAATTGGCTGCAGTCAAATGTTAGGTAAAATCAGTGCTGTGTATGGCCAGGCTCTGGGTCTGTGCATCTGCTGTGCCCCTGCCTCTCTCCTCCTGGCTGACTACCACTAAACCTTCAGGTTTCAGCTTAGATCTCAGCTCCCTCCTCCAGGGTCAAGAGGCCTCTGACCCCTTCCCCTCTTCCTAAGCCCCTCTGTGCTCCCACGGTGCCCTATTCCCACCTGTTATGGCACTCTGTTTTCGATTGCTGCCAGTGCATCTGTTTACCACCACCACCCCCCAAATTGGACACTCCCCAAGATCTGAAGCCACACTTTATAGTGTCCTACATTCCCTCAGTGCTGAGCAGAATGCCTGGCGTACCGTCAGCCTGAGGAGCCATTTGTTGAAGGAATGAACGCATGAGCAGGAGCCTTCTAGATGGAGACCGAATGCTGAGTATCCATATCCTCTCTTTATAAAAGGGGACAAAACAAGGCCGTGGTTTCCAAACTCTAGCTGACCCAACAACCCAAATCACTTAAGGAACTTAACAAACATTTAAAGGCTCTCGGAACTCTTTCCAGGAGATCCCGGTTTACCAGGTCTGAAATGGAGCCCCAAGGTGTTAGCTTAAGTAATTTTCCCAGGGCCTTTCCTGGTGGTCCAGTGGTTAGGGCTCCACACTTCCACTGCAGAGGCACAGGTTCAATCCCTGGTCAGGGAACTAACATCCTTCTGGCCGCACTGCACAGCAAAGAAAAAGAAAAGAAAGTGTCCCATAAGCAGGAAGATTTGCAAACCACTGAACCAGAGGGGCTGAAATCAAATTGAGGTGGGACAGGAAGATAACATGGGAAGAAAAGCAGGAAGGGAGGGGAGACTATATTTAGGGAATGAAGGGTGGAAACAACCATGCCTGATATCAGATATAGTCCTGTAGCCAGCCAGCAACTGGGGTTCTACCCAACTCTGGGCTCATTAACCATTCAGGGAGACAAAGCATTTTATAGTTTATGATATC
This sequence comes from Neotragus pygmaeus, assembly GCA_006410875.1. Classification (NCBI taxonomy): domain Eukaryota; kingdom Metazoa; phylum Chordata; class Mammalia; order Artiodactyla; family Bovidae; genus Neotragus; species Neotragus pygmaeus. The sequence goes on along the minus strand of SJYV01012817.1, from coordinate 422,387 downwards.
TTTTCTTCTTCACAAGCTCATGGAGTCTTCACAATTTTGGTCTGCACCAAAATTCACTTGGTTGATGAAATTGATGATCAGAGTTGGGGGCAAAGTGTCTGGCATCACACAGCTTTAAGGGGGAGAGCCACTTAACCAAATGTTGTCTTCTCTGACAACAGCCTCTAATCTAGTCTGAGACTGATGCCATTAGTCAAAGGAATTAGGCCTATTGCCCTGAAGGAAGATTATTGACCAGTGGACAGTCACCATCGATCTCTTTACTTGCAGATATTGCTATCCCAATACAGCCCACCTCGTCCATTTATATATCCGTCTATCTTTTCATCTACCCACTCACTCGTCACCTCCTTCATCCATCCATCCATGTACATTTCTAGTTATTTATTCATCTACTTACATATCCACCCACATATTTCTCCATTCTTTCCATTCATCCACCATCCACCATACCCCGTTACCCATCCATCACATCTATTCATTATTCCATCCATCCACCTACCCACCTGCCCATATTCCCTGTTATTTATTCATTTGTCCCATTCATCTGTCTCTCCATATCATGCCCATCCATCCATCTGTCCATCCATCCATCCATTCATTCACTAGCCCAGCACATTGGTTCATCAAAGCATCTACCTATCTACCCATTCAGGTATTCATTTATTCATTTACCTATTCATTCATCCACTTTCTCATTCACTTATTCATTAAGTAAACGTCGATCATAATCTACATGGGGCCCCGGTCCTGTGGTAACCTGGGGTATAAAAAGATCAGACAAATACAGACCCGGCCCTCGAGGAGATTTGAGATGCGTTCAAGAATGACAAAGTCCCAAAGGGCCAAAATAAATCATTAAGGGAAGCTTGCTGAAAGCAAAACAAGAGTAGGAAAATAATGAAGCCAGGAGTGAAATTAGCACAGAGACATAGCATCTTATCCTCACAGATGCTAAGGGCAGCCCAAATTTGGCGCTGAGCTAGATGCTGATACCCAAAACAAATACTACCACAAGAGTCACAGTACATTCATCTCTGGCAGATCCAACTCAGCTGCTATTCCTGCTTCCTCGTAACAGTGGTATTACATGTGCCCAGGATACATTTAGAAATGGCAGAAGACATTTTTGGTTGGCACAATTGACAGGCAGTATGCTACTAGCATCTAGTGAGTTGAAGCCAGGGAAGCTGCTAAACATCCTACAGTGCACAAGCCAGTCTCTTTACAACAAAGAATTATCCAAGCCAAAATATCAGTAGTGTCAAAGCTGAGAAACCCATTACAAGGGAACTCCAATTTGGTTTGCAGCAACATTGTGTCAGACCCCAAGAGAAGACCATGGTTGGTCTAAGCCTGTGTTGGCTTTCTCATTTCTTTCCACTAGACACTTCCCAAAAGCCAACAGCGAGGAAGACAGGGAAGAGGGAAGGGAGCAGCATGGACCCGGTTGACATTGCTGATCATTGTCCTAGGGCTATTTCTTAGATTCTCCATCAGTTCATTCATCCAACAAATGATTACTTGTGCGTGCACGAGTGCTAAGTCACTTCAGTCATGTCCAGCTCTTTGTGACCCCATGGACTGTAGCCTGCCAGGCTCCTGTCCATGGGATTCTCCAGGCAAGAATACTGGAGTGGGTTGCCATGCCCTTCTCCAGGGATCTTCCTGACCCAGGGCCTGAACCCGTGTCTCCTGAAGCTCCTGCATTGCAGGCAGATTCTTAAATGCTGAGCCATCGGGAAGCCCAACTGATTAGTTACCGAGCACTTATTCTGTGCCAGTCACCATGTGAGACAGGCAAGGCTGAACAAAGCACTGAGGTCCATGGCCTCATGGAGTTTATAGTCTAGTCGGGGAGACAGACGCCACAGTGCACACAGAGACTTGATCAGTGGTGAGAACTACAGAACAGAACCCAGTGTGCCGTGGATGCATTTCAAGACCAGCAAAGGGTCAAGTTTGCTTAGGACCACCACACGGAAGACAGGTCCATTAAAGACTCTCCTACTGGGATTTCCCTACTGGTCCAACGGTTAAGAATTCGCTTGCCAATGCAAGGGACATGGGTTCAATCCTTGGTCCAGGTAGATTCCACATACCTTGGAGTAACTAAGCCACAGTGACTGAAGCCTGTGTTCCACAACAAAAGAAGCCACCTCAATGAGAAGATTGCGCATTGCATTAAGAGTAGCCCCTGCTTGCTGCAGCAAAGACCCAGCATAGCCAAAAATAAATCGATAAAATTAGAAGGAAAAAAAAGACTATCTTTATCCTACTAAGGTTTAAAAATGTGAGACAGCATTTGGGATTGATTTCACGCTTAGTCTGGGTCAGGCGCTATTCTAAGCACTTGTAGATTCNGATATCTTTTCTTCTTCACAAGCTCATGGAGTCTTCACAATTTTGGTCTGCACCAAAATTCACTTGGTTGATGAAATTGATGATCAGAGTTGGGGGCAAAGTGTCTGGCATCACACAGCTTTAAGGGGGAGAGCCACTTAACCAAATGTTGTCTTCTCTGACAACAGCCTCTAATCTAGTCTGAGACTGATGCCATTAGTCAAAGGAATTAGGCCTATTGCCCTGAAGGAAGATTATTGACCAGTGGACAGTCACCATCGATCTCTTTACTTGCAGATATTGCTATCCCAATACAGCCCACCTCGTCCATTTATATATCCGTCTATCTTTTCATCTACCCACTCACTCGTCACCTCCTTCATCCATCCATCCATGTACATTTCTAGTTATTTATTCATCTACTTACATATCCACCCACATATTTCTCCATTCTTTCCATTCATCCACCATCCACCATACCCCGTTACCCATCCATCACATCTATTCATTATTCCATCCATCCACCTACCCACCTGCCCATATTCCCTGTTATTTATTCATTTGTCCCATTCATCTGTCTCTCCATATCATGCCCATCCATCCATCTGTCCATCCATCCATCCATTCATTCACTAGCCCAGCACATTGGTTCATCAAAGCATCTACCTATCTACCCATTCAGGTATTCATTTATTCATTTACCTATTCATTCATCCACTTTCTCATTCACTTATTCATTAAGTAAACGTCGATCATAATCTACATGGGGCCCCGGTCCTGTGGTAACCTGGGGTATAAAAAGATCAGACAAATACAGACCCGGCCCTCGAGGAGATTTGAGATGCGTTCAAGAATGACAAAGTCCCAAAGGGCCAAAATAAATCATTAAGGGAAGCTTGCTGAAAGCAAAACAAGAGTAGGAAAATAATGAAGCCAGGAGTGAAATTAGCACAGAGACATAGCATCTTATCCTCACAGATGCTAAGGGCAGCCCAAATTTGGCGCTGAGCTAGATGCTGATACCCAAAACAAATACTACCACAAGAGTCACAGTACATTCATCTCTGGCAGATCCAACTCAGCTGCTATTCCTGCTTCCTCGTAACAGTGGTATTACATGTGCCCAGGATACATTTAGAAATGGCAGAAGACATTTTTGGTTGGCACAATTGACAGGCAGTATGCTACTAGCATCTAGTGAGTTGAAGCCAGGGAAGCTGCTAAACATCCTACAGTGCACAAGCCAGTCTCTTTACAACAAAGAATTATCCAAGCCAAAATATCAGTAGTGTCAAAGCTGAGAAACCCATTACAAGGGAACTCCAATTTGGTTTGCAGCAACATTGTGTCAGACCCCAAGAGAAGACCATGGTTGGTCTAAGCCTGTGTTGGCTTTCTCATTTCTTTCCACTAGACACTTCCCAAAAGCCAACAGCGAGGAAGACAGGGAAGAGGGAAGGGAGCAGCATGGACCCGGTTGACATTGCTGATCATTGTCCTAGGGCTATTTCTTAGATTCTCCATCAGTTCATTCATCCAACAAATGATTACTTGTGCGTGCACGAGTGCTAAGTCACTTCAGTCATGTCCAGCTCTTTGTGACCCCATGGACTGTAGCCTGCCAGGCTCCTGTCCATGGGATTCTCCAGGCAAGAATACTGGAGTGGGTTGCCATGCCCTTCTCCAGGGATCTTCCTGACCCAGGGCCTGAACCCGTGTCTCCTGAAGCTCCTGCATTGCAGGCAGATTCTTAAATGCTGAGCCATCGGGAAGCCCAACTGATTAGTTACCGAGCACTTATTCTGTGCCAGTCACCATGTGAGACAGGCAAGGCTGAACAAAGCACTGAGGTCCATGGCCTCATGGAGTTTATAGTCTAGTCGGGGAGACAGACGCCACAGTGCACACAGAGACTTGATCAGTGGTGAGAACTACAGAACAGAACCCAGTGTGCCGTGGATGCATTTCAAGACCAGCAAAGGGTCAAGTTTGCTTAGGACCACCACACGGAAGACAGGTCCATTAAAGACTCTCCTACTGGGATTTCCCTACTGGTCCAACGGTTAAGAATTCGCTTGCCAATGCAAGGGACATGGGTTCAATCCTTGGTCCAGGTAGATTCCACATACCTTGGAGTAACTAAGCCACAGTGACTGAAGCCTGTGTTCCACAACAAAAGAAGCCACCTCAATGAGAAGATTGCGCATTGCATTAAGAGTAGCCCCTGCTTGCTGCAGCAAAGACCCAGCATAGCCAAAAATAAATCGATAAAATTAGAAGGAAAAAAAAGACTATCTTTATCCTACTAAGGTTTAAAAATGTGAGACAGCATTTGGGATTGATTTCACGCTTAGTCTGGGTCAGGCGCTATTCTAAGCACTTGTAGATTCATTCATTCCTGTGATCCTAACCACAGCCTTGCCCTCCATCACCTCTCCCAAGGCTCTGCTGTGAACAGTGTGGCTTACCCAGCAACTTACCTTTGTGATTGCAACCTTTAGAGACTATTATTATCCCCAATGGCGAATTTCAAAAGAAAGGATTTTATTCAAAATACTTTTTTGTTTTTAAAATCAGTAAGTGCATCTTTCCCAGAGCCTCACAGCAGACTGCCCTCGTTTATTTTACAAATGAAATGTCTGAGACTCAGAAAAAGGTAGGTTACACAGCTTGGGGGGAAGGGCGGGGGAGGGAGGCAGATCCAGAATCTAACCCAGATTTATTTTATCTAAAAAGCAAGGTCTTTTGGTCAATGTCCCACACACACAAATACACACATCCGCAAATGCCCAGTTGTTTCCAGGACAGCAGTGTTCTCTTGTTGATGCGTGCTGCAAACCTGGACATGAGAGCCCTCCTTTTTCTGCCCAGCCATACCTGTAGCTGAGCCAAGAGGGGTCAGTACAGATGGACGATGTCAGGTCTGGAGTCAGATGATTTTTTAAAAACAATCCTAAACATTAGTTTTCTCTTCTATCCTTAGAGATAATAGTGTTATTTATCTGAGACAAGCATTTTGAAAATTAAGTGCAGTAATTGGAGTAGAACATCCATCCATCCATCCCTGTCTGATCAATTGGGAGACGATGAGTCTTCTTCCAGCTACAGGATCAGCCAGGTCTCACAATTGTGTTTTAACCTTGGATGAAGCCCCTCAGGCATGCCCATCCCTTTGGCTACGCAATCTCCTCTAGTCACCACCCCTGTGAGATAGGTCCTGTTCTCTCCATTTTGCAGATGAGGAAATAGATTGAAAGTTGTGAAATCACTTGCCCAAGGTCACACAGACCTATGGGATAGGGCCCCAGGAGGTATTTTGGTTCCTCAGCCTCCGCTATTTCCACTGCATCTCAAACTGCTCCTGGATGCTGGGTCGAAGGGCGAAGATTCCCTTGGACCAGGCAAGAGAACAGTCCCTGATTCCTTGAGGCCATCTTCTCTCAGCCCCTGATGATATCAAGTAACACTAACTGTCCTTAGGATATGTGAGGAGATGAGGGCTTAGCGGGAGGGTTCACACCCTCGTCTTCCTTTAGACCTGCAGGATGTCCCTAAAACACCCTCTGTCCACTTCAGAGAGAAGGCAACCAGGGCCCACAAATGATGAGCAATTTGTATAAAGTCACGGAACAAGAGCCAAGATCTACTGGATTTTCAGAGGCCAAAGCTCTGCAACATGCGTGTTATTGAATCAGTTTATAAAATTCACCTACTTTTTGAAAATCCAAAATGTGCAAAAAAAGTGAAAACAAACGTTTACCTGAACTTCCTTCCTCTGAAACAAAGCTCCGTTACCGGTTTCTTTGTATCCTTCCGCTAATTTTCTACGCAAACACAAACGTGTGGGTACATACATATGCGTATATCTGTTCTGTTATCAGAAATGTCATATGCTATAGGCTCTTCAGCTTACTTTTTTTTTTTTTTTTTTTTTTACGTAATGCACTTGAAGGTCCTTCCCTATCTGTACACAATTTTTTTTTCTTCAACAACGGAATAAAATATTCCATTCTAAAGAGGCATCATGTTTTATTTACCCATCCGCTACTGCCGGACATTTGGGGTTACCTCCAATTTGGAGTTACACGCCGAACATCAAAGGCCCCTGCGCTTCACCGTCAGCGGACACACTCTTCCCTTATCCAGCATCTAAGTTACACACTTACAGCAACGATGGGTTTCGTTTGCCAGTGCCCTGCTCTGTGCGTCGCTTTCTATGGCTTTCCATTGCAGAATGATCCAGAGCTGATGGCCCTCGGGGCCAGCCAACTCTCCCCTTTGGTCTCATCCCACCTAGACCCGAAGCCAGCTCGGAGGCCGAGGCCCCGCAAGCCTCTCTGCGAGCTTCAAAGTGGGAACGATGCTTCAGCCCCACGTTTAGTGGAGTTTCAGAAATACTTCGGGAGCCATCCCTAGGAAGGCAGTCTCTCTGGGCGGGCTAAATGAAACGAGCCCCTTACCCTGGGCTCCCGCGGCCCCTCCGAGCGCTTCCCACACTTGGATACGCCAGGCCTCAGTTTAGGAGCTTAGTCAAGAGGTCACTCGCCTCCCGGAGGCTTCCTGCCATTCTGGAGAAGCCCTTAAGGGTCTTCGGGGCCCTAGGAAACACACGGAGGGCCATCCCATGCTCTCCCAAACTTCACGGTGGTCCCACCACGTCCAGGCTTCCCTAAGCCCCAGCTGCAGACCCCACTCACCATAGGGACTGTCCACCGGAGCCCCGAGGGGCGCGTTCACGCTGACCATGGCGGAGCCCACCCAGCCGGAGACCCGGGGGCATGGAGGAGCCGGGGCCCCAGGCACTCAGCGACGGTAGCGGGAGCCAGTCCACCAGGAAGGCAGTGAGTGCAGCCAGCTGCCACCGCCCGGTTATCTTATTGATTCTTCTAATCACCCAAGGTGGGTGGATACGTTAAAGAGTAACCAGTCACTCAGGGAACCTGCGGCTGGGGACTGTCATTGTTGCCATGGCAACGACAACCTGGCCAGACCAGAGGTCCACTAGGGCCCCAGTCTTGCCCTTTGGGGTTGGGAGGCTCTTGGAGCCAGAATATAGGGGATACCAGCCCCTTCACCCCCAACTTTAGGGAAAGGACTGACAGGACGGGATGAGGAGGTGAGAGTCCAACCTGGGTTGGGTTTTATGGCTCCAAACAATGGGTGTGGCAAGAGGCGGGGAGGGAGGGGTAGGGGAGAAAAAAAGGAAGCTAGGGGGAGTGTATTTATTGAGCACCGACTGGATGCTGAGAGTTGCATACAGGCATTGCCACATTTAAAATTTGGGATGAGGAAATTGAGGTGAAGGAAGAAGTTACTTGCCCGGAGTCTCCCAGCTGGTACAAAGAGGAGTTAGAATGACAACCAACGATTTCTCCATTATCTAACGTATGTTTTTTGAGTGCCTACTGTATACTGAGCTCTGTGCTAGACTCCAGTGATACAGAAATGAGCAAAGAGACATCACCTCTGAGCCCATGGAATTGTGGACTAATGGAGGAGATGGGCATCAATTAGATAACATTAAAGATATACTATTCAGGGACTTTCCTGAGGGTGCAGTGGTGAAGACACCACATTCCCAATGCAAGGTGCCTGAGTTCAATCCCAGGTCAGGGAACCAGTGCCCACATGCCGCAACTAAGACTCAGCACAGCCAAATAAATAATAACTAAATAAATATATATTTTTAAAAGATATTATTCAAAGATATTATTACAGATGGTGAGTGTTAAGAGGAATGGGGAAACACAGGTCTGCCTCCAGGCCTGTGGGGCAGAGGCACTCTGCCTGCTCCTTCCACTGGTCCATGGGTCTCCTTTGCCTCACAAAACGCAATCTCCTGCCCAAATCTGCATTCTGGTCTCAGAATGCAGAATCATCTTACATCTTAGCTGTTCTACACAGTAGGCTACCATCTGGCTTTGGGGGGATTAGCCCCATTTCTTTTATTACAGTGTTGGGGTTCACAGCTTGACTTGGGATCCTGAGCTCTTCATCATATTGGGGGTGCTCAAATGAGAGGCAGGAGAACATGGGACTTAGGATTAGAAAACCCCAGCTCCATTGTCATTATCTTGTATGGATTTGGGTATAGTATTTCATTTTCCCATAGTAACACCTACCTCACATGTTACTTCACTTCTAAAATAGTTAATTGAGGTCCAGTGCCTAAAATCCATTCTCCTATTGCAGTGGTCCTGGGTTTGATCCCTGGACAGGGAACTAGATCCCTTATGTCGCAACTAAGAGGTCACATGCTCCAAGTGAAAAATGATCACGCATGCCACAACTAAGACCTGACCCAGCCAAGTAGATAAATACATAAATAAATTTTTGAAAATGTTGAATAAATAAATAAAACAGCTAATTGATCTATTTCTCTCTGTCCACAGTCTTTTTTTTCCAGTATGCTCACTCAGCCACCTCAGCGGGACCTCTCATCCCCTCTTCATGGACACTGGTGTGTATCCAGCCCTTCCTACCTTCCTTTTCCTCCCTCTCTGTGGCACCTTCCTGTCTTCATTTCCCCCTGTCAAGTTTGCAGCCCACAGTCCATCTTAGTTTCTCTCTTACTTCTGTCTCAGGCCCTTTCCTTCTAATCATCTGACAAAAACCCAACCCTGGATGAGCCTATGTATAATTGCTTTGTTTATGCCTACTCGCCAGCTGCCAATCACTGTTGAAAAAATTAAAAATCACGTAGACGGACAGCTGGGGGCCACCGGAGATTCATGATCACAAACTTCGATGGGTCCCTCCCCAATGCCCGGAACCTCTACCCTGTTTCTCCTCTCCTGGCTTTTCCATTTTCTACCTCTACTTCAGATCTTTTCTCGCCTCGGAAATTGTCCATCTCATTCTCAGGAGGCCGAGGCTTTCCCTTCTTCATAGAGAAAACAAGAGCCTTCAACCTGAACCAGCCTCAAGTCCCCACAAAAATTCACCTGCATTTGCACTTTGCTCACCTCTTTCCCTCCTGATCCACATGGGTCCACACCCTCCCTCTTCCCACTGCCCAGGAGCCCCACATGACCATGTAAGTTCTCTTATATATTCAACCTCTCCCTCTTTAGGCTTTAAAAATCAACTTCATTGAGGTATAATCTATATATAATAAAATTTTAGGTGTACACTTTTATGATTTTGACAAACGTATATTCGTATGTAACTATAACCTTAATCAAGACACAGAACATTTCCATCACCCCCTAAAGTTCCCTTTTTTTCCTCTGCAATTAATCCCCCCAGCACCTCCCACTCCAGGCAACTGCTGATCTGCTTTCTGTCACACTACATTAGATTTGTCTTTTCTAGGATGGCATTTGTCTGTTCTAGAAGGGCATTCACTCTTGTATCTGGCTTTTTTGCTCAGTATATTTGTGAGTTTCACCTGTGTCCTGGTACTTTTTTCTTGCTAAGTAGTATTCCATTGAGTAGATATACTGAAATTTGTTCACCCAGTCACTTGGTAATGGACTTTGGGGTTATCTCTTGTTTGAGACAATTGTGAATTAAGCAGTGGTGTACATTCGTGGGCAAGTTTTCTTTTACACATATATTTTCATTCCTCTTGGTTAAATTTCTACAAGAAGAATTGCTGGTTGTTATAAGATATATATATATATGTATGTATGTTTAATTTATAAGAAATTCCAAACCTATTGTCTATAGTGGTCATACCATTTTTCATTACTGCCAGCAGAGTAAGAGAGCTCCCTTTTTACTCCATATCCTTATCACTGTTTGTCGCTGTCAATCTTTATTTATTTATTTTTTTGGCCCACCCAAAATGGTATGTGGGATCTTATTTAGTTCCCTGACAAGGGATTGAACCCATGCCCCTGCAATGGAAGCTCAGAGTCTTAATCACTGAACCACCAGGGAAGTCCCAGGTGTTGTCAGTCTTTTTTAATTTAAGCAGGTGATATGAGCTTTCTTTTGCCTTTTGTTTGCTTTACACTAGTTTTATAAATGAAGTCATTAGTACATTCATGTGTTAAAAATGAAAATTTTATGAACAGCATATAATGAAAAATAAAAGCTTTTCTCTAACCTTACTTCCCATGTCTCACTCTGTTGAACTTTTTTTTTTAAAGAGTCAGATACGACTAATCGACTTTCATTTTATTATTTATTTGTCTACACTGGGTTTGGGTTGCATCTTAGGTGAGGCATGTGGGGTCTAGTTCCCTGACCAGGGATCGAACCAGGCCCTCAGCATTGGAAGCATGGAATCATAACCTGGACCACCAGGGAAGTCCCTCTATTGAACTTTTAAACAAATTCTTATATATATATATCCAGAAATTATACACATAGACACTGCTCTGCACAGAAAAGTGTTCCTCTGAATTCATATGTGGAAGATCTAACCCCCAATGTGATTGTATTTGAAGCCTTTATGGATGTTCAGTTCAGTTCAGTTCAGTCGCTCAGTTGTGTCTGACTCTTTACAACCCCATGGACTGCAGCACGCCAGGCTTCCCTGTCCATCACCAACTCCCAGAGCTTACTCAAACTCATGTCCATCAAGTAGGTGATGCCATCCTACCATCTCATCCTCTGTCGTCCCCTTATCCTCCTGCTTTCAATCTTTCCTAGCATCAGGGTCTTTTCTAATGAGTCAGTTCTTCGCATCAGGTGGCCACAGTATTAGAGTTTCAGCTTTAGCATCAGTCCTTCCAATGAATATTCATGAATATAATTAAGGTTAAATTAGTGGGGTCCTGATTCAATAGGGTTAATGTCCTTATAAGAAGAGACATGAGAGGACTTCCCTGGCAGTCCAGTAGTTAAGACTCTGTGCTTCCAAAGCAGGAGGTGCAAGTGTGATCCCTGGTCAGGGAACTAAGATCCCACACACTGTGCAGCTTGGCTAAAAAAATTTTTTTTTTTTTTAAAGAAGAGACATGAGATTCCACCCCTCTCCTCCACTACCTATGCAGATACAGTGAGAAGGTAGTTGTCTGCAAATCAAGAAGGGAAATCTCACCAGAATCCAGCTATACTAGCATCCTGAATTCACACTTCCAGCCTCTAGAACTGGGGAAAATGTTTTCTCTTGGTTGAGTCACCCAGTCCATGGTATTTTGTTATGGCAACCCAAGCCCATTTGGATATACACACATGTAAATGCACATAAATACATGGGAACATGTGAAACACAACCTTCTTGTCACCTCCTCGGTCTCTAAGAGCTATCTCCACACCAGCATACCCACCTCGTTCTTCGAGTGGCTATGTACTGTGTGGATGTCCCATAAATGATTTTTCTAGTCTTCTACTGCTGGACACTTAGGTTGTCTCCAGGCTTCTGTCACTACAGTGAATGTCTTCATAAACTTCAAGTATCTTGCGTCAGATGTGGGAGTTTATCTGTAGGTCAAATTTCTAGAGGGAGAATCCTATCAATATGTAAATATGCTATGATATGTCTTTTATTAAAAAAAAAACCTCCCTCCTTAGTTTACTTTCCCATCTCAGTGACAACATCTCCTTCCTTTTGACATTGAACTTTTAAAAAGCAATTTATTTGGCTGTGTGGGGTCTTAAAGTTGTGGCATGCAGGATCTTTGATCTCTAGTTGTGGCATGTGGGATCTAGTTCCCTGACCAGGGATCAAACTGGGGCCCCCTGCACTGTGACCAGGGAATCTTAGCCACTGAACCACCAAGGAAGCCCCTTGACATTGAACTTTTAAAGCAACTGTCTATACTAGTGCTAGGTACTGTTCCAGATGCTTTCTACGTATTCATTCATTTCATGTTTTGAAGGACCTCATGAGGCAGATACAATTTATGTCCCCATTTACAGGTGAGACTGAGGCATTAAGATCTTGACTTACCCAAGCACACTTGGCCATTTTGTGCTAAATTTGTACTGAGGCATTCTGGTTTCAGAGTCCATGCTCTTAACTCTCTTGGCTGGTGAATGTATGAGTAAATAAGCAATCAGATGAGACTGGGGAATGATCTTCAAGAAGCATAAAATATTACGGAGGTTTAAGAACTGTTTCAGACTTCTTGCAGCAAAAGTTCGCAACTTCAAGAGGGGAGGAGAGGGTGAGATGTATGGAAAAAGTAACATGGAAACTTACATTACCATATGTAAGTTAGATAGCCAGTGGGAACTTGCTGTATGGCTCAGGAAACTCAAACAGGGGCTCTGTATCAATCTAGAGGGGTGGGATGGGGCGGGAGATGGGAGAGAGGTTCAAAAGGGAGGGGATATATGTATACCTCTGGCTGATTCATGTTGAGGTTTGAGAGAATACAACAAAATTCTGTAAAACAGTTATCCTTCATTAAAAATAAAAAGTTCCCAACTTCAGTTGGAACAGCGGCTTAGCCAAGCTAGGGTACTACTGGAGTTCTCACTGCACATCTGTAGGGGCCAAGGCTTGATAAACACAAGCATGCCCACTTGGTTGATTCCTTCTTTGACCTGGGGTCTTCTCAGAGACAGTTTCAGAAATGGGGGATCCAGGAGGTCTTCTGTAATTCCCAATGGCACTTTATGCTTCATTATCTCTGTTATTGTTTAGTCACTAAGTCGTATCTGATTCTTTGCGACCGCATGGACTATAGCCACCAGGCTCCTCTATCCGTGGGCTTTCCCAAGCAAGAATACTCGAGTGGGTAGCCATTTCCTTCTCCAAGGGATCTTCTCGACCCAGGGGTCAAACCTGGGTCTCTTGCATTGCAGGTGGATTCCTTACCGACTGAGTCACCAGGAAAACCCCTCATCATTTCTACCTTTGTCCAGTCCCTGGTTTCTCCCTTCTTAGCTGAGAGGCAGGAGAGTGACTCTGGACATTGGAGTCATACAGAGCATATTCAGACCCAACTTCTATGGCCTCAGTTTTTAGGTCCATAAAATGGGAATAAGATCAATACACAGCAGGGTAATTCAGTGAGATTAAGAGTGTCCTCAGCATCTCATAAATGCCAATGGTGATTACTCTGGTTATCCTGTTAACTCAGGACACAGGAAGGCAAATCGGGGGCCTCCGAAGAGCATAGTCATTGGGATCGGAGGGAGCTAAGTTCAAATCCCATATCTGCTCCTTACTAGCTCTGTGACCTGATACATGCCATGGAATCCAGAGGGTCACCTGCCACTTAAATTTCCAAAACAAGGTTTTCCCTGGTAGTGCAGTGGCTAAATTCCACACTCCCAATGCCGGGGGCCTCTGTTTGACTCCTGGTCCGGGAACTAGATCCCAGATGACTCAACTAAAGAGCTCACATGCCACAGCTAAGAGCTGGTGCAACCAAATAAATAAATAAACTTTTTTAAACCAAAAAAAAAATTTTCCAGAACATTTTGGGAATGTGACAAAGGGTTGGCAAGTCCTTCCCCCACCTGCCACATAAGGATATTAATAATTTTTAAGGAAATCTAACATTCATTATCACCATTGTGTGATACACGAAAGGACATTTTAATATTCCCCCTTCCAAAAAAAAATAGGGAGAATATAATCTGAGAATAATGAATTCAGAACCACGTCCTTGTTTTTCTTATTTTGTGCATCTCCAGCGTTTGGAAATGGGCGCTTCTGATAAGTCTCATTTTTCTTAGTTGTAAAGTGGAGTGAGAAGTCAGACACCTGCACCTGTGATCCAGCTGATGTACTTGATGCAAAGCAGGAGCCCAGGGACTGTTAGCACCTGGTCTCCTTTATTTATTTGGCTGTGCCAGGTGTTGGTTGCAGTATACAGGCTCTTCACTGCAGCATGCAGGCTCTGGTTCCCTGACTAGGGATCGAACCAGGATTCCCTGCCTTGGGAGCTTGGAGTCTTAGCCGCTGGACCATCAAGGAAGCCCTTTCGGCCTTCTCCCTGACCTGGTTTCCCCTCAGCCCATCTCCTCTGCTCCGCTTGCTTCTCTCCTCTTTGACCCTCCTGAGGACCAAGACGGGGACCAGAAAGAGCCACTGCAGATCGCAGAGAACTGTGCTGAGGGCAGAGGAAGGTGATCCTGGGGACACAGTTACAGGTCGTAGACTGGGTGGGAATGTCCAAGAGGGAAGAATACTCATTCCATCCAGGATCGTCGGGACTCTGAAAAGGGGCTTGTTTTCCATCCGGGTCTTTGAATGAAGCTCTCTCCAGCCAGGCAGGGAGTGGGCCCCAGCTGGAGGGCAAGGTCTGAGGGAGAGATTTTACTATCACTAAAGACAAAAGGTCTTTTGTGTGTTTTGATAACTGGATGGGGTGGGGAGAGGGGAGAAGGTTTCTGGGAATGAGAATGAGATTCTGTGGGAGAAATAAAGAAAGAAGAGAGAGACAGAGAGAGCCACAGGAAGAAAAAAAAAGCCTTAAAAGAGAGAATTCCCTCAGGCGAGCTTTGCTTTTAGCTTGTCAGTTCTGAGCATTCAGAGAGGTGTCTAGAACAAACTGAAGGAGCTGTCAGAGCCTGGGCTTCAGCCTGGGTGCCTTCCCAGACGAGCCACGCAGCTCTCAGTAAGTCATGCCCTTCCGCTAAGCCTCAGTGGGCCCACCTGTAAAAAAGGTGCCTGGACCCTGCAGTGGCTTGAGCAACGTACACTAAGGGTGGGGTGTCCACAAGCTAACTGCAGTTATTTTGTAAAAGCTTGCAACTGAAATGGTCCCAAATCAGAGAGGGAGACCACTGGTTCGCAAAGACGGCCCAGAAGCTGGTTGGCTATTACTGAATGAATGAAGGTAATTTATTGGATACACAAAGACTTGCGGGTTGGAGGCCTGAGAGTCCAAAAGCTGCTGCCACTGCTTCTTCCAGCCCTGGCTCTCTGAGAACTGAGTCAACTGAGGATGCAGGCCTCTTTCCCGGAGGCCGGAGGAGAAAAAGATGTAACAGGTAAGAAGGAAAGTTAGGAGGCTGTTTTCTCCTGGTACATGCTGGACGTTTAGGAAATGGAAACAAGAGGGAAGAATCAGGTAGGTGAAGTGAGCCCAACTCACATCCTTAAAAAGTATTCCTTGACCCCATCTTGGGGAAGGGACTCTTGGAGCGTCAGGCCCAGCCGGAGGCCTGCCAGAGCCCATGGAAACTTCAGAACCACAGAAGCTTTTTGGACTTGCGTCTCGAGAAGCACATGTTGCTGCTACAGCTGCCTTGGTAGATGGGGGGGCAGGCGGAACACGGCCTCCCCGTCTTGTACGGTGCCTCTCCGATCCAGTTACCCCTGGAAGAGAAGAGGGCCCAGGGAGGTGGGGTGGGGGGGAGGCAGGGTGGCGGGGGACAGATACATGAGCCACCTTCACACAGGTTTTCAAATATCAGCAGGGCCGCTGACTGGCCCTGTAACCAGGTCACGACTGCAAGCCTCAATTTCTTCATCTCTAAAACCAAAAGAAGACATTCCTCCCGCACAGGAATGAGCATATCCAAGCACCTGGCTTGGCAGATAAGCAGTTCCCCACGAAGTGTGATTTTTTTGATTCCTTCCACACAACCACCCCACCCCAGCAACCTCCCCAAAGAAATCCCTCCCTGCCCTCTCCACCAAGCAGATCTGAGTTCTGATCCTGGTTCTGCCAGTTGGTGACAGAATAAAGCATCTCATTTCTCTCTTTCTTTTTTTTTTTTTTTTTGTGGGCCATTTTTAAAGTCTTTATTGAATTTATTACAGTATTGCTTCTGTTTTATGTTTCGATATTTTGGCGCTGACCAGGGATCAAACCCACACCCACTGCGTTGGAAGATGAAGTCTTAACCACTGGACCACTTAACCACTTACCCAGGGACCACTAGGGTAGTTTAGTCCCTAAACTACCTCATTTCTTGGGCCTTGATTTTATCCTCTGAATAAGTTAATGAAATGGTGTCCATAAAAATTATGGGAAAACACTTTGTAACTTACAAAGAAAGAAAGATAGCACTAAGTCGTGTCCAACTCTTGGGATCCCATGAACTGTAGCCTGCAAGGCTCCTCTGTCCATAGGATTCTCCAAGCAAGAATATTGGAGTAGGTTGCCATTTCCTTCTCCAGGGGAACTTCCCGACCCAGGAATTGAACCCAGGTCTCCCACATTGTAGGCAGATTCTTTACCAACTGAGCTATGCGGGAAGCCCCTGTAATTTACAAGGTGATATGCAAATAAGAACTAGAGTAATTAGATACTGGGTCTAATTCAACCATGGGGGACGTGCCCATGAAACCTCTTTGTGGCCTCTGCTGTACATTTATTTTTCATGGACAGTCTTATCCAAAAACCATCCTACCTGCTATGGAATTAATCTTCTCAATGGATTTGAGGAGGAGGGGGAATAGAGGGCCATTGCTTAAAGGTAACAGTTTCTCTTTGGGGTGATGAAAACATTTTGGAAATAGAGGTGATGCTTGTACAACACTATGAATGCAATTAATGCCACGAAATAGTGTATAGTACTTAAAAATGGCTAAAATGGCAAATTTTATGTTTTATATATATATTTTACCAAGATTGAAAAAAATGAATAATGTAATACATACACCAAAAACCCATTGAGTTGTACACTTCAAATGGATAAATTGTATGGTATGTGAATTATATCTCAGTTAAGCAATTTTTTAAAAAAGAAGAAACCAGGAATTCCCTGGCCATCCAGTGGTTAAGATTTGGTGCTTTCAGTTCCAGGGGCCGTGTTTGATTCCTGGTCAGGGAACTAAAACCCCACAAGCCTCGAGGCATGGCCAAACAAACAAAACAAACTTTCATCCCATCATTCTCCTGCTCAAGAATTTTAGTGGTTTCCCATTGCCTGTGCAGGAGTTTGCAAATTTTTATATAAAGGGCCAGACAGTAAATATTTTAGGCTTTGGGGGCCAAATGTCTTTATTGCATGAAGCAGCCCTAGGGATATGTGAACAAATGTCGTGGTCATGTTTCAATAAAAGTTTATTTATAAAAGTAGGCAGCAGGTCAGATTTCAGCTGTGGGCTGTAGTTTGTTAGCCTCTAGCTTACGAATCACAATTACAGTTTTGGTCAGGCCTTCCAGACTGCTCGGGCTTCCCTGATAACTCAGATGGTAAAAAATCTGCCTGCAGTGCAAGGGACCTGGGTTCAATCCCTAGGTTGGGAAGATCCCCTGGAGAAGGGAAAGGCTACCCACTCACTCCAGTATTCTGGCCTGGAGAATTCCATGGACTGTATAGTCCATGGGGTCACAAAGAGTTGGACACAACTGAGCAAATTTCACTTTCCAGACTGCTCTAGTGGCACACGGATCCAGCTTACAAACCGGTTCTTCCCACAGCTCTTTTCTCCATCCAACCCACAGAGTTCTCTTTTCTCCCTCTTCATCCACCTCAAGGCCTAAAATCAGTCCCCAGGATCTTGCTTGGGGCGGCCTAATAATCTCACCACTAGCTTGTAGTATTCGTGATCTCTCAAGTTCCAGTGCCTTATTTTTTCAAACATTAAACACTCTTTGTAGGCAGAAATGGAATCTTTTTCCTCCAAAAGTAATGGCTGAATAACAATAAGTAGAGTCAGCCAAAGTGCTTAGAAAAGTGTGGATTTCTGGTTTCATATGTGTTCGTTCATTCATTCATTCAACCAAGACTTCTAGTGGGCATCAGGATTTATGTCAGATGCTCTGAGTCCACAGTTTTCAAAAGGTGCTCCCAGAAGTTTAGGGGCAAGGGAACGTGGGTGGTAGAGACACCAGGGGATGATGGAATAAAAGTTATCCTTTTTTTGTTTAATTTAACCACTTGAGGGAAAGTTCTGCTTTAAGAAAAACCAACAGTTTGAAATCACTGTAATTAAAGGATATAAAAATGAATCAGGTCTATTTCCTGCTCTCAAAGACTTCTCTTGACCTCTCTCCCACCTAACTGATTGGAGAGTCTGCAAGAAGCAGCTGAGCATACTCACTGCAGCCTTCCTTCCTTTCCTATGGCATCTGCCTGCTTGCAGGGAGCATGTGTCCTTGGTTGCTCTGTTTCCTGTGGGAAGCTTGAAGGGGCCAGCACTATACTTAGAAGAGGCCTCTGGTTGTCCAGTGTTTCTTGTTATTGGATGTGAAGGTCTAGTTCAACAGTGAGCTATTTGCAAGCCCACTTGGCTGGCAGAGCTAAAACACACTCTCCACTACTGGCTACATCAGGAAGACTGCCTATCCACTGTCCACCTGCCTTGGTCCTCTGTCTATCACCCAACTGACTGTGAAGCTTGGGTAAAGAAAAAGGATTCTCGATCAACTCTCTAAAAGTACCAAACTGTGTGGTGTATGGTTATTTAGAACAGAGGAAGGCAAGGTGTCCTGTGTGTCTTCCTTTTCTAAGAATCCTGCCCACCGCACCTTGGGATCCACCCTCCTGCCCCAGAGTCCCCTCGACCTTAAAGCTGCACTCACTTAATGGCGTAGTTGCAGACCAGGTACACGGCCTGGTGCCAGGTGCTGCCCCAGACACGGATGCTGCCACAGGTGTGGATGGCACAGCCCAGCCGATTGGAAGATGCCCACACCATCTGAGAAGGAAGGACAAAGGCAAGGGAGGCTGTGAGAAGGACTTGGGCCTGGAAGGTTCCTGCACTTGCTCAGTTCAGGGTGGATGCATTAGCTGAGGTTTTCCTGGGGGAGGCAACTGTCTCAAAAGTAGAGGATGGAGGCATATGGTACTATTAATATAATGTTTCCCAAACTTTATTTTTTACTACAGTCAACAGTTGGGAGAACAGTTTTATATTGTTACCCAGTGCACCAATACACACACACACACACACACACCTACTCCTCTTGCACAAAAGTTTTATGAACTAATATTTAATCTTATCATATAGAATGATATATGCTAATGTTTTCTATAGTGTTCAATTAGATTTCTTTCTTTCTCCTCTTGTGAACAATGCTTGAAAATCATTGTTGTGTTGGAGATTAGAATACAAACTTTGAAGATAAACAGCCTTGGATCAGTTTCTCAATATCAGAAGCTGTGTGACTTTGACCAAGTCACTTAACCGCTCTGTGCCTGGTCTCTCCTTTGGCAAAATGGAGATAACAATATCTCATGGATGTCAGGAGGGACATTTGGCTTAAGCCTCACATTTCCTAGGGGAATTTTCTCCGGTATTCGACATTTACTGCAAATGATTCACAGAGAAATTGGNACTGCTCTGTGCCTGGTCTCTCCTTTGGCAAAATGGAGATAACAATATCTCATGGATGTCAGGAGGGACATTTGGCTTAAGCCTCACATTTCCTAGGGGAATTTTCTCCGGTATTCGACATTTACTGCAAATGAGTCACAGAGAAATTGGCAGGTCTCCAAAAGAAGGCACTGGTCCTACCATTGGTACTGTTTCTTATAACACTATACTGCCTTGTATTTTTATGTACAATAAGTGGCACCATCTCAATATGAGCACTCAAAATACACTATGATTTTTGGATAATCTTATTTGGCATTTCTTTGGAGAAGGAAATGGCAACCCACTCCAGTTCTCTTGACCAGAAAATTCCATGGATGGAGGAGTCTCATCGGCTACAGTCCACAGGGTCACAAAGAGTGGGACACGACTGAGCGACTTCATTTTCACTTTTCTTTCACTTTTAAGACATCATGGCCTTGGAAAATAGAAAATACTGGGAAACGTTTGGACCTATTGATAGGTACTCTTGAACTTGTCAGACCACACATCTCCATTTTGGGGTCAAACGATATGGTCCACTGACCTAAGACACTCAAAATAAGATCCAGTTCAGTTCAATTCAATGTATATACGGGAAAAGGCTCATTATGTAAAAGGAAGTCCATACAGGTTGCTGTCCACCACATTCCATTTCTCCCACCAGCCCTTCATCTCTACAAAGGGTACCTGGGTATAGTGGGAGCAGACAGGGCCACGGCAGAGCCAGGGGCAGTGCGGGGTACAGTCCTTTGGGGCAGGAAACAAGTAGTGCTGCTTCTCCTCTGACCAAGACCTCACAAGATCCACCACCGAGCGGTACCTGGGAAGGCGGAGGGATGAAGAAACTCAGACTGTGTGCTCGGCGAGCTGTTGAGTGATGGAGTAAAAGAAGGGCCGTGAAGTGACAGGGTGAAAGGAGGGCTCACTCACCGGCCGGAATGGACAGACAGGTTCTGGCCCACGTATCTCATCAGCTGTGAGGGCCCGTGGGCCCAAATGCACTGGGAGGCCCAGGCCTCAGCGGACCTGGCCAGCCGCTCATCCCAGACCTGGGAAAGCAGAAGGGTCATGAAATTCCCCGCAGGAGGAAAACCACCACGATCTCAGTAGTGTCTCGAAATGCAAATATCCATGGTATCATGACTCTTCCATCTCCTGGGAACACTGCAATAAATCCACTTAATTAATAAGAAAACTGAGCCTTAGAGAAGGCTTGTGACTTCAAGGTCAATAGCAAGTCCACACGAGGGCTGATCCACACCTAGTCTTCTGACTCTTAGCCCAATGCCCTTTTTCCTTCACTGGACTTCAAGCTTGGGGTTCCCTGCTCTGAGGGGGGTCCCAGGGATTGGCCTGGGAGTTCCCAGCTATCCCTAGAAGTGACTGAGCCCAGGATAATAGGAAGAGAATGGATTTTTTATTTATTTAAATCTGAAAATGTGTTTAACATTACATTTTTAAAATTCAAAATGTGTTTGTTTTTAATAGTGAAAACATGCACACGTTTACTATGTAAACTGTTGAAAGGAGAAGTGGAGAGTCTTTCATCTTCATGTTATCCTAGTCCCTCCAGCCACTCAGACCCGGGAGGTAGCCATCATTGTGAGTTTCTTGTGTCCAGTTGGAGAAATATTCCACCCCCATAAGCATATAATATATATAAAATGTATATATGATTATATGTAAAAAATATGTGTAATTATATATAATGTATGCAATATATGTAATTATATATCATATTGTGTTAATATATAAATAAAACATATATTATGTAAATATAATAATTATATA
>SJYV01012817.1:382714-397640 GCA_006410875.1 Neotragus pygmaeus | reverse complement strand
AGAGTCAGACATGACTTAGCAACTAAAGTGTTAGTCACTCAGTCATGTCTGACTCTTTGTGACCCCACGGACTGTAGCCCGCCAGGCTCCTCTGTCCATGGAATTCTCCAACCAAGAATACTGGAGTGGGTTGCTATTTCCTTCTCCAGGGGATCTTCCCATCCAGGGATTGAAGCTGGGTCTCCTGAATTGCAGATAGACTCTTTACCAACGGAACCACCAGGGAACAGCAACAGATACATACATATGTATATATATATGTGAGGTTTTTTGACAGATGGCAGGATGCCAGACATTCTATTTGGCACCTTGCTGTTTTCATTTAACCAGATAGGTTTGTCTTAGCGATGATTCTACATCAGCACATAAAAAATACCCTCCTCCTCCTCTGTAATGGCTTCTTAATTTTCCAATCTGTGAATGCCCCAAGTTTTATATCTCAAAAAAGGATCACCTAAAAAAAAATACTAGTTCCCTTCCACTCTGACTTCCTGAGATTCTGAGATATTATTTGTTCCTTCATTTCATCTGTCATTTAGCAAATATTGAACAAGGACTCACAGTCTAGCAAGGAAATGAGACGTTAAGCAATCATTACAGTTGGCTGATGTGAGAATGTGAAAAGGAATCTGGTCTTTTTTGGAGCCATAGAGAGAAAGGGTTCCTTGAGCAAGGGATGTTTAGCTAGATACCTGTCCTGCGGGCTGAAGTCAGCTAGTGAAGCAATGGGGATGTCCAAAGAAGGGTTCAGACATCTCCCCGGGGTTGTGAGACTCATCCATTCTTAAAGAAAGCAGAGGAATGTTTTCTTTATGCTGCAAAGGGGTGAGCTGAGGTAGGGGCATGCAAACCTCTAACCCACACTTACTGACCCTCTCCGGGGCCCCTCCTGGTGGAACTGTCTAGCTCTCTCTTCCACAATACACGCAACAATCAAACACCTGTTGCAGGGAGGGCTTTGCACGCAGGGCTGGTGCTCAATAAATGTGTCATTGTTTGAAAATTGGAGGGCCTTCTATGTGCCAGCCACAGTGTTAATCAATGGATGAGTCAGTTAGTGAACAAATAAATGGCTCCCCCACCTTTAGCTGCCTATCATCTGGGCTCCCATCCCCACCCCTCCCAACACCTTATTGCACCTGATGTTGTATTCTACATAAATGTTGTGGTTGATCTTTGTTTTTTATCATGCCCACTGAAATGGAAGCTCTGTGAAGGACAAGACCTTGTCCATCCTGTTCTCGGCAGTGTCCACGGGGCTTAGCAGTGGTGCCTAGCTCCAAGCAGGAGATGCTACATAAGCGAATGAACACATTGCAAAAGTACAAGTGTTTGCAGGCAGTTAAGGGAGCAGGTATCTGTCTTACAGGGGGCGGCTGACAATCCTTTTCCCTAAAGAAATCTGTAGGTGAACTGGAGGCCTATCTCTACAGGCTAGTTTGGGACAATGGTCCTGGGGGAGGGGCTGCGATAATGTAAAAGCTTCCTTCCTCCCCTTCGGAGTCAGGCTGGTAGGGGGCTGGGGTGAGACACCCACCTTTTCCCCTGATCCCCCATTCTGCCTCTTTGAAGGAAGACATTCCAGGGTCCTTTGCTGGTCAGCTGCTATTTCTCCCCCAGCCTGTGCCCTCCACCCCCACCCCAGAAACCAATCCCCATCTCTCCCAATTCTACCTCCAGAGACTTGTGGACAGACTGGGAGTGTCATCAAACCCCTGGGGCAAAGAGACAATGGCAGGGAAATCTCAGCCAGCCACCCACTGTGGATCCCCAGCAGGAAGCCAGAACTCTTGGAAAAGCATTGTGTTAGTTAAGACAACAGCTTTAGCAGCTGTCAGATCTGGGGTGTAATCCCAAGTGGGTGACCTTCAACAAATTAATTCTCTGCTTCTTGATTTCTTTATTTGGAAAATGCAGATAAATCCCACCTTGAAGGAAGAGGGTTCCGTTTAAGTGCCTGGCGCACAGAGAATGAGCCATAAATCGCAGTCCTCTGCTCCTGCCTGCAGAAAGGACCTATATAAAGCCTTAGTTTTCTCATCTGTAAAATGGGCAGACTTCACAGGGCCCAGATCCTGGCTAGANTTAAGTGCCTGGCGCACAGAGAATGAGCCATAAATCGCAGTCCTCTGCTCCTGCCTGCAGAAAGGACCTATATAAAGCCTTAGTTTTCTCATCTGTAAAATGGGCAGACTTCACAGGGCCCAGATCCTGGCTAGAAAGGCTAGACTCGTGAATGGTCCAGCCCTTCCAGGGCACACTGAGTCAGTTGCCAGAGAGGGCACTGGAAGAGCGTGAGGACTCACCATATACTCCATGTTGGCAGCAGGTGGGTGCACGCTGGCCCGGATGTGGTTGTGATAATCCAATAAGGCACTCATGTCCCGGGCAGAGATGTGGCGCTTCCGCCGGTACCGAGGCACCCCCAGGCCACTCAGGGGCCTCACAGCTGTGCCCTTGGTCTGGGCCAGTGCCAGGGTGGCGTTGGGCATCAAGGCATTCATTGTCTGGCCTGCCCAGAAGAGCAGGCCTGCCAGGCCCACAGTTCCGGGTAGCGGGGGCATAGCTGGCTGGAAGAGGTCCCACGTCTGGCCTCGTGCAGTCAGAGCTGGCTGCCTGGAGGGGGCGGTCATGAGGGCACCAAACCCTGAGTGCTCCCCAGCCTTCCCACCCCAGAGGGTGCTAGCTACTGAGATTTTGACACAGACCTTCCAACACGGCTCTGGTGGCGGGGAGCAATACTCCATCCTTCCCACCCCATGGACTGAGTGGATGGTGCAGTGGGAAGAAATGCCCAGACAGGGACTTCCCTGGGGGTCCAGTGGCTAAGACTCCATGATCCCAAGGCAGGGGTCCCAGGTTCAATCCATGGTCAGGGAACTAGATCCCACATGCTGCAACTAAGAGTTGGCAGGCCACAACTAAAGACCCTGTGTGCCTCAACTAAGATCCGGTGCAGCCAAATAAATAAATATATATTTTTTAAGATAGAAAAAAATAAATGCCAGAAAGTGGCTGAATTCGGACCAGGCCCTAGAGTGAGACAACACTTCAAAGCCGGAGTTCCATCCCACCAGTCTAGGAAGCAGACCCCACATCTCCCCAGACTGGATACCCTCTGAACCAATCTCACTCCACACGGGCTCTGTTGGTGCCCTCAGAGGGGTAGCGCCCACCTCCCCTGAGGCATCGACCAGGGCCCTCTCATCCCCGAGTTGCTGCGATTTCAGGGTGGAGTTCAGTTCAGTTCAGCCGCTCAGTCGTGTCCTACTTTTTGCGACCCCACGGACTGCAGCATGCCAGGCTTCCCTGTCCGTCACCAGCTCCCGGAGCTTGCCCAAACAATTGCAAGACACAGAAAGAAGAGACTGAAAGAAAGAGGCAGACAGAAAGAAAGCGAGAAACAGAGAAAAAGAAAATGAGGGAGACGAAAAGATCACTGACATAAAAAGATCCAGAAAAGAGCTGAGACAAAAAAGGTAGAAAGATACAGAGAGAAAGACATTGGGGCAAAAAGAGAAGGAACATGGGAGGGACAGAGAGAGAGAAAGAGGGGGAAAAAGAACAGACACGACGGAGAAAGAAATGCTGAGAAGAGAACCAGAGACGGGGTCCGGGAGACAAGGCAGCAGGCTCCCCAGGGGCGCGTACCCAGGATGGGCAGCCCAGGCTGGCAGCAGGAGGCGGCCCAGGAGGCAGGGGACCTCTGCAGACGCCGAGCCCGCCTGCCGCCCAGCGACTTAAACGTTCCGCCAAGAGCTGATGGCATCTGACGTCCCAGCCCCCCAGCCCCCTCCCCTTCCAGCCGGGCCAGGCTCGAAGCTCCGCCTGCCAGTCCGCGGGCTTCTCTCTCCTCCCTCTCTCTGCTGTTCCACCTGAAGCGCAAGGGGGCCGGGGCTGAGCTGCCGGTCAGGATCGGGGTGTGGTCAAGGCAGGGATTCCCGGACGAAATACCACCTCTCCTCAGGAGACCTCAGATCCCGAGCCTTTTCTCTGCCTTCCAGACCCTATATATTATGGCCATCTCGCATCCAGAAAGTGTTTTTCTGTTTTCTCCACAAAACCTTCCAGCCCCAGAGTTGGCAGTTTTCATATGGCCCCCATCTAATGAGCCTGGCTGAACTTGGATGCTGAGCTCGACGTATACAAGCTCGGCCAAACCCTCACAAGCAGATAGGATGCCTCCCTATCTTAGACAAAAAACCGGTCTCCAAAGAGGTGAAGGAACAGTCCAAAGTCAAGCCAGCCTGTCTGCTGTGGGGCCAGGATTCACATCCAAGTCTGACCCCAGGGAGGGCCCTGCTAGTATGTAAAAAGGATGTCATTTCTGTAACCAAACCAAATATAGATGCATGGGGGGNACTCTGTGCGACCCCATAGACAGCAGCCCACCAGGCTCCCCTGTCCCTGGGATTCTCCAGGCAAGGACACCGGAGTGGGTTACCATTTCCTCCTCCAAACTGAGCACTACTACTGCTTAAAAGTTATGAACAAATGTTCATCCTTACTCATCATCAAAAGAATAAAAATCAAAATAGCAACAAGATGTTGGTTTTAGGGTACTAAATAGCCAATGATTTCCTTTCCTTTGCTTTTATCCCTCCTTCCCTCCCTCCCTTCCTTCTTTTCTTTATGATACCTTTTATAGGCAAGGGATCATGGAAGCTAAGACTCTTGTACAAATGAATGGGAGTAAACAATTCTTTTATTTTCCCCCAATTTAGCTTTTTAAGATTATTATGAGAAACCAGCAATCCCCCAAGCCCACCTTCCCATTTCCCAGGACTGTTTTCAAATATTTTAGGTGATTCTTCATATTTATCTTAATATCTCTAACTGTATGCTTGTATTGCTCTTTTTTTTTCCAGAATATCTTGTTAGTGCAGTCATGCCATAATTTTGGCTAGCTTAATATTCAATGTTTACATCAGTATGACTATGGAAATGTCAGTTACAGTTGAGCCACATACCATACTATACCTTTCTAGCATATTCTACTTTCCTTGAAATTAATATTTTATTCTTTTAGCTTTTCATGTATTCACCATTAACTCACTGCATTAGAGCCCACTAGTATTGTTTTCCATTTTCATAAGAATATCTAGTGACTCTGGTCTTCTTGAAGAAGTCTGTCTGAACCCTGACCTCATCTCATGGAGCGTGTAGTCTTCTGATCTGTTGCACAGCTTCCTCCTCTGGCTTCGCTTCACTGTCGTTCAGCAATTCTGTTTTCCTCTTGTGCGTCACCACCTCCTTTCCCCAAGCTCTCTTCCCTTTCTTGCCTTCCTCCCTCTTCTCCAGGGAAAAGGTGCATAGGAAATAAGTCATTTCTGAGATTTTGCATGTCTGAAAATGTCTCTTCTGTCTTCACTCTAAATTGATAGTTTGGCTAGGTATATAATTCTTGGCAAAAATTTTCTTTCAGAATTTTGAAAGCACAGCTTCATTGTCTTCTGGCTTCCTTTCTCCCAGGGGGAAATGTACTCTATATCAAATATACTTTTTGCTATAATGTACTCATAAATAAAAAATACACAGCAAAAAGCACCATCTATGCCCTCAGTAATCAATAAATATCATTTATGCATTCAATAGTCAATAAGTGTAAATTCTGTTTAANTACTTAACCATTTGTGCTTTATCTGGAAAATGGGAGAAATAAATGTTCTTTCCTTACAACAATGATGCCAGGATTAAATGAATTCACGTCTAATTGAGTGTGTGCACTTTAGGTGTGTGTGCGTGTGCTTATGAGAGTATGTGTGTTTGTTATAGGTGTACAAGCACATGCAGACACACATGTGAGGGCTTGTGTGTCATATATAGGTGTATGGATGCATACATGACCATGCAGATGTCTGTACCTGCGTGTGTACTCGCATGAGTATACATGTGCTTGTATGTTATGAATGTGCAAACACACGTACAAGCGCGTTCTTCTGATGATTTCCGTGTCATATGCATGTGTTAATGCGTAAGTATTCAAGGATGTGTGGGTGTGTGTGTGTGTTGACAGAACTCCTTTGATCTCTGAGTTGCTGTACTTTGTTGTTGACAAATAATTTCATTTTCTCTTCTCTGATTCCTTGTATTCTCCACAAATAACAAGCGATGCCTTTGCAATGGGAAGGGTCAGACTCACAAGAAAGGTGTTCCATTAAAAAAACCAAAGTTGAAGCACTTGTAATCTTCAGCCTCCACTTCCAGAGACCTTCCTGAGAAGTTCCAGGCAGAACCCAGTCCCCGGTGCCAAGCTGAGCCCTGGCCCAGGTGACGATGCAGGGCTGGGAACTGGGATGGGGCTCCCCAAGTGCGGTCCTCGCCAGACGCATGGAATTCCAGCCCCAGGCAGGCGCCCAGCCTCAGCCTCGCGGCCCAGACAGTGCAGCTGCCAAAGCACACACCTCTTCCCCCGGAGCAGCTTCCCCCAGCCCAGGCTGCCGGCTGGGTGCTGGGGGATGCGGGGCGCACAGAGGCAGTGGGGGGTGGGGGCTGCTGACTCTGCCGCNAGCCTCGCGGCCCAGACAGTGCAGCTGCCAAAGCACACACCTCTTCCCCCGGAGCAGCTTCCCCCAGCCCAGGCTGCCGGCTGGGTGCTGGGGGATGCGGGGCGCACAGAGGCAGTGGGGGGTGGGGGCTGCTGACTCTGACCTCTACGTGGCTTTCTCATCACGCCAGGAGGACGAGAGGCACTGACTCCTACCTAGTTCCATTCTCTGCCTCCAGTGGGCTGGGTGTCCTGGGGCAAGTCCTTATCCTTCTTTGAGCCATTGGAGCAACTAGACTCAGGGCTTTTCTGCCTACAGCGAGCTGAGATCCATGACATACCAGGCGGCAGAGGAGGCAGACACCAACAGCTTTGGCACTGATGACCCAGGAGTGTGTGCGCCACTCTCTCTGAGCGCTAAATACCAACCTCTCCCATGTCCTGGCCACTTGCAACGGTCCAGAGCATTACATCCATGACTCACTTGGTCCTTGCAGCTGCCTTGCCTGTCCCCAGGTTCCCTTTGACAGGTTGGAGTTGTTTAGTTGCCAAGTCACGTCTTACTCTTTGTGACCTCATGGATTGCAGCACGCTAGGCTCCTCTTTCCTTCATCATCTCCCAGAGTTTGCTCAAATTCATGTTCATTGAGTTGGTAATGCCACCGAACCATCCCATCCTCTGCCACCCTTTTCTCCTTTTCCCTTCAATCCTTCCCAGCATCAGGGTTTTTTTTTTTCTGACAAGTCGGCTGTTTGCTTCAGGTAGCCAGAGTATTGGAGCTTCAGTTCAGCAACTGTCCTTCTGATGAATATTCAGGGTTGATTTCCTGTAGGATTGACTGGTTTGATCTCCTTTCTGTCCAAGGGACTCTCAAGAGTCTTCTGTAGCAACAGAACTCAAAACCATCAATTCTTTGGCACTCAGCCTTCTTTATGATCCAACTCGCCCATCTGTACATGACTACAGCAGGTTGCCAGGGGATAAAAATGTTAGGGGTGAAGGCAGGAAATAATCAGGGGTGGCCCAGATCAATGTCCTGGACTGGGATCTCACTTCAGGGTAAGAGCTTTGCTCACCCCTGGATTTTGTCACACTGGATTCAGCTATTGCTTCATCTTCACCCCTACCGGAATTCTCTCTGGTCTTGGGCAAGTGAAGGGGAAATTCTTCTAGATAGCAGTAGTATTTGAGGCAGTACATCTCAGTGACTATCATTGCTGACTCTGGATCCAGACAGCCTGGGTTCGTGGCTTACTAGCTGTGTGTCCACGGGCAAGTTACTTAACCTTTCTGTGCCTTGTTGTCTCACCTATAAAATAAGGCTGCCTTGTGGAGTTGTTGTGAGGATTAAATGAACTGATACACGTGACACAAGGCCTGAGTAAGCAGTCAATAAATGTTAGCTATAATTGATGATAACAACAACAAAAACAATAACAGTCCACATTTATTTAGCACATACTAGATGGGCTTCCCTGGTGGCTCAGATGGTAAAGAATCTGCCTGCAATGCAGGAGACCAGGGTTCGATCCCTGGGTCGGGAAGATCCCCTGGAGAAGGGAATGGCTACCCACTCCAATATTTTTGCCTGAAGAATCCCATGGACAGAGGAGCCCCGCAGTCTGTGGGGTCACAAAGAGTTGGACACAACGGAGCGACTGACACTTTCACTTTTTTTTCAGGTGCCAAGCACTAAGTGCTATAGGGGCCTGATATCTTTTTTTTTTTTTTGGTCCGATATCTTTTAAGTTTTGCTCCAGTTTTATGGATTAGGGTTCAGAATCTTCATTCAACAGATGAAGAAGTGGAAATTCAGAGAGGTTAAGTACCTTGTCCAAGGTCATACAGCTAGTCCCAGTAGAAACTGGATTCCAGTGCCAGGTCTTAACCCAGTGTTCTTTTTAGACAATGAAGGTGCTTTTAAGAAGAGTCTGTGTAGGGACTTCCTCCCAATGCAAGGGCTCAATGAAAAAAAGCCCGTGTTGTACAACACAAGGAATATAGCCCAAATTTTCTAATAACTATGCGCCAAGGAATTGATGCTTTTGAACTGCGGTGTTGGAGAAGACTCTTGAGAGTCCCTTGGACTGCAAGGAGATCCAACCAGTCCATTCTGAAGGAGATCAACCCTGGGATTTCTTTGGAAGGAATGATGCTAAAGCTAAAACTCCAGTACTTTGGCCATCTCATGTGAAGAGTTGACTCATTGGAAAAGACTCTGATGCTGGGAGGGATTGTGGGCAGGAGGAGAAGGGGACGACCGAGGATGAGATGGCTGGATGGCATCACGGAGTCGATGGATGTGAGTCTGAGTGAACTCCGAGAGATGGTAATGAACAGGGAGGCCTGGCGTGCTGCGATTCATGGCGTCGCAAAGAGTCAGACACGACTGAGCGACTGAACTGAACTGAACTGATATATGGATGACAACCTTTAAAAATTGTGAATCACTAGATTGTCCATGAATTTATATGATATGGTGCATCAAGATTGTACATCAAGAGTCGTGCCCAACTCTTTGTGACCCCATGGACTGCAGCACACCAGGCTCCACTGTCCATGAGATTTTCCAGGCAAGGATACTGGAGTGGTTTGCCACTTCCTTCTCCAGGGGATCTTCCCAACCCAGGGTTTGAACCTGGGTCTCCTCCACTGAAAGCAGATTCTTTATGGACTGAGCTGCAAGAGAAGCTTATTGCACATCAACTATAATTTTAAAAGAGAGATTAAAAAGAAGAGACTGTGGAACAGGAGCCTGGTGCTTGAGAGAGGAGACTAAGAAAGTTGGAATGTCCTTAAAGATCTTCCAGATCACCCCTTCCTTTGCCAGTTGAGGAAATAGGTTCATAGTAGGTGAGTGACTTGTCCAAGGACACACAGCAATTGGCAGACTCAAAACTTCAACCCAGATCTGTGTCACTCCAAATCCAAACAAGGGAAAGAGGGAGCTGGGAGGGAGGGGAGTACACGTGAAAGATAGGAATGGTGATCAACAATCTTCAAAACTCTTTGGTCAAATGTTCCAAGTTCTTCTAAAAGACAACAGAGAAAATGAAAGAGATGGAGGTGGAAATCAGTAGAGACTCAAAAGGTACACATTTTTTTAAACGTTTATTCTTATTGATTTATTTGCCTCCATGTGGGATCTTCGAAGTTTCTTGTGGCATGGGAACTCTTGGTTGCAGCCTATGGCATCTGATTCCCCGACCAGGGATCAAATCCAGACCTCCTGCATTGGGAGCGTGGAGTCTTAGCAACTGGACCACCAGGGAAGTCCCTACATTAGTTTATATGGGCAAATTTTTTATGGACTCCACTGTTGAGGTATGTGAACTTGAGTGCAGACAAAGAAATATTATAGAAGTCAAGCTGTGATTGAGGTGGGACATTTAAGGGGCTCCTATTTCTTGATCTGACTGGTGGTTACAAGAGGTTCACTCTGTTGGGTCCCACATTGGTTTTATGTGACTTTCTGTACTTATGTTTTATTTTTCAGTACAAAGTCTTAAAAAAAAATAATGGCAGTGGTAATTTATACAATGACACCTTCCATCTGTCACTGTCCTAACTTTGCATGAGGATTTTAGCCTTCTTTCAACAGTTGAGGATGTGAGGTTCAGAAAAGGAGGTAGCTTCCTCATAGTCATACAGAAAGTAACTCTGGGACCCGAGACTCAACCCTCGTGGTTGGTGTGTCTCTGCAGCCCNCATCTGTCACTGTCCTAACTTTGCATGAGGATTTTAGTCTTCTTTCAACAGTTGAGGATGTGAGGTTCAGAAAAGGAGGTAGCTTCCTCATAGTCAAACAGCAAGTAACTCTGGGAGCCGAGACTCAGCCCTTGTGGTTGGTGTGTCTCTGCAGCCCTGCTGTGGCTGGGCTGCCAGTGGCAGGTGGCACCCGATCCCGCAGTGGGGGGTGTTGGGGAGATCTGACAACAGATTCAGAAACACCGACTTCTCGGAAAATAAATAAAGCACATCCAGAAGCACCTCTGGGCGCCCAGGCCTTCTGCTCTCTCTGTGCCCAATAAGTCTTGTCGCCTCTTCGATGGGTTATCCAGAGGGAGGCAGCATGGTCTAGGAGTGGCAAGGACCAGAGCTGTGACCTCAGATGAGTGACCTTGGTCTGGATGACCCGAGGCAAGTCTCTGAGTTTCAGCTTCCTCATCTGTATAATGGGAACAATAAACAGGCACTACGTTATTTGGCTATCATGATAAATTCAGTGAGATACAGGAAGTGTCAACACACAAAGCAAGTTTGTTCAGTGTTAGCTATTAACCGGCCCAAGCAAACACCACGTGACTCCATTGACAAGAAGCTCAAGAATGGGCAAAACTCGAAGACTTCCCTGGTGGTCCAGTGGTTAAGAATCTGCCTGCCAATGCAGGGAGGACATGGGTTCAGTCCCCAGTCTTGGAAGATCCCACTTGCCACAGAGCAACTCAGCCCATGCTCTACCCTGAGATGCAGTTACTGAAGCCTGCACACTTTAGAGTGATGCTCTGCAGCAAGAGAAACTGCAAAAAAATAGTAACCCCAGCTCACTCTCTTTCCCCAGCTCCAGGAAGCTTGATGGCATGTATATAAAAATTCATCCAGCTGTACACTTAAGATCTGAATACCATAAGTTATACCTTAGTCTTCCCAGATGGCGCAGTCATAAAGAATTCACCTGCCAATGCAGGAGATGCAGGTTTGATCCCTGGGTCGGGAAGAAGCCCTGCAGAAGGAAATGGCAACCCATTCCAGTACTCTTGCCTGGAAAATTCCATGGAGAGAGGAACCTGGCGGGCTACAGTCCCTGGGGTTGTGAAGAGTCAGACAGGACTGAGCAGCTGAGCACACACGCAAGTTACACCTTAAATAAAAGTTGAGTTATAGATGGTTTCAAAAGCCTTTGTTTAATTTCAAAGAGTTCTTTTAACAAGTTTCAAATTAAAATCCAATATAAGAAAACACACACACATACCAACAGAAGTATCCCAATTTTGTCTTCCCAACATACACTTCCTACCCAATACACAGACATATCCTTCCCGGTACACCCACCAAAACCCCCAACACTTTATACACATAGCCAAAGACCCCAACATCCACACAAAGAGAAGTCACAGCCCAAGAGAGCAGACATACCTCAACCTCACAGCACATCCATCTTTAAATAGATGGTTTTCAATTCTGGGTGTGTGTGAAAACACACCTTACTTTTATACACACAGAGACACACACAAACCAAACCCATAGACCAAATTGGCTTGGGCAGATTTGTGAGTCAGACAGACTGGGTGGGGGTCTTGGCTCCACCACTTCCTCACTGCAGGACCTAGTGCAGGTTATGCAACTCCTCTGAGCCTCAGTTTTCTGACCTGCAAAATGGGCCCAATAAGATCTCTCATGAGATGAAATAAAATAGAAAGGAAGACCAGGAGTAAAAAAAAAAGCTTATTGAGGGAAGGAGTTGCATGGTTTGTTTCTGTATCCTCGATGACTCACAACACGTCATTACAGTAGACTCATAGGTGTTGTCAGTTCTCACCAGATTAAATTTGCTACAATCCCAATGGAAATTCCAGCAAGGTTATTGGAGGAAATTGACGAGTGGATTCTGAACTTCGTGTAGGAGAGCCGTGGCCCAGGAATTCTCAAGACACTCCCTTAGTCATAATCTTAGTAATATGTAGTGATTAAGCAGACAATAGAAAAATGAAGAATGAGGGGAGGGTGAGCCTGGGACATAGGGGTGAGCCAAGGGGGACAGCATGGGCAAAGGCTCTGAGCCTGGAGAGCATTTGGTTCATTTGAGGAACTGAGAAAGGCAGGTTAGGGAGGATTAGAGAGGACACTAGTGGTAAAGCACCTGCCAGGAGACGGAAGACACAGGTTCCCTCCCTGGGCTGGGAAGATCCTCTGGAGGGCATAGCAACCCACTCCAGTATTCTTGCCTGGAGAATTCCATGGACAGAGGAGCCTGGCAGGCTACAGTCCCTGGGGTCGGCAAAGAGCTGAACATGACTGAAGCGACTTTCAGGCACGCACACAGAGNACTAAGCACTCAAAAAAATTGTATTTTGTTACATAAATTAAAGAATAATTATTAATATGTGGGTGTAAAGGAAATTATTTTAAAATTTAAATTGTTTCCTTATAAACAGAAAAGAAACAGCAGAAAGTAATAATTATGAATTTTTAATTTTCTTCTTTTTTTTTTTTTTTCACTAATAAGGGTTCCCAAGATGATAAATCACTGTGAGAGGGGTTTCTGGTCCATAAAGGCTTGAAAGATGTAGTGAAAAAATGAGAAGGGGTTAAGCAGAGGATGCCTGGGGCATGAGGAGAAGACCCTGTGGAGTCAGGGAAGGGTCAGAGAAGAATTCTTAGAAGAGTGGATTTCTGTCCAAGCTGGGGTTGGAAGGACTCGCCAGAGGGTGGCCAGAGGAACAGTGGGAAGCAGTCATTCCAGGAAGAGCAACCAGCAGGTGCTTTTTTGTTGGCTGGTGTGCCCGAAATAATTCATTCCTGCTGTGGCAGGGAGGGCAGTAGACAGCCCAATAATTCTCCCAGCGGGCAGCCCTCTGTCCACAGCTCCTGGCCAGAGGGCAGAAGCATTCCTCCCCAGCAGCCAGCCCTTCCCTTCTCTGCAATGCCTCCCTCATCTGAACCTCTGGCCACCTCTCTTTCTGGCCGGAGGGGACAGCTAGCTGCTCCCTTGGATGAGGCAGCTGAGCAAAGCCAGCAGCTGCCAGAGGCCAGGCTGCCTGACTGCCAAACGGCGAGAGGGTTGGATCCACTGGCTGTGCCCCCAGCACACACATGCCCAGCCTCTGGGACCACTTGGGAACAGGATCAGGAGAGCTGGCACCGCAGGGCAGGGATCTGGCTTTGCTCATCTTCCGGCCAAAGAGCAAGAGGGCCGGCCAGTAGCCCCAGCAGCCTGCTTTCTCTCTGGCCACTGCATCCTGCAGACCCCAGGACCCTCCTCTCTGAAACAGTCATGGGGCTGAAGCTTGAGAGTGTTAGTCGCTCAGTCGTGTCCAACTCTTTGCAACCCCATGGATGGCAGCCCACCAGGCTCCTCTGTTCATGGGATTCTCCAGGCAAGAACACTGGAGTGGGTTGCCATTTCCTTCTCCAGGGGATCAACCCAGGGATCGGCAGGAGGGTTCGTTCCTATCTGAACCACCAGGGAATCCCAAGTTTTGGAAGCTGATTGGTTTGATTTGGTTTGGTTTTTTATTTGTTTTTGCCGGAAAAGCGTTGGTAAAATAAGGGGACGGGGGAAAGGCAAGGAAATGGCTCTGCCAGTGTCAGTACAGCAGTTACCTATAGGACCAAGGGAGGCCACTGGGACCAGGGGGTTTTGGGGGTGCAGGCAGAGTTCTGGTTCTTTACCTGGGGATAGTCACAGAGATATTTGCTTTAAAAATATTCATTTAACTATATGTTTATATTTTATAAATCTTATATATTTGTTATATTTCACAATTTAAGAAATGGTATTTTAAAAAAAGCGGGGGGGGGGGTACACCAAACTGGGAATAAAATGCCTAGGTTCTGAGAATGAGTTTTTTGAAAGTTTTTTTTCCTCCAGTCTTCCCATCCAAAGTACAGCATAGAATTCAGATGTACCTACGTCATATTTTAATGCCTCTATTCTTAAAGTTGAGTTAAACATGAATTAAATTGTCTCCTTTACTAGTTTAAAGATTTAGCTAGTTGTTTTATTTTTGTTTCTTATAGAAGTGACATTGATTTATAACATACTGAGCCTTAACTAGGTGCCAGGCACGGTACTAAGTGCTTTACTGTACTTAACGCTCTTCCTTCACATGGCAGGTGGGTACTGTGATCACTTCAGTCTACAGACGGAAACACCAAGGTCCAGAGAGGCTCAGTAACTTAGCCAAGGTTGCACAGCTAGCAGTGCTGAAGAGCTGGGATTCAAACTAGGGTCAGTGTGCTCAAGGGGCAAAGAGCCTAACCTCTGGCCCATACTGCCTCCCAGATCTGACCTTACCGGACTGCTAAAATGACAGCCACACAGTCACAATACTTACAGATGGCAGAGTTTAGAAGTCATGGTGGTCCAGTGGCTAAGACTCCCTGCTTCCAACACAGGGGACCTGGGTTCATCCCTGTTCAGAGAACTAGATCCCACCCATCTCAGGGAAGACCAGGTGTGGCCAAATAAAGAAAAAAAAAATTTTTTTTTAAAGAATACAGTCAGACAGACATGAGTTCAAATCTAAACTCACATGAAAAATGAGGACGGTATTCAGCCAACTTTGTTGCCAGGACAAGTAAGTGAAAACTTGTCTGCCAGCTATGAGGTACGCAGTAGGCACACAATAGATGATCACCTCTAAAATTAAGATGCTCACCGCTCAGGAAATAGACAAGGCCAAATGTCGCTGTCCGCATTTATCAGATGGGAGATC
>SJYV01012817.1:353559-372614 GCA_006410875.1 Neotragus pygmaeus | reverse complement strand
CACCAGGGATTGAACCCACACCCTCGCATTGGAAATGTGGAGTCTGAACCATTGAATGGCCGAGGAAGTCCTTTTATTCTTTTTTTAAACCTCTTGGATTTTAAGTTTATTGACACAAATACTGATTTGCAATAGTGAAGGGAAACTCTGAAAGATAAAACTTCCCCCTTGAGGTGAGCTTCCGTTCTTCTTTGGAATTACAGTGTCTGCGGTATCTTGCAAGAGTCAGTCCAACTTTGCTCATCTACTTAAAACCCTAGTTTCTTTCTCCAGCAGCTTCATCAGATACCTGACAGGTCTTGACTCTAGCCAGAACCTTGCATGTCAGTCCCGGGGAAGACTTTCATGACAGGTGCTCAGGTATTGTCTGAGGAAGCTTTGGGACCCAAGAAAGAGTCTGACTGCCTCTGGCCCACCTTCCTTCCTTGCCCGCTCATGGAGGCTTGGCTGAGACTAGATGATGAGCGTGGTCCTGGCCCCAGGTGTCTCTTGCGTCTCTTGTGTCTGTTGACCGCGCCTGGTCTCCAGGTCATCCACCTTTGATGAACTCAGGGGTGGCAGACAAAGCAGCTGCTTGCTTAATCCGGCCTGTGTGCGCTGGATGCCCAGCAGCCTGGCAGACAAGTTCCTGTCATTTGAGAGTTTCCATGAATTCTGGAGAAGGAAGTGGCAACCCACTCCAGTGTTCTTGCCTGGAAAATCCCAGGGACGGGGGAGCCTGGTGGGCTGCCGTCTATGGGGTCACACAGAGTCTGACACGACTGAAGCGACTTAGCAGCAGTAGCAGTAGCATGAATTCTGGTGTTTTGTTCCACACCTCTGTGCTGGTTATTGGGTTGGCTAAAATGTTACAGAAAAACTCTAACGAACTTCCTGGTCAACCCGATAATTAATCAAAGGGAGCTTGTGAATTATTGGCTCTGAAAGGGATTTTAAAGGTCATTTCGCCCCTTGAGTTCTATTTAACAGTTGAGAAACAGAGGCCCAGAGAAGTGTGGTGATAAGTCAGAGTCAGGATTGGAACCTGGGTCTTCTAGCCTGAAGCCAAGCTTCTCTCTGATCATTTCTGCCACGTGGGAAAAAGCTTTGGTGTAGAAAAAGCATGGGTTTGGGGGCTGGCCAAACCTTGGTTTTCACCTGGGCTTGCTGGTTGTGTGAGTGTGATCCTGGGCAAGTTACCAAACTATTCTTTATCTATAATATGGGGCTAATGACACCTTCCTCACAGGGTAACTGAGTGTTCTGTGGGAAAGTGGATGTACATTAAAGGTCTGTAATTACTTTCCTGAAAGCAAATAACATAGTGCTTAAGATAGTAGGCCCTGGATTTGAACCCCAGCTCCGCCACCGATGACCTCCACTTTGGGCAAGATGCTTCTCTGTGCCTCTGTGTTTGTATCTCTGTACAGATAAAGTTTTCTTATTATAAAGTGGGGATAAGAGCAGTACCTCCCTCATAGAGTTGTGTGAGGATTAGGTGTTAATGGCTTCCCTGGTGGCTTAGATGATAAAGAATCTGCCTGCAATGTGGGAGACCCAGGTTTGATTGGGAAGATCCCCTGGGAAGGGAATGGCTACTCACTCCGGTATTCTTGGCCTGGAGAATTCCATGGACAGAGGAGCCTGGTGGGCTACAGTCCACAGGATCGCCAGGAGTCGGACACGACTGAGCAACTAACGCTTTCACTTTCTTGAGGTATTCATAGTTCACACACTTATATAGGTGAAGTTGTCGTCTCTAGCTTTTATCACCTTTTTGCCTTTTTCCCTGCTCACGAGTCCAGAGTCCTGAGGCGTGACACGGGACTCTCCGCCACATCCCCGCTCTTCACCTCCGCTTTCCTCCTCTACCAGGTATTTTGTCAAAGTGGCCTGGGCCTGGACCTTCTGCCTCCTCCTGCCTTTCATCGCCCTCACCAACTACCACCTGACGGGCAAGGCCGGCCTGGTCCTGCGGCGGCTGAGCACCCTGCTCGTGGGCACGGCCATCTGGTACGTCTGCACGGCTATCTTCTCCAACATCGAGCACTACACGGGCAGCTGCTACCAGTCGCCAGCCCTGGAGGGGGAGAGAAAGGAGCACCAGAGCAAGCAGCAGTGCCACGGGGAAGGGGGCTTTTGGCACGGCTTCGACATCTCAGGCCACTCCTTCCTGCTGACCTTCTGCGCCCTCATGATTGTGGAGGAGATGGCTGTGCTGCACGAGGTGAAGACGGACCGGAACCACCGTCTCCACGCAGCCATCACCACCCTGGTGGTGGCCCTGGGCTTCCTGACCTTCATCTGGGTGTGGATGTTTCTGTGCACGGCCATCTACTTCCACAACTTGTCCCAGAAAGTGTTTGGCACCCTGTTCGGTCTGCTGGGCTGGTACGGGACGTACGGCTGTTGGTATCTGAAATCCTTTTCTCCAGGACTCCCTCCCCAGAGCTCCAGTTTGAATTTGAAGCAAGACACTTACAAGAAATAAAAGAGAAACAAAAGGAATGAGGGCAGGACTGGGGTTAAAAGGTTTTTTTCCNGCTGAGAACGGGACCAAGGATGGAGCTTTGGGGGCATCACGATTGAGATCTTGGGCAACAAGAAGCAACCAGCAAAGCAGCATGAGAAGGAGGAGCGTATGGGGTGGGAGATGACCCAGGAAAGGGCGGCACCCTCGAAGCCAAGATAAGAAAGTGTGCCAGGGAGAGAGGGCTCAGCTGAGGTCAGGTGCTGCCGGGAGGGCACAGAAGCGGAGGCTGAGACCTGGAGATTGCATTCGGCGGCTGCCGACCTTGACAAGAACAGCTAGAGTAGATGCTGACAATGAAAGCCTGGCTGGAGGGAGTCCAAGAGAGAAACGGAGGAAGGGAAATGGAGACGTTGAGCAAAAGTCACCCTTCCAAAGAGTTCTGCTGCTGTAACAGGAAGGATACACCGATACTATGAGATGGGTCAAAAGTGTTTTCGTAAGTTGGAAGAAAAAAAAAAGTTGATGGGAATGATTGAGCCAAGAGAGGAAGAGATGCTACAGGAGAAAGTGGAGAGAATTACTGCTGTGGTTGTCCTTGAGTGGATGAGCGTGGGTGGCATCCAGTACACAGGGAAGGGACTGGCCTTAGCTAGTTCAAGAACAGTTCATCCTTGGTAACAAGAGCACTGTCTTTGAAGACATCTAATTTTCTTCTAAGTTTCAAATGTAAGACATCCACCCGAGAGAGAACAAGCGATGCCAATTAAACTACTGAGAACCTTCCAATTTCAGGGATGTTGACGTGATTTAACAAAGATGCATCTTAGAATCGATAAAATACAGTGTAAGCACAGGCACTAGGACTGGTGGGAGGGTAGCTATGGGGGTGAGTTGAGAGTGAGGATGTGGGAGAATCAGCTGGAGGGTTCAGGAGAAAGGCGAGGCAGTAAATCGCCATCTGAAGAGGAGGCAGTGGGAGGCCTGGGGCAGCAGGAAGGCCATCTAAGGCTAGTGGTCATGAGTTCAAAATGAGACCTGCCAGGGACTTCCCTGGCGGTCCAGTGGCTAAGATTCTGCATTCCCAATGCAGGGGGCCCAGGCTGAATTTCTGATCAAAGAACTAGATCCCACATGCTACAACTAAGAGTTCGAATGCTACAACTAAAGATACCACATGTGGCACCGGAGATTACATGTGCTGTAACCAAGACTTGGCACAGCCAAATAAACAATCATAAAAAAGAAGAAAGAAAGATCAGCCACCATCCTTGTACATTTCTCCAGCCATGTTTAGGCTCCTGGGTATAGGCTGAATAGGTGGAGAGTGGTCTGAGGTTTTGAAAGCAGTTCGATTCCTGGAAGTCTGCTGGAGAAGAGAAAAAGCTATCCACTCCAGTATTCTGGCCTGGAGAATTCCATGAACTGTATAGTCCATGGAGTCAAACTAGACATCATATTAAAAAGCAGAGACATTACTTTGCCAACAAAGGTCCGTCTAGTCAAAGTTATGGTTTTCCCAGTAGTCATGTATGGATGTGAGAGTTAAACTATAAAATAGAAATCTGAGTGCCGAAGAATTGATGCTTTTGAACTGTGGTGTTGGAGAAGACTCTTGAGAGTCCCTTGGACTGCAAGGAGATCCAACCAGTCCATCCTAAAGGAAATCAGTCCTGAATATTCATTGGAAGGACTGATACTGAAGCTGAACTCCAATACTTTGGCCACCTGATGCGAAGAACTGACTCTTTGGAAAAGACCCTGATGCTGAGAAAGATTAAAGGCAGGAGGAGAAGGGGCGAGAGAGGATGAGATGTTTGGATGGCATCACTGGCTTGATGGACATGAGTTTGAGCAAGCTCCAGGAGTTGGTGATGGAGAGGGAGGCCTAGTGTGCTGCAGTCCATGGGGTAGCAAAGAATCAGACACAACTGAGCGACTGAACTGAACTGAGGTTTTGCAAAGTGTGATGAAGTAGGAGAGGGATAAGGGAGCTGAAGGTGCAGACAAGTGGCTGCCAATAAAGATGGATCAGGGAATTACTGCTGTGTAAGAAGAGGGGTAAGATCATGATCAGGGTGACGGACAGTGAGAGGAGGCAGGACCAAGGGATGGAAGTGCCGGGGTACACACTGGATGAGTGTAGACAGATTTGAGAACAGGGACTAAGCCATGGGACATGCCAAGGTTTAGATATTGGGCAATGAGAGAAACTAGTGATGGTGCACAACAAGGCACAGTCTGTGAGGTATGAGATGAACCAGGAGAGTGTGATTTCATTTCCTTAATCCACACATCAATCCAATCAAATATGTGCTATTATTATCCCTGTTTCACAGGCGAGGGAATTTGAAGCCCAGAGCGGTTAAGTAACTTAGTAGAAGCCACACAGCTAGTTAAGTGGCAGAGCAGAGTGTGGATTTGAACCCAGGCCATCTGGTTCCAGAGCCTGTGCTTATAACCACTGCATTAAGCTGCTTCTTTCTATATGCATATACGCACATCTGTATGTATTTCTGCAGAAACACAATCCCCTTTCAGTGGGTGCATTTTTATTTGGGTCTGTGTGTGGACCTATGTGTCTGCAACCTGCATGTTGTGTATGTTTAGCCATGTGAATGTCTGCTCAGATCCATGCAGCTGATTGTGGATAGGCATGTAGATAGCTGCACACGTGGGTGTCTGTGTCCATGAAGTGGGCTGGATTACCACATGTGTGAGTGAAGTGTACACCCACGTGCATCTGGTGTTTGTCTGCAGACAGATGTTTTGAAGCATGTACATGTGCGTCACTATTTAAGAATATCCATTCCTGGGACTTCCCTGGTGTCCCAGTGGCTAAATCTCTGCACTCCCAATGCAGAGGGCCCTGGGTTCGATCCTTGGTCAGGGAACTAGATCCCATGTGCCACAGCTAAGTGTTCAAATGCAGCAACTAAAGATCTCGCATGTGGTAACAAAGATCAGAGATCCCACATGGTGCAACTAAGACCCAGTGCAGCCAACTAAGTAATAAAATAGAATGTCTTTCCATAAAGAAGAGAGAAAATAAACTAGTGGTTGGACTTTCCTGGTCGTCCAGTTGTGAAGAATCTGCCTGCCAGTGCAGGGGACACGGGTTCAGTCCCTAATCCCGGAATATCCCACATGCCGTGGAGCAGTTAAGCCCGTGCACCACAACTACTGAACCCACAGGCCGTAGAGCCCTCGAGCTGCAACAAGAGAAGCCACCGCAGCGAGAAGCCTGTGCACAGCAACTAGTGAAAGCCCACTTGCAGCAGTGAGGAGCCAGAGCAGCCAAAAACAGCTCATTAATGACTTTAAAAAACCCTAGTGGTTACCAAAGGGGAGAAGGAAGGGGGAGGGGCAAATTAGGGGTATGGGATTAAGAGATGCAAATTTCTATGTATGGCATAGATAAGCAAAAAAGATATACTGTATCGCACAGGCAATTGTGGCCATTACCCTGTAAAGACTTTCGATGGAGTATAATCTGTAAAAAACCTGGGTTACTATGCTGTATACCTGAAACTGACTTCCCTGGTGGCTCAGAAGGTAAATTGCCTGAAACTAATATAACATTGCCTGAAACTAATATAATGGTGCGG
This sequence comes from Neotragus pygmaeus, assembly GCA_006410875.1. NCBI lineage: Eukaryota > Metazoa > Chordata > Mammalia > Artiodactyla > Bovidae > Neotragus > Neotragus pygmaeus. The sequence continues at coordinate 366,557 of SJYV01012817.1, read as the reverse complement.
ATCAACTATACTTCAATTTAAAAAGAAAAAGAAAAAATATGTCCAAGATTACTTGATACTTGTCTCTTTTGTGGAGCCCAATTTTCTTCCCCTTGAATATGGGCTGTATTTAATGACTGGCTTTGAATGAACAGAATGTGCAAGAAGTGACAGAATGACTTTCAAGCGTAAATCATAAAAGATAATGTGGCTTCTGCTGCTTCTATCTCTCTGGGGTCACTCACTCAGGGGAAAACCAGCTGCCATGTTGTGAAGAAACTCAAGCAGCCCTAATAAGATGCCCACATAGGAACCGAGGTCTCCTGGCATCAGCCACTGACAACTGAGACCTCTAGTCAAGACCCACATGAATGAGCCATCTCCGATCCTTCAGCTCCAACTGTTGCAGCCCCAGCCAAAAAGCTGGACTGCAGCCTGCATCATGCAACCCCAAATTAGAACCACTCAGCCAAGCTGCTCCAAATTCCCGATTCACAGAAAAATGTGTGCTATGACAGAAGCTTTTTGTTTAAGCTGCTGAGTTTGGGAACAGTTTGGTATAAGCAATAAATAACTAATAAGCAGGTCTTGATGCGTCTTTCTCTCTCCACTACCTTCTACACGACATTATCCAATTCTATAACTTGAATCACAACATATATGGGAATTCCCTAACAGTTCAGTGGTGAGAACTCCATGCTTTCACTGCCAAGGGCGTGGGTTCAGTCGCTGGTCAGGGAACTAAGATCCTACAAGCTGCATGGCCAAAATAAGTAGATAAATAACAAAACCAAAAAACCCACGGATATGCTGAAGACTTGCAAATTTTCATCTCCAAACTCTGACCTCTCCTTTGAAAGTCAGACTGGAATATCTAATAGCTTACGAGACATGCCTTCTTGGGTGCTGCAAAAGCATCTCAAACTCACTGTGTCCCAAACTGAACTCTTGGGTCCCCCTTGCCCATATTGGGAAATGGTATCATCAGTAACTCAGAACAAGACCTCAGAAGTCCTCTTGGATTCCTTTCTCCCCTCCTACTCCCCACCCTTCCCCCGACACCCTCAACCTTTCAGCAAGTTCCTGCCCATTTTAATCTCCAAAATACCTCTGGAATCTTTCATGCCTTCTATCTCCACGGCCACCACCATCTCATCTGCGCTTCTGTCTCCCTTGAAACCCACTAAAAGTAAAATCAGAACACCTCACCCCGAGGAGACTGCAGAAACAGCCACAAATTCCTCCTATTCTTGCAGGCACGGCCCTTCGCAAGGCTTTACTGATTCTGCCACCAAGAGGCAGAATCCAACCCTCCACCTATTAAATCCTAGCTCTGCTGTGTCACTTGCTTTAGCCAACGGGGCTTTAGTCAATGTGACACAAGATGCTTAATATGTGTTTGCACACTGGGTCTTTGCTCTCTTGCTGCTCTCAGAATCCCTGTGACCATCATTCCACTTAGTCTTGCTTAGCCTTCCAGATGATGGGCAACATGTAGTCCAGCTAAGTCCAGTGGCCCCTGAACACTCTTCCGTAATAGCCCTTCTTCAGCACCCTCTCAGATAGAAATGAGAAAATTCCTTCTTGAGGTATCAGGTTGGTCAAAAAAGTTCATTCAAGTTTTTCCATAATATCATGTGGGCAAACCCAAAAGAATTTTTGGCCAACTCAACATATATTCCTTTTACTCATTTAGCCATACAGCACTTTTTTTGTAGAAAGGATTTATGACAGGTGGTTTCAGCATGCATGACCATGTCCCTGTTTAGGACCTTAGGTACCTGTGTGTGCCTTGCACTTGGAGCCTCAGCTGTGAAATGCTGGACGAACATTGGACCCACCAAAAGGGAAGCTGTTCTTGTCCTAACTATGCCATTTAAGAGCTGTGTGACCTTGAGCAAGTCACTTTACCTCTCTGAGGCTCAGTTTTCTCATCTGAAGAATGCACATGTCTTTAGCTGTCACATGTAATAAACTAGTTTGTTCTAAACACCGTGCTGAGTGCTTTTCACTTTTTAAAGAGTTCCACAGGATGGATTAAGGTTTTTAAACTGTACTATTACCATCCTATTTTGGGCTTCCCTGGTGGCTCAGAGGTAAAGAATCCACCTGCAGTGCAGGAGCCACAGGGGATGCGGTTCAATCCCTGGGAAGATTGTCTGGAGGAGGACATGGCAACCCGCGCCAGTGTTCTTGCCCGGAGAATCCCATGGACAGAGGAGCCTGGCGGGCTGCAGTCCACCGGGTTGCAAAGAGTCAGATACGACTGAAGCGACTGTGCACATGCACACACATCCTGTTTCACAGATGAGGAAACTTGAGGCTCCAACCGGGAAAGAAGCTTGTCCAAGTCACACAGTATAGGCAGCAAAGCTGGAACCCTAGTTTGAATCTGTCTGACTCTACACCTATCTTTTAGAATACTATGCTCCACAACCTCTCCAAATACAGACATCTATGTGTGTGTGTGAAGCTGTAAGTGTAGCAATGCAAGTTGCATGGCTTCCACAAATTTGCATTGTTGAGGAGACCGGACTAACAGGCCACCTAAAGTAGAGCAAAATAGGAAAGTCCAGAATGAAATTTGAAGAAGGTGATGGCAAAGATGGTGGATAAATGAAGACAAGGAGCAGAGTGGTATGGAGAGGGTACTCCAGCCTGGAAGAGTGGCAGGTGCAAAGATGTGGAAGTGGAAATGAGGCTGGCATGCTTAGGGTCCCAAGAAGAGATGCACTTGAGAATAGAAACAGTCAAGATCAGAGAGTCTGGGCGAGCCTAGATGTATGGCTACAGCATGAAGGAGACATGATACATCCTTCAGTGGGGGAAAGGTGAGGTGGTATAAGGGATAATGGTCACTACCGTCACTACCACCATCATCATCGCTCAGTTCAGTTCAGTTCAGTTCAGTCACTCAGTCGTGTCTGACTCTTTGTGACCCCATGAATCGCTTAACCTTTATTAAATACCTACTGTGTGCGAAACGCTGATTTAAGCATTCTACATGTATAATTTCATGCAATGTCTCAGCATCTCTCTGAAGTAGGTCTTATTATTATCCCCATTTTATAGACAGGGAACCGAGGTTCAGGGAGGTGAAGTACCTGGCCCAGGGCCATTCAGCCAGCAAGTGGCCAGCCCAGGACTAAACCTAGGTTTTGACTCCATGGCCCATGGTCCTAACCATCTGGACAGTCCTCTGAGATCTTTGGGGAAAAGATGCTGAGACATAGACAGGCTGGGCTGGATGAGCTCCAGCACTCACCTACCCCAGAACTGGCACCCACCCTCGTTCTCAAGCTTCCTCTTCTCCAGCTCAGCCTCGATCTGGTCCAGCACCATGGCCAGCTCCCCCAGGATCTTCTTCAGGTAGCTCACGTCATCATGTTCCAAGATCTTGGCCTGCGGGCAGGACAAGCAGGAGCTAGAGGAGCTGAGTTGGCTTCAATAGGGCAAAGATGACCAGGGATGGAAGAATCTTGGTCCAAACCCCCTTCTGCAAACCCGGTCTCCAAATAATCCCTCAAGTGTATTGGATTCCCCAACATTACAAAGCAGCCTCATCTGCTGCTCACAGCAGCCTGATGAGCTTAGCTGTCCCTTTCATGGGTATAAAAGCTGATTGATAGTGGCTCAAAGCTGCCCCTTCTCCAGAGAACTGCTTTTGGCCAAAAAGGAGTTTCCTGGAAATATTTGAGAAATACTTGGGCCAATGGCTAATACAAGGGTATAAAAGTTTATCCCTTTGTTCAAGGTGACTTTGTGATACCCTTTAAGGTCCAGATCAGGTGAACTTGGATCCTTATTCATTCCTACCCCATCTTTACTGGGTTCTCCTTAAAGCACTCTCTCAATACTACATTTACCCAAGAACCTCAGTACTAAGCTCTGCTCTTAGAGATACAACTGAAGACATGAAGAAAGGGAGGTTCCAGGGGCACAGTGACTTGCTCAAGGTCAAAGAGCCAGTAAATGACAGGGGAGACAGAATTGGAAAAGCAAGCCAGTGGTTTTCCTGTTTCAGGTCATCAAATGATTTCTACTTAGAACCAGCTTCTCCCAGTTCTTCTCTTCCATGGAAAAGACGGTGGGAGAGGGGAATGAGCAGACCTAGGGGCACTCACCATGAGCTTCTTCTGTTTAGAAAGGTAGGGTTCAGAGAGCTGGGGCTCCTCTTCGTGGTCCAATTTCATGAGGTCTGTGGTGGCGTTGGCTAAATGTCCTGGGGAAAGAATAGGAAAAGTCCCATTCATCTGATACATGGTGCTTTTCCTTTCCCTTCCCCCACACCTTGGAATAGGTTCCACTCAAACACCAGTCTGGAAAGTAACAATATCAACAGGCATAACCAGCAGACATTGTGTCACTTCAGGCCAGGACATAGGGATGGATGAGATGCCATCCTGCCTTAGGCTCAGGCTAGTGGGAGAGACAGACCCTTAAGAGATATCTATGACACAGCATGGCCAACCTCTAATGAAGAATGAATGGATACTGTGGGACCCAGTGGGCCACCTGCCTAGGGTGCAAGGTATCAAGAAAGCTCAAGGAGGAGGAGACTCTGGGGGATGAGTAGGAGTTTGGCCAGAAATGAATATCACCCTAAACCTGGACAAGCTCCTATTTCAGTTTCCATTTCCTCCACCCCTTTCTGTAGTGAAGAAACAAGTTCAGGGGGGCTAAATAATGTAACACAACCAGTAAACAACAAGCAGAGATTTTGAAGCAGGATCTGTCTGATTCTCACCCTGGTGCTCACTCACTGTAAACCACAAGGAAAAACTTGTTCAGTTAAACAAATGAAAAATCATAAAAGAGCTGGGTGTCCACTTCTGGTGAGGGAACTTCCCTGAAGATATAGGGACATACTGATCATGTTTTCTGGGAAAACTGGGCTTTTTAAAGATGTCCAAAAGGCCAGTGGTGGAACATGGGGCAGTGATGGAACTCAAGGCAGCACCGTAGAATTATTTTTAATGGGAGAGAGGAACTGTTCTGTAACTTACCTTAAAAAGTCTAACTGTGAGCCATGGGTTTTACAAGAGGAGGTGGAAAGATTAAGTGGGATAAGATTCTGTGGAACAGATTCCATGTGTGGAGTAGAATTTCTCCAGAATTCTTAGCCAGTAAGTCTGGGACACAGTGGATCAGGTGGTGCATAAACCTGACCTGCCTTCTCCCCTGAGCCCCAGCTCCATTTGGACATCTCTTGGGCTCCTCAAACTCATCCTCACCCAACCAACCCCATCACCTTCTCTGCTCCACCTGCTCCTTGTTTGCCTGCTCCCCAAACTGCAGCATGCTTGCCCCACACTAAGCCAAGCCAGATGCCTGGGCGTGTGTGTGTGCTAAGTCACTTCAGTGGTGTCTGACTCTTTGCAACCCAATGGACCGTAGCCTGCCAGGCTCCTCTGTCCATGGGGTTCTCAGGCAAGAATACTGGAGAGGCTGGCCATGCCCTTCTCTACTGGATCTTCCCGACCCAGGGATTGAACCTGCGTCTCTTACGTCTCCTGCATTGGCAGGTGGGTTCTTTACTAGTAGTGCCACCTGGGAAGCCCAGATTACTGGGGATTGTCCTCAACTCTGCCTTCTCCTTCCTCCCCAAACCAAATCTGTCACAGTTTCTGTTGACTTTCCTATTTAATCTTTCTCACGTTTAACTTCTCCCTTTCACTTTTCTGACTTGCCTTTAATTCAGACCTCCCTTGCTCCACTGATCTCTTGCCTGGAATCTGTGACTTACCCCTAGTCACCAGCACTCTCTCCCCTCCAAGCCCTTCTCCCTGGTTCTGCCAGAGAGACCCTCCTCAAACACACACCTGACTATGCCACTCCCAGCTGAAAAGCCATCTATTGCTCCTCACTGCCCTCAGAAAATGTTCAAGCTCTTCAACTTGCCTTAAAAGATGCAGCAGGATCACTGCCTCTTCCCTTACCAACTCCATCTTCTTCCACTGAGTTCCCCCAACTGCCTCTGTCCCCATATGGTAACATTTCAGCCCCTCCAAATGCTGGGTAATCCCTGAATGTCCAGATCATTCCAAACCTCTAGGCCTTCGCTCTGACTGCTTCTTCCTGGAAGGGCCTTCTCCTGTATTCCTGAAACTCCCCTTCCAGATTCAGCTCAAGATCACCTCTTCTACGAAGCCTTTCCTGATCCTCTAGGTCTCTTTGTCCTCCAGTGTATGCTGTACAGATTTTCAGAGAATGCAAACACATCAATCACCTGCCATTACACAAATCTATTCACACTGTGGTGTATGTGAAAAGTGCTCCCGCCCCCGACTTGTGCAGTGCACAACATGTACTGCTGTACATGGAGATTTTGATGCCAGTGTACTTATCTCTGGATGTGCATGTCCCCTACCAGAACCTGAGTATTTGGAGAACAGTGAATATATCTGATTCATCTCTGTTCCCTCAAAAACCAGTACAGGCCTGGCACAGAACAGGAGTTTCTGAATGAATGCATGGAACAGAATGAGAAAATAAATGAGTGACTGCAATTGTTCAGCTTCTGAGGTTTCACTGTCCACCATCCTATCTCCTGGCCCAATAGCAGCAAACACACTTCCCAGATCTTTCAGCTATGGGGCTATATTAAGTCTCATTGATGTTTTATGAGTTTGAAGTTCAAGGACAGTATCTCCTCCTCTTGCCAGTCACCCAAGGCTGCCCATGTGGCTTTCTTTAGACCCCAGGAGGGCAGACCAGGCCAAGGAAAGACATTTGACTAATTGGGATGGGGGAGGGGTCACTGCAGAATGACTTCTGCATCCTGTGAGGTCCTTCCTCTCTCCCTCAGCTGGGCTGGAGTCTTGAGATCCTCTCTGCACCCCAGTGCCTTCTAGGTGCCTTCAAATAACTCAGGACAGGATGGGGGAGCATGCCTATCTTTCAGAAGCACTTAGGAACTCCTTCCACCTAGTCCAGACCAGCACCACTGCTCACCTAGATGACAGCCCAGACCCTTTAACTGTCCCCACCCACTCTTCTTTCTGTTGAGTGATTTTTATAAAATGCCAATCTGAGCCTGTCACTTTCCACCACTGTTTCTCTGCTGCTCACCAGATAAAACTCCAGTTCTGCCAGTCCTACCCCTAGATTCACACCAGGACCACACCTACCCCCACTGGGCTATATACATCAACCCCATTAAGTGTCCTTCGGTTTCACACCACGCCCTCTCCAATCCCTGAACCTAAAAGGATTCTCTCTTCTATTTCCCTTTCTAGTTCCTGGTCATCCTTGAATATTGCTGCCTTCCAGAAGCCCTCTACGACCCCAGAGGCTGGGACGGGCATCTTCTCTACCCCCAGCCTCTTGTGTTCCCTTTATCATAACACTGATTGGTACTAGGTTAGAAAAATTTAAATCAATTAGTCCTGAACAAGACTGTACATGTATACTTGCTTGAGAATTCAAACAATATTAAAGAATGTACAGAGAAAAGTAAATCTCTCTTCTCTCAATCTGCAGTCCCTTAATCCTGCTCCCCGAGTCTTCTCATGCATCCTTCCAGAAATACGCTTTGTGTTTGCTAGCACTTGTGTATCCATTAGACCCCCCTTTTACATATATAAATGATAGCATTGGATGCTTCACTTTCTTCCTCTTTACTAATACGTCTTAAAGAGCATTCCATATGCCTATTATTTTTTTAACAGCTGCACAATGGTCCATTGTTTGTAAGAAAGAGAGTTTATCTACCTATTCCCCAAATCATGGACAACAAGATTATTTCCCCAATGACTCAGCGGGTAAATAATTTGCCTGCCAATGCAGGAGACACAGGAGACTCCGGTTCGATCCCTGGGTTGGGAAGATCCCCTGCAGAAGGAAATGGCAACCTAGTCCAGTATTCTTGCCTGGAAAACCCCATGAACAGAGGAGCTGAGGGGGCTACAGTCCATAGGGTCACAAAGAGTCAGACATGACTGAGCATGCATACACATTCATGCATTCATTTCCCCAGATCATGGACAACTAGGTTATCTCCAGCTTCTTGCTGTTAGCTCCTATGCTGCAGTGTATATCTTTGTACATACTTCTTTGGCTCACACATCCAATTGTCATTGCAGGACAATCTCCAAAGGTGTGGGCCTTTTAATATTCGATACAGAGTGCCAGACTGCTCTCCTGAGAGGCTGTTCAAATTTGCTTAGCCCTGTATTGTAATTACCTAGTCATTTGTCTTTCTGCTTCCAGGAAACTATGACCCTGGGAGGGTAGATGCTGTGACAGTCCCCTTCTGTCCCCAGCCCCCTATCAAGGCCTGGGTCCTGGAAGACCTCAAAAATGTAGTTGATTCACTGGGGATATGACAATATAGACAAATCCTGAGTCTTGTTCAGGGGCACTCTAAAAGGATGAAATCAAGTTCCACAATCTGCCTCACCTTCAGACATGAGCCTTGTTCCCTTGAGAGAGAGGAAGTGACCATTTACCAAGCATCTATTATCTACTTAGACTCATCACGCTTCCTCTGTGTATAGGACCCCATGGTGTCTACATAGAGCCTGGACCAAAGTCTGTAAACAGTTGTTGATGGATGATTTGATTTCATCCAACCTTTATTTACTGAGTACTGAAAAAAAAATGAAAGGATATCATAGTCTGTGGGCATATTCAAGCTGGCAGTTATGACAGTACATGGGTGATGGACTAATCAGAAATCAGAGACTCCACCGGGGGTCTTGCAATATCTGGGCAGTCATCCTTGGTGATGCCAGCCGGAATCACTCAATGCCCTGGGCTGCCAACCCCAGGTGTCTTGGGCTGGGACGCCTTGGGAGAAGTGTCCACGCTCCCATGGACAGACAAGCCTCTGGGGCGACAGATAGCCGAATAGCCTCTGTATGGGATACCAGGACAAGAGGAAGGGGCAGGAGAGGGGGACAAGAAAGGGGAACTGTCAGAGATGGAGAGAGACGTTCAGTTCAAAACAGGGTGAGTGAGATGAAAAGCCAGAGAGAGAGAGAGAGAGAAGCAGACAGACCCAGAATGAGAGAGAAATGAACAAACAGACACAGGGATGGAGAGAGAGATCCACGGGGAAGAGGAGAGAAGGAGTAAAAAGAGGAGAAATGAAAGGAAGAAAGTGAGTAAGAGACAGAAATAGGAGGAAGAGGAGGAGGGGTGAGGATTGGCTTTAGAGGGAGGAGGGGGGCTGAGCCAAGGTTACCAGAGGGTCCTGCGGCCCCACCCCCGCGCCCGGCACTCACTGCGGATCTCGGCCGTGGCGTACTTGGGGATCATGGAGTCGGTGGTGAGCTCGGGGTGCAGAATGCAGCCGTGCGTGTAGGCGTCCATGGGCAGCGCGTCCAGCAGCTCGCGGTACTGCAGCACCCGTGCGTGCTGGGGGCTGCCCGCCTCCGGCATCAGCGCCACCACATGCTCTGCGGGGCACAGCGCAGGGCTGGGGAGGGGACGGAGGGCCCAGTCTTGGGCCTCCCGCCCCCCTGATTCCGAGGCCAGCCTCTGGCACCACAGGCCCCAACCTCAGCATCCTGGAACCACGAATTATCCAGCGGTCTGGGGCCCACTCCCTTTCCCTGACTTCCCAGGAGGTGCTAGTGGTAAAGAACCTGCCTGGGAATGCAGGAGATATAAGAGATGCTGGTTCAATCCCTGGGTCAGGAAGATCCTCTGGAGGAGGGCATGGCAACCCACCCCAGTATTCTTGCCTGGAGAGTCCCACGGAGAGAAGAGTCTGGCGGGCTACAGTCCATGGGGTCACACAGAGTCGGACACGACTGAGCGACTAACGCTTTCTTGGGCCCACCCCCTTTCCATGACTCTTGCGGTAAAGTCCTTACCAGGCTAACAGGGGCGGCCAGCAGTCCTGCCCGCCTGCCTCTCCTCCAGGGAGCCCTGCCAGACTCTTTCAAGGGGCAGCTCCTCACCTGCCCAGGCTTGTTTTCAGGTGGGAGTCTAGGCCTAGTGTTGCCAGACTTGGCGAGAAGTTGGAGTCCTGGATGTTTGAAACTGAAACATCCTTGGTTTTTAAATGTTGGCAACTAATTCGTATATTTTTTTAAACACTGTGCATCTGGGCCTGACTCTGCCATGGGGACTGAGCTGCTGAACTTGAGCAGGGCCAGAGGGAATGGAGGAACAGGGAGGGGGTGGAGGAGGACTTGGGGGCTCTGAGGTGCTGGACCCTCTCACCTCTGGAAAGTTCTCGGGTAGCCAAGCTGGTCTCCGGCTTCCCGGAGAATCTGTTGGTTCTGACTATGCTTTCAGGGTCCTGGCCGAACCCTGGCCTCCCTGGGTGATCTGGGTCCTGTCTGTGGGGACTTACAAGGGGTTCTGGGCCCTGCTCGGGCCTGGGGGGCTCGGGAGGGTCTGTAGCCCAGTCTGTGACTCCTGAGTTCCTGGGAGGAGGCTACAGCCCCAGCGCTCCAAGTGGGGGTCCTCGGGGATCTGAGGATCCTGGAGCGGGTATCTGAGCCCGGCCTGTAGCCCGTGGTTCTTTGTCGGTGAGACCAGGCCTGGGTCGGGGGTTGGAGGGGTGGGTTCCCAGGTTTTCCAAGCTTTCGGGGCGTTGTCTGGGCCTGCGCGGCCGCCATACCTCCAGTGAACGTGCGCTCCACGTAGTCGATGATCTGGTCGTAGTCGCTGATGATGTTGTCGCGGTGGATGATAACGGGCACCTCCTCGCCCAGGTTGAGCCGCATGAACCAGGGCTCCTTGTGCTCGCTCTGCGGCAGGCTCACGTCCCGCTCCTCACACGCCAGGCCCTTCTCGGCGATCACCAGCCGCACCTGCAGGCGCCAGGGTCAGAGCGGGGAGGGCAGGCAGACACACGGGGATCCTCTGCCCGGGTGAGGCGGGGCGTGCAGGAAGAGGGGTCAGAGGTCACACACCGGAGGGGCCATGTTGCTGGAATCCATTCCTGGGCCCCTGGGGCGCAGGACGGGGTGGCCTACCTCCTGGGGGCCTGGTGCCTGGTGGAGGGAGGAAGACAGCTCTGCCCTGGGGACCGGGGGCAGTGCTGACTGGTGGTTAGCGAGCTGGGCACAGTTGGGCTTAGTTGGGATAGGATTTCTGGCTCTGCTGTGTTTGGGCAAATTTCTTACCCTTTCTGGGCTTCAGATTTTTTTTTTTATTGTTGCAGCATTGAAGTATTAATAATAGCACCGACACGGTGTCTGGTACATAGAAAGCACTTAATTCATGATTCTCATTATCAGGATTGGACTCTCAGCCTGGGGTCCAAATGTGAATCTGACCAGGAAATTTGCAGAATTTCTCATCATCATCATAATCAACAGCAAAATTGCTCAAATGATTTGAGAAATCTAAAGTGAGGTGAAAAGAATTTGCTGACATCAGCCTAGCCCTTTATTGTCCCCAGACACCTTCCTATCTGGTCGTTGGATGTTCACAACAGCCTTCCATAGGGTGGCAGAGCGGGGACCATCTCCCTGTTTTTCTTGATGAGAAAATGAAAGCCCAGAGAGGGCAACTAACTTACTCAAAGCCACACAGCCACTTTGGCAGTCGACCTAAAACTAGAAGGTTCCTGACTCCCAGACTAGTGTTCTCTGCCCTGGGGGCTCCTTCCAGGGAGTCTTGGACTTGCCCTCTCCGGACTCTTTCCCTAAGGTCCAGGGGGTCCCAGACAAGCACTGGAACTGGTAGATGCTCATGGAGAGTTTTGAGGCTAGCTTGCTCCTGATCCAGCCCAATACTGAGCTGGGAGATGGTTAATGACCACCTAGTCCAACTGTCCTCTCCCTGTGGACTGAGACTCAGAGAGAAAGCTGGGCTTGTCCAAGGTCCCCCAGCAAAAGGATGGCAAGATCCATGCCTACAAGCTCTCCCTACTTCTGTCTCCAGCCCAGGAGAAAGAGGGGGCATCCCAAGAGAAGCACAGGTCGATGACCCCCCTCCATACCTAGGTGGTAACTCCTGAGCCTGGGCATCCCCAGTCTTCCTCCCAGATGCCGAGAGGTAAGCTCTCATTAGAGGCAACACGGTGTTATAGTCAAAATGTTGAGCTGCGTGCCAGACTGTGCCAGTTCAAGTCCCAGCTCTAGCACTTAACTGGTGGAGAAGGAAAAGGCAACCCACTCCAGTATTCTTGCCTGGAAAGTTCCATGGACAGAGGAGCCTGATAGGCTAGAGCCGAGGGGGTCGCAAAGAGTCGGACATGACTGAGCGACTTTGCTTTCTTTATTTCTTTCTTGGCTTTACAAGCAGCTCTCCATCTGTGTGCCTCAGTTTCTTCATCTGTTCAATGGAAGTCTCACAAGTAAATTCCTCAGAGGGTTGTTGTGAGGATTAGATAGATTAGTCCCCGTGGAACAGTGCCTGGAATACTGGGTAGGGGTAATGTGTGCCTTGGCTCCTTGAATTAGACTAGGTTTTGGAGGCAGACAGACCTGAACTTGAAGGCTGACTCTGCTGCTTATTTGCTGTGTGACTTTGGGCAAGTCACTTGACCTCTCTGATCCCTAGCTTCTGTGAAATAAGGAATGTATTCTACTCCTTCAAGGCTGGCAAAAGGTTGAGGTGGAATGACATGGATAAAGTCCCAGTGTGAGAGGTTAATACATGGGTTCCAACACCACTGTTATCACACACACAGACACACACACACACACACACTGCCCGACCCTGCATTCCTGGTTGATGTCTTAGCGTACTTGATGCCCCACCCTCAGAGCTAACATGAACAACCCCTTCTGTGTGCTGGACTGTGGGGAAGAAGGGGTAGTCAGCCTGAAACCCCCAGCCCTCACCCAGATTCATTTGTTACAGTAGCCAAAAGTAGGCCCTGTGGGCGGGATGGGGAGCCAGGGACTCAGGTCCTCAGCCTGGCTCTGCCATGGGAATGCTGTGTGACCTTGGAACTACTGCTGCCCCTTTCTGAACCTCCTTTTAATTGTTAGTAAAATGAAAGGCTGAACTCTGTGTTCTCAGAGTGTCCCATGGCCCTGCTTTGAGCTGATGCTGCATTCAGATCCTGTGGGAGGCAGAGGGTGGGAACTGCTGGTTCTAAGATGGTG
>SJYV01012817.1:339608-352030 GCA_006410875.1 Neotragus pygmaeus | reverse complement strand
AGAGGGAGTGCCAGGGTGGCATTTGTTAGGTCTAGTTGTGTGAGTGTGTGTGCATGTGTCTGAGCGGCAGCTGTGTAAGTGAGCAAGTGTCTGTGCATGTGTGTGCACGAGTGTGGGTGGGTATGGATACAAATCAGTGTGAGCATCCAGTCTTGTGTGAGCATGTGTGCATGAGTGTGAATATGAGTGTGTGTGCTCGTGTATGTATAAATGTGAGTGAGCCTGAAGGAAAGCATCTATATGTGTATCTTGGCGCTCATGGGTGGGGCCCGTGCCCTGTAGGAGCTGCAGGGCAGTCGAGGCTGGAGTTCTGCTGGAACCCAACCAACCATTCCCCTCCAGCCCATCCTGGCAGGCTCCGCCGGGCCATCCAGCCTCTGGGTCAGGCTGGGATCTCTGGATGTATGGAAACAGAAACTAAATCAGGCCTTTGCCCTTGGCAGGCCCAGACATTTGATGGTGCATCCTGGCAGAGCGTCTGCTCCCAGGGCCCTGCCCTTGAACTTCAGTGAGGATGCCTGGTGGTGGGACTCCTGCCTGGGGAGGGGACTATCTTTAGAGGAACAACAGTCCTGCTTGGAGCTGCTTTGGGGTCATGCTGGCCAGCAGCCAAGGAGACTTTCTCCTTTAGCTGCGCTGCAGGCCACGGCCATGTGCTGTTCTGCGGGGGAGGAGAGTGTGGGAGGAAGCCAGGCCCGCGGGAGGAGCATGCAGCCATCAAGGCCATCTGCCATCTCCACCTCTTGGAGGCCGGGTCAGACGCAGGTGGTCACAATTCAGGCATCAGCCGTCTCTGGGCAAACTGTCTCCCCTGTGGGTGCCTGGAATTCACCCGCTGGCGCTTCACTGTCATGGTTAGGCACTGACCCCCCTCACCCAGGCCCTTAAACAAACGGTGATGGGCTGGGTTGGTATCTCTGTCCAGCCACTTAGTTGCTGGGTGACTTTGTAAAAAACACTTGGAGTCTCTGAACCTTAGTTTATTTGTCTCAAATACTTTTTTGAAAAAAATTAATAAGCTTTATTTCTTAGAGGAGTTTTAGGCTTACAGAATCAAATGCTTTTTAATATACCGTCCTGAAGCTTACGAATGAGCCCTTTTTTGGCATTTAATTTACTGAATGCTTACTCTGTGCCAGGTCTTGTTCTAAGCGCTCAAAACTCAGCAGTGAACAAAACAAAGGTAACTGCCCACAGGGAGCTGACATTCTAATGGGTGCAGACAGAAGACGAGCAGTTAAAATGAGATAGTGTGTCAAAAGATAGTGAGTTCATTGGGAAAAAAAGGAAAAAAGTAGAGCAAGGTAAGGGAAATTGGGGGTCCAGGGCACTTTAAATAGGGTGATCCAGGGACTTCCCTGGTGGTTCAGTGGTTAACAACCCGCCTACCAGTGCAGGGGATGCAGGTTCGATCCCTGGATGGGGAACTGAGATCCCATATGCCATGGGGCACCTAAGCCCACATGCCACAACTAGAGTGCCTGTGTTGAAACTACTGCGCCTGCCTGCAGTAGAGTCAGTGCTCCTCAACTAGAGGGGCCCAGGCACTGTTAACGAAGACCCAGGGCAGCCAAAATTATTTAAAAAGACCAATAAAGTGACCCATCAGGGCAGGCCTCTCTGAGAAGGTGACATTTGAGCAAAGAACAAAGTGAAGGGATAGTTCAAGCAGTGATCTGAAGAAGAGAGTTCCAGGTAGAGGGGACAGCCCGTGCAAAGGTCCTGAGGTGGAGATGTCTGAAATTTTTGAGAAACGGTGAGATGGCCAGAGTGACTGCAGCAGGGTGTATGGGAGACAGAGGAGAGGGGATCAGGAAGAGTCGTGCACAGGGATTTTTAATGGAGATTCCTAGACGCAGGGGTCTATGAATAAAATCCGGGAGTCCTTGAACTAGGATGGGAAAATTACAGGTTTATTTTCAGTCATCTCAGGCTGACACTTAGCATTCTCTTCAATTATGAGTGTAGGCGACAAAGCATGGTAGAGTCAGCAGCGCCTGCAATATTGTCACCACTAGGAATCAGATACTGTCATCACTTCACAGTTGCCGCAGTTATAACTGTCACGACTTCAACATTACAGTAGTCATCAGTCCTGCCACTCGATCATGTGATACTATGGGTTCATACAGAAACACATATTATTATGTAATTAATTTGTTTTGGAAAATATGTCAATAGCTGTACTTTGGTAGGACCGGTTTTCCTTCTAATCCAATGCTCCTATGTATTGATGTTACTCAGTTAAAAACACTATTCTGAGAAAAGTTCATAGGCTTCCCCCGATTGATGAGGATTCCATGACCAGGCAAGGTTAGATCCTGCAGGAGGGCCTAAGGCCATTATGACAACTCTGGCTTTTTCCCACAGGGACTTGGGAGACACTGCAGACTTCTGAGCAGAGGAGTGGTGGGTTGTGCAGTCCTCGCCTGTGGAACTCCTGGGAGTGGGGGTGGAGCTGGAACATGGCCAAGGGCAGCATGGACAAGACTGGGGTGCCAGTGCCCAGGAGCTTGGAAAGCAAGGCCAGAGTGGCAGGCAGAGGCCATTTACTTGCCTTCTGCCATGTCTGGGAGGACCCTCTGGGAACTGCTGTGCATACAGGCAGGGCCCTTTAGGACTGATGGGAAAGAAGGCAATGCTAAGCTCCTGCTCTGTGCCTGACACTTAACACGTGTCTGTGTCCTCTGAATCCCCCAGAAATCCTGCAGAGCCAGATGCAAATGTCCCCCTTTCCAGAGGAGGATATAGAGGCACAGAGGAGGTGAAGTGACTTGTCCAAGGTCACACAGCCAGTGAGCACTCAAGATGAAACCAGAAGCCAGGACCATCTGACTGCACAGCCCAAGAGCTTTCTGTCAGGCTGCACCACCTCTAGAACCCACCATGGGCACTTGGGCAAGGAGAAGGCCCTGGGAGGAGAGGCAGGAGAATGCTTTTGTCAGAGGCTTGGTCACAAATGAGATTGCAGTGCGTGTCCCATCCTTGACTTAGGGGGCAACTTAGCCCTGAGCTGAGCTCATCCTGAATAAGAAATACTCAGGAGGCTTCCTCAGGAAATGGTGATGGGAGGTGCCACCCTCAACCCCCTGTCCAGTCCTAGACACTGGGCTTGGCTCCTGAGGTTCTGGGGGAGGAGGAGATCCTGGCATCTGGAAGTGGGTCTGACTCATTCCCAAATCCCCAGCAACTTTGTCGAGCCTGGCGTGCAGTAGGTGTTCAGCACACATGTATAGAATTTATGGACGAGTCCCCGCGTAACCTTGTTTAACCATCTCCTCCTTTACCTAACACTTTAGTGATATCATTATCAGCAGACCCCTGATCTCATGCCAGGCACTGCTATCAGCACTTTTTATGCATCATCTCATTTCACTATCACCAATAGCCCTCTGTAGAAGGTACTGCCATTAGCTCCATTTTACAGATTATAAAACTGAGGCTTTGGGGGAGGCGAAATGACCTGCCAAAAACTCCATGGTAAATTATTGGGGAAGATGGCTCTCCTGCTGGGGACTGTCTGGCCTCAGAGTTTGTACTTTAAACTGGGAACTACTCAAAGGAGAGTCAGCGGACCAGCTTCATCAGCATCACTTAGGATGCAGTATCTTTGGCCCCACTCCAGATCTACTGAATCAAAATCTTTGAGGTGGGACCCAGTGTTCTGTGTTTGAAAGAGTAATGTATGCTCAGGTGTGACTAGTGCCAGTGTAGAACACGACTTAGCGACTGAACAAGTGTAAACTATGGGCTATAACACCTTTTCAACAACCCTCTCAGCAAGCCTGAGAAGGGGTTGCAATTAGAGGAAATAGCTATAATTGTTATTATTATCCCATTTTCCAGATGATGAAAACTGCGCCCGAACCCCGAAATCAAACTAAAGACTGGTTCCAAGGCCATTTCTCTTTAAGGCATCTATTTCTCCATCTGGAAAATACGTGAGTGGAACAGAAGGATCTTCCAGGGAGAAGTGGAAGGGTCAGGCAATGGGTGACCCGTCGGCTCCACCAGGACCCGGCTGCTGGGACCTGGCCATGGTGCTGATTTTGTGCCTCATCGATAGGACAGCCCAGGGTTGCAGATTGCGCCCCTAGAGGTGCCCGGGTCTAACAGGCGGGGGGTTCGGACCTCACCTCCAGAAAGCGGGAAGCCCGATAACTTAACACCGGGCTGGATTCCCAACCACCTTCCAGCTCCCCTGAGTCTGAGAAAGGGCCGTGGGGTTGTCTGTGCCTTTAAGAGCAGAAAACACATCTTATGGGCCGAGCTGAGGTTTGGGGAGATGGGTTAACTCGTTGCTTCTCAGCTCAAAATTAGGGGGTGTAAGGGGAGGGCTAGGGTCAGACCCTTCAAACCCCAATCAGAAGAAGTCCCCCGGCCGGACAGAGAGGCAGGGGAGCTTTGACCCGAAGGCCTGTGGTATCGGGATAGAAGCGCAGAGGGCAGGCCTGCTATGGGACTGGGGCTGGAGGCTGGACCCCAGGAAGCGCTCCTCCCCCTCCCCGCAGCGGCCGCCCCCTCCAACAGGCCGCCTTCCCAGCAGTGCCCATTCCCTTCCCCTTGCCTTTGTCTCTCTTCTCAGCCCTCCAACAGATCGGGTCTTTCTGGGAGGGAAAGAGGNACTTGAACCCAGATCTCTTACATCTCCAGCATTGGCAGGCGGGTTCTTTACCATTAGTACCACCTGAGAGGCCCCAAATTCATGGAACTTTACATAAAGTTCCCTAATATATTCTTGCTTGCCTTGCTATATTTTACTTATCATTGAGCAAATAGATGCAAATAGAAGCGCTAGCTTCTCAGTTTGCCCTCTACTGCCCACCCCAGGTCATGCTACCAAGGGCCCTTGAGCCCATCACCCCCCAGATCAATTAGCATATCTCTGGTGGAACCAGTGTCCTTTCTTCTACCAGATAACAACAGTTCTGTGGTCCAAGAGTTCCCTTTTTGTGTTGGTTGCCAGGAACCTTGAAACCATGTCCTAGTTGCCACATCAACCTCCCTGGTTCAGCAAAATCTTTCTCTCTGTCTTTAAAAAATGTAATTAAATAATTTATTTTTGGCTGTGCTGGGTCTTTGTTTCTGCTCTCGGGATTTCTCTAGCTGTGGCACGTGGGGGCTACTCTCTAGTTGTGATGCGAGGACTTTACATTGTGGTGGCTTCTCTTGTTGCAGAAGATGGACTCCAGAGCATACAGGCTTCAGTCATTGTAGCACGCAGGCTTAGTTGCCCCAAGTAGACATGTGAAATCTTCCCGGATCACGGATCAAACACATGTCCTCTTCTTTGGCAGGTGGATCCTTAACCACTGGCTAACCAGAGAAGTTTAGCAAATTCTCTTTTTATGAAAGTTTTATTTCTTCTTCAAAATGTCTTGTTCACAGTTTAATTTTGCAAAGGACATGATCTGTCTTGGAAAATTCAAAAATCTATGAATACAGGAGAGTAAGACCTTAGGAATTTGATCCGTGTGGAAAATCTGGGCCCCTATCTGTATCTTTGACCTGAATGCATACAGAGAGCCTGACTCAGAGCAGTCACATTGAAATATGTATTATTTATCTCAACAAACATTAATATTAATCGTGTACTCACTATGTGCAAAACACTTTTTGAGGCAAAGTAATAAGACAGACACTGGCTTGTTGTTTGCATTTTTCACTTAGCAATACATCTTGGAAAGAGTTTCCTACCAGCACAGGTATAACCCATACTTTATAACAGTCCACGCTGTGTGGATGCAACATAAATGGATGAATATACACTCCGTCTCCAGTCTTTTGTTATAAAAACAATGCCTCAGTAAATATCCTTATTCATATAAACTTATGCACATGTTTGAGGATAATCTATATGATAAATTTTAGAATTGGAATTACTGGATCAAAAGTATATCTTTGCCAAAGTTCCCTCTGAAGAGGCTGTACCAGTTTATGCATGCGTGCTAAACTGCTTCAGTCTCTTTGCAACCTCATGAACTGTAGCCCACTAGGCTCCTCTGTCCATGGGATTCTCCAGGCAAGAATACTGGAGTCGGCTGCCATTCCCTTCTCCAGGGGATCTTCCTGATTCAGGAATGGAGCCCTTGTCTACTGCACTGCAGGCAGATTCTTTTTTGTTTGAGCCATCAGGGAAGCCCATACCAATTTATACTCCCCTACTAATGATCCATGAAACTGCCCATTTCTCTACACTGTTGACAGCACAGCATACTTTTAAACTTTCTTTCTGTTTTCTATGGGTGAAAATGATATCTTGTAGTTTTAATTTGCTTTTCTTTTTTGACTTTTATTATAAAAAATTCCAACATATGAAACAACAAAGAAAATAGTTCAATGAACATCCATGAATCAATCACCAAGACAGAATCATTGTTAAAATTTTACAACATTTGTTTAATTGGGGGGGGGGTGCAGTGAGGACTTGAGGTATTTTGAAATAAAGTATATGATCTTTTGAAATAAATTATATGATATTTTGAAGTAAATTGTATAATATTTCATTCATTAAATATTTCAGCATTACTTTGTATCTAACCCAGGTCATTTTTAAACATCATTTTCACATTTAAAAAGTTAAAAATAAGATCCTAATATCTAGCTTAGACAGTAAGTCCCTTACATATGAATGAGTTCCATTCCAAGAGCATGTTCATAAATCTAGTTTGTAAGTCTAACAAAGCTAGCCTAGGTACTCTATTAACACAATCGGCTATATACTCCTACACTGTAACAGGTTTATAGTATCTTTCACATATAAATAACATATAAACAAACAAAAAATGAAGAAAGCATTTTTAATCTTACAGTACAGTGCCTTGAAGAGTCGTAGTACAGTGCTGGAACTGTCTCTTATACACATCTAGATGTGTATAAGAGACAGCCTCCAGTCTCTGAGCAGATCTTCAGATTCTTAAACCCTCCCGGGTCCCCCGCCCCCCAAGTCTCCTAGCCGCGGGGCGCATCGGGTCCCCCGGCTCCCTCCAGGCTACCTTCTGTGAGCTGAAGGACTGAGTCCAGTGGTACAGAACCAGGCTCTCCTTGGGCCAATGGGCGTGGCCGGCCGCTTCGGGTGCGTCGGGGGCCTCCGCCGGCTTCGCCGCATCGCTCTCCAGCGCCGAGATGGGCCACCAGCTGCAGTTGGTGGGGGTCAGGTTGTTGGGGGTCGCCATGACAGCCCGAAATCCGAGGGAGGAAAGCAGGAGGCTTCGGCGGCGGCGGCTCTCTCGCCCAGCATCACATGGCCTCGCCGAGCCTGCCCCTCTCCTTCGCTCGCTCGCTCCCTCCCTTCCCCGTGAATGTCATTACTCACTGGGCTCGCGGGGGAGGGGCGAGGGGATCCCGGGAGCTCACTCCCTCCTCCTCCCCTTGGCCCGCCCCTGGCCCGTGTCGGAAAAGCCGTCAGTCCTCGGTCAAGCTCGGTGGAAGGGCGCGAGGCGCCGTAGGAAAGTGGACCATGCCCCCAAGCAGCTCCAGTCTGGCCAGTCACCTGCCGAAGATTCCACCATTGCAAACACATTCTGCCTCTCAATCTTCTAAAAGGCAAATGGGACCGCTGGGATTATAGGAATCCATTCCTTTTATCAATTAGAGTCTGGAAATAGCTGGTTTCTTTTTGAAGCTGTTATTTTCTAACTTTTCTGCAGAAAGACCTTTAGGGGTTAAAGGGAACACTTTATGATCTATTGAACAAACACTTACATAGCACTTCCTGTGTGTCCAGACTCTTGTCCTAAAGGCCTTTCAACCATCCATTCATTTAACCATCACAATAATCCTATTAGCTTCATTTTATAAACAGAGGGGGAAACTGAGGCACAGAGGGTCTAGGTGACCTTGGGCAAGGTCACCTAGCTAGTAAGTGGTGGAGCTGAGATTCAAACCCAGGCTTCGTAGCTCCAGAGTCTCTGATTTTAGCCATAAGGTCATTATGTGACATTAATATAAAGGACAGCAGAGCAAGCATTTATCAACCCAAGTAACATGCATCATCTCATTTCATCTGCACAGTAATCATTTTTCCCAGGTAATGGAGGTGAGGCTCAGAGGCATCGAGTCATTGGTCCAAGGTCACATCTTCACCCCAGAAGACTGAAGCACAACTAGAGGAGCCCTGTACTGGCTTTGCTGTGACACGATTTACCCTAAACATTCATGGATGTGTGCATACTAAGTTGCTTCAGTCGTGTCCAACTGTGTGACCCCATGGATGGTAGCCCATGGCTCTTCTGTCCGTGGAATTCTCCAGGCAAGAATACTAGATTGGATTACCATGCCCTCCTCCAGGGGATCTTCCTGACCCTGGACTTGAACCCAGATCTCTTACATCTCCAGCATTGGCAGGCGGGTTCTTTACCATTAGTACCACCTGAGAGGCCCCAAATTCATGGAACTTTACATAAAGTTCCCTAATATATTCTTGCTTGCCTTGCTATATTTTACTTATCATTGAGCAAATAGATGCAAATAGAAGCGCTAGCTTCTCAGTTTGCCCTCTACTGCCCACCCCAGGTCATGCTACCAAGGGCCCTTGAGCCCATCACCCCCCAGATCAATTAGCATATCTCTGGTGGAACCAGTGTCCTTTCTTCTACCAGATAACAACAGTTCTGTGGTCCAAGAGTTCCCTTTTTGTGTTGGTTGCCAGGAACCTTGAAACCATGTCCTAGTTGCCACATCAACCTCCCTGGTTCAGCAAAATCTTTCTCTCTGTCTTTAAAAAATGTAATTAAATAATTTATTTTTGGCTGTGCTGGGTCTTTGTTTCTGCTCTCGGGATTTCTCTAGCTGTGGCACGTGGGGGCTACTCTCTAGTTGTGATGCGAGGACTTTACATTGTGGTGGCTTCTCTTGTTGCAGAAGATGGACTCCAGAGCATACAGGCTTCAGTCATTGTAGCACGCAGGCTTAGTTGCCCCAAGTAGACATGTGAAATCTTCCCGGATCACGGATCAAACACATGTCCTCTTCTTTGGCAGGTGGATCCTTAACCACTGGCTAACCAGAGAAGTTTAGCAAATTCTCTTTTTATGAAAGTTTTATTTCTTCTTCAAAATGTCTTGTTCACAGTTTAATTTTGCAAAGGACATGATCTGTCTTGGAAAATTCAAAAATCTATGAATACAGGAGAGTAAGACCTTAGGAATTTGATCCGTGTGGAAAATCTGGGCCCCTATCTGTATCTTTGACCTGAATGCATACAGAGAGCCTGACTCAGAGCAGTCACATTGAAATATGTATTATTTATCTCAACAAACATTAATATTAATCGTGTACTCACTATGTGCAAAACACTTTTTGAGGCAAAGTAATAAGACAGACACTGGCTTGTTGTTTGCATTTTTCACTTAGCAATACATCTTGGAAAGAGTTTCCTACCAGCACAGGTATAACCCATACTTTATAACAGTCCACGCTGTGTGGATGCAACATAAATGGATGAATATACACTCCGTCTCCAGTCTTTTGTTATAAAAACAATGCCTCAGTAAATATCCTTATTCATATAAACTTATGCACATGTTTGAGGATAATCTATATGATAAATTTTAGAATTGGAATTACTGGATCAAAAGTATATCTTTGCCAAAGTTCCCTCTGAAGAGGCTGTACCAGTTTATGCATGCGTGCTAAACTGCTTCAGTCTCTTTGCAACCTCATGAACTGTAGCCCACTAGGCTCCTCTGTCCATGGGATTCTCCAGGCAAGAATACTGGAGTCGGCTGCCATTCCCTTCTCCAGGGGATCTTCCTGATTCAGGAATGGAGCCCTTGTCTACTGCACTGCAGGCAGATTCTTTTTTGTTTGAGCCATCAGGGAAGCCCATACCAATTTATACTCCCCTACTAATGATCCATGAAACTGCCCATTTCTCTACACTGTTGACAGCACAGCATACTTTTAAACTTTCTTTCTGTTTTCTATGGGTGAAAATGATATCTTGTAGTTTTAATTTGCTTTTCTTTTTTGACTTTTATTATAAAAAATTCCAACATATGAAACAACAAAGAAAATAGTTCAATGAACATCCATGAATCAATCACCAAGACAGAATCATTGTTAAAATTTTACAACATTTGTTTAATTGGGGGGGGGGTGCAGTGAGGACTTGAGGTATTTTGAAATAAAGTATATGATCTTTTGAAATAAATTATATGATATTTTGAAGTAAATTGTATAATATTTCATTCATTAAATATTTCAGCATTACTTTGTATCTAACCCAGGTCATTTTTAAACATCATTTTCACATTTAAAAAGTTAAAAATAAGATCCTAATATCTAGCTTAGACAGTAAGTCCCTTACATATGAATGAGTTCCATTCCAAGAGCATGTTCATAAATCTAGTTTGTAAGTCTAACAAAGCTAGCCTAGGTACTCTATTAACACAATCGGCTATATACTCCTACACTGTAACAGGTTTATAGTATCTTTCACATATAAATAACATATAAACAAACAAAAAATGAAGAAAGCATTTTTAATCTTACAGTACAGTGCCTTGAAGAGTCGTAGTACAGTGCTGTAGAACAGTAAAACATCTGGCATATGGGTCTGGCATCAAGGGTATGGGCAAGAAGTGTTACTGACCAGAGGAGAGAAAGGAGGTGGGAGATGGTAAAGCTGAAGGATGAAAACCATAGGGGACGGAGGGCAAGCTGCAGTTTCACTCAGGCCTGAGGTCAGTGACACAGGTTCTGGTTCTCCGCTGGGTTCAATTCTACCTACCTTTTTGAAGAAAGGACCCAGTGATATCTGGGTAGTAGCTCTCTTTTTCTCATCAGAGATGACACGGTAGCACCGGATTGCATTGTGAACAGCGGCTGCAACCTTCATGTCCCATTCTACATTCAGGTCCTATACCTCAAAAACTAATGATGCCTCCTCGAATAAAGAAGATCCTCTTGCCATTTCCTGCGTTGTGGATCTCTTTGACTCTTCAGTGACTTCTTCCTCTTGTCTCTCTGCGTCCTTTCTTTGGGCCTCCAGTTCCATCAGCTCTTCATTGGTAAGTTCCTCCTGTTGCATGGCAAGGGGTTCAGTGCATCTGTCCTCTTGAAAATGTATTTTGAAATAAAGATACTGTACTACTGCACTCTACAATATTGTACAATAAAGTATGCAAAAGCACAACCACTTGTAGAAGCTTTACGCGTGTGACAGTGTACACCAGACATATGAACTAGCTAACGTGATTGGACATGTAAATGCATGTTCGGATAAACTTTGAAAGTTCACAGCTTGAAAGTTTGTATGTAGGGGACTCACTGTATTTGCATTTCTCCAGCTGTACCAGAATGTCTTTACAGCTGCTTTCAATCAAGGATCATGCAGAACAAGTTCTGTTCTAATTCTGTTACATCTCTTAAGTCTCTGAATCTAGAATTGTTCTCACCCCTCTCCTCCAACATTGACTCATGAAGAGACTGGATGGGTTGTCCTGTACAATGTCCCACTTTGGGATTTGCCTGATTGCAGGATCCTTTAACTTGTGGTGCACCCCCACTTGCCCTGCCTCCTGTATTTCTTTAAACTAGTGAGTGAGTGAGTGAGTGAAGTCGCTCAGTCATGTCTGACTCTTTGCAACCCCATGGACTGTAGCCTACCAGGCTCCTCCCTCTATGGGATTCTCCAGGCAAGAGTACTGGAGTGGGTTGCCATTTCCTTCTCCAGGGGATCTTCCCAACCCAGGGATGAAACCCAGGTCTCCCTCATTCCAGGCAGACGCTTTAACCGCTGAACCACCAGGGAAGCCCTTTAAACTAGTACTTAGGTCTAAAGGATAGATTAGATTCAGGTTAAACATTTTGACGTCAAGAATTTAATCAACACGTCATGGGTGTTGCTGTTTGCTTCATCCTGTTTCGCACGAGGAGGTCCATGATGTCTTGCTGTCCAATTATTAATGATGCCAAGTCTGATTCCAGGGTAAGGTGGTGATCATGTCTCTCCCCAAATGTCTATTTTTCTTCTTCCATCAGAATCTGGGATATCCAGTTTCTCATCCATGGATGGTCCTTGACTGAATCAATAATTGGAGGTTGAAACATGATTTTCTAATTTTGTCCTTTCAGTAGCGTTTCTCAGCTGGCATTCTTCATTTGAATTTCATTAATTATGAGTGGAGTTGACCATCCTCTCAAGTGTTTAAAAGCCATTTAGATTTCTCTCCCAGTGAATTACCTGTGTTTCCATGGGGACCTGGGCAATTATGGCACAGCGTTATGAGGGCTATGACCGAGATAGGAACATGGAATTCAGATAGAGCTGGCAGACCATGGGTCTGCCCCACTTAGATGCCGGACATGCCAGGGAAGGCCCTCAGGAGATGGAATCTCCTGATATGGATTCCTCCAAAGCAGATCTTGAGACAAGAATTGAAGGAGAAGCAATTGATTTGGGAAATGAAGGAAATCCT
>SJYV01012817.1:303838-336228 GCA_006410875.1 Neotragus pygmaeus | reverse complement strand
GGGGGGGGGGGGGGGGTGTCACAAATGCGTGGCATCTGATGACCGTGCCCCAGAGAGGCTGCCTGCGAATTCCTGGCACCTGGGAAAGGCTCTGTCCCCAGCCTGATGAGGTCTGGCTGATTCAGCGTTTTCTTCTGTTGAGTGAGCTGACCACCTTGCGGTCAATTCCTTTTCCACTCAAGCAAATCAGAGTGGATTCCTCCCTGCTCGGACACAGGTTCATCCAAGGGAGTGAGGGGGAGGTAAGAAGCGTGGTGCGGGGAGGCCCCGGCAAGGCAGAAGGGCAGAATAGAAGCCTGGGGAGGAGACAGAACAGGAGAAACAGCAAGGATGGCCCTGGAGGCAGGGACCACAGGAGCCGGGAGGGGACCGAGTTAAGGAGGCCATGTGCAGTGTTGGATGGTGCACAGAGCTCAAGCAACGTTAAGAACTGAGAAAGGGGCCGCTGGATTCAGCAGCAAGGAAGCCTCTCCTGCCCTTGGCCACAAGCACTTCAGTGTGGATGAAGTCTGGTTGAAGAATGAGAATCAAAGAGGAAGAGACATTGACTGTAGATCTAAAGGGGAGATAAGGACAGGTGTTTAAGGGAAATCCAGATAAAAGGGGGCTTCGTGGGTTTGGGTTTTGTAGGTTGTTTTTGTTTTCTTTTTTTTTTTTTAATATGGGAGAAGACACATGGTGTGTTTACACCTACAGAAAAAATAGTATGAGTTTCCCAAGAAGGTAAAAGAGACTGGCACCAAAGTGACACTATGCTGTGGGCTGGTCTCGGAGTGAAGACCCTCTGAGGAGGAGGAAGGGGAAGAGAATGGCTGCAGAGACAGGCAAAGATGAAAGGATAAGGGACAAGATCTCCAGTGGCGTCTGAGGACACACCAGAAAAAAAAGGTGCACTTGTTTTTGTGTGAAACTTTTCCTTTTCCCTCAAGCAGAATAAGATGCTCATGAATTATAGGTAAATGTCAACACTTGAGAGGGCAGACTGGGTTAGAGCACAGGCAGGGCAGGGAAAGAATTCTCAGGAGTCAAGGCTGAGCCAGGAAACCTTGACACAGCAGCTCAAATGTATCAACAGAGGGAGCTGAAGACTCTTCATCGAGACACAGCTTCACTCAAATTAAAAACAACAACAACAACCCTGCCATTGTGAAGTTGGTAGCCAAGTTTGAGAGCCTCGAGGCTTTAGCTCAACAGCTTCAGAGCAGGACTTTTAAAATCTGCTGCTCTTGTTTTGCGTAGGTAAGACAGGGACAGGATTCAAAACTCAGAGCACAAGGTCCAGGCAAAGAAGTCTGCCTGCCCCCACCCTACCCTTCGCTGACCTGCTTCTCTTGTTGTCCCGCACATGTTTTCATTCTTAATTCAGACATGAGTAACACAAATAAATATTCTTAGTTTGCATCTTTTTCCCTTCCTTCCTCCCTCGTTCTCCATTTCTTTTCTTCCTTACCTTCCTTCCTTCCTTTCCCTTTTTCTTTTTACTGCCTGTATCTCGGAGGGCTCTCCTAAATCCACAGAGAGCTTCCCATTTCCAGCTACCCACACTCCTGCACGCGGCTGCACCGCAGTTTGGGTGTCTCGTCTGTACAGATGGACACCTGGGTTGTTTACATACATTTGCTCTTACAACCAATGCTGCAACAGCTAACCTTTACACAAGTCATTGCATAGACGTACAGATGTCATCTGCAGGGTGGGGTTGCTAGACTTGTCACTTTAATACTGTCATTGTGCAATCCCTCCAGCAATATCTGAGAGAGCTGTTGCTTACTGCCCCCATGGCCTACCTCCAACCCAGCCTCATGTGCAGTCAAACTTTGGGATTGCTGCCAACCAGAGATTAAAATTGGTGTCTCTGTGCACTTTTAATAAGCATTCATCTTTTGCAAATTAAAACTGAGCATATTTTCATGTTTGTCATTTGAATTTCTTTTTCTGCAAACTATCTGTTTACACTCTTGGCTCCTTTTCTCTGTTTTGCTGCTGTAGAAGTTCTTAACCAGGGGTCTTTTTCAGAAGGCCTTGTGACTCAGATAAGGTTAAGAACTAAGGGATAAAAAAAAGTCACCCTAATCCAATACATATCTTGTGTTAAACATAAGAGGATTTTTTTTAAGTTTTAAAAACATTTATTGAAATTTAATACATATACAGAAAAATGTATTTATACTATGTCACAGCTTGATGAATCTTCACAAACTGAACACACTCCTATAATCGACATGAGATCAAGAAACAAAATTGCCAGCACACCAGGAAATAAGTAATCCTTCTCAATAAATAATCCCTCTGGTCCTCACCATCTACAGACTCTTTTCTTCTGTAGTTTCATTACTTGATTCTATTTCTTGACCTTACTACCTTCCTGATGTCATCATTCAGTTTCCATGACGAAGCTGAACGAAATTTGAGCAAGAAGGCAAGTGATTCACAACTCTCAGTCTTCAACAATTTTGAAAACCCACCCTAATCTGTAAAAAGGTTTTATCACAATTACAGAAGGGACAATCTTGGGGCTCCCCCTGCTGGTGAGCAGTTCAGTTCAGTTCAGTTCAGTCGCTCAGTTGTGTCCAACTCTTCGCGACCCCATGAATCACAGCACGCCAGGCCTCCTTGTCCATCATCAACTCCCAGAGTTCACCCAAACTCATGTATGTCGAGTTGGTGATGCCATCCAGCCATCTCATCCTCTGTCGTCCCCTTCTCCTCCTGCCCCAATCCCTCCCAGCATCAGGGTCTTTTCCAATGAGTCAACTCTTCACATGAGGTGGCCAAAGTGTTGAAGTTTCAGCTTCAGCATCCGTCCTTCCAATGAACACCCAGGACTGATCTCCTTTAGGATGGATTGGTTGGATCTCCTCGCAGTCCAAGGGACTCTCAAGAGTCTTCTCCAACACCACAGTTCAAAAGCATCAGTTCTTCGGTGCTCAACTTTCTTCACAGTCCAACTCTCACATCCATACATGACCACTGGAAAAACCATAGCCTTGACTAGACAGACCTTTGTTGGCAAAGTAGTATCTTTGCTTTTCAATATGCTATCTAGGTTGGTCATAACTTTCTTTCCAAGGAGTAAGCGTCTTTTAATTTCATGGCTGCAATCACCATCTGCAGTGATTTTGGAGCCCTCAAAAATAAAGTCTGACACTGTTTCCCCATCTATTTGCCATGAAGTGATGGGACCAGATGCCATGATCTTCGTTTTCTGAATGTTGAGCTTTAAGCCAACTTTTTCACTCTCCTCTTTCATCAAGAGGCTCTTTAGTTCCTCTTCACTTTCTGCCATAAGGGTGGTGTCATCTGCATATCTGAGGTTATTGAGATTTCTCCCGGCAATCTTGATTCCAGCTTGTGTTTCTTCCAGCCCAGCATTTCTCTTGATGTACTCTGCATATAAGTTAAATAAGCAGGGTGACAATATACAGCCTTGACATACTCCTTTTGCTATTTGGAAGCAGTCTTTGTTCCATGTCCAGTTCTAACTGTTGCTTCCTGACGTGCATATAGGTTTTTCAAGAGGCAGGTCAGGTGGTCTGGTATTCCCATTTCTTTCATTATTTTCCACAGTTTATTGTGATCCACACAGTCAAAGGCTTTGGCATAGTCAATAAAGCAGAAATAGATGTTTTTCTGGAACTCCTTTGCTTTTTCGATGATCCAGCTGGTGACCAGTATTTACCAGAAAAAGCTTCCCACCTCCTCTCGAGGCTCTTGAGGATGGAGTTTGGGACTCAAGTCGCTGTAGACTTACTGTGAACCAGTGCACAGAGGTGTCAAGTACAAATTGCCACTTACCTCTACAAGGATTAAATCGTCTGCTGTTGCTGCTGCTGATTTTCAACACCCCCTGAAAGGAGTTCAGGGTGGAGAGCAGAAATGAGGCACTCTGCTCTGGGAAAAACTGGCAGAACAGGTCTTCAGATAGTTGGACATTTTGAGGAGCCCACTTTATGAGCCCAATTCCTGTATCTCTTCAAATCTAGAAAAGTACTAAAATCCTTCATGGTGACAGCTACTCCTCGTGATCAGCAGAAACATTCTGCAAAAAGTATGCGCTCGATTGCACGTACACCAAAATCACATATATACTAACCTTCCCCCTGCTTCTTTGAGCCCTTTCTCAGAGCTGTCTGAAATGCTGTCTCCTGGGCTGTAGTCCTCATTTTGCTCCAAATAAAACTTAACTCACAGCTCTCCTGTTGTGCATTTTCAAAGTCAGCAGAGGGATACAGTGAGGTCACTTAGCAAGGCAACCAGAAGTCCCCTTTACCTTCCCATTCCCTCAGTCAACATCTGAGGATGGCAACTATCAACTAATGGGCCATAACAGCTTTGGGGGCTAAAAAGAGAATGACAGGAAGGCGCAGTTAATCTTTGCTTCAGCTCAGGTCAGTTCAGTCGCTCAGTCATGTCCGACTCTTTGTGACCCCATGAACTGCAGCACGCCAGGCCTCCCTGTCCATCACCACCTCCTGGAGTCCACCCAAACCCGTGTCCATTGAGTCAATGATGCCATCCAACCATCTCATTCTCTGTCGCCCCCTTCTCCTCCTGCCCTCAATCTTTCCCAGCATCACGGTCTTTTTCAATGAGTCAGCTCTTTGCATCAGGTGGCCAAAGTATTGGAGTTTCAACACGCAGGACTGATCTCCCTTAGGATGGACTGGTTGGATCTCCTTGCAGTCCAAGGGACTCTCAAGAGTCTTCTCCAACACCACAGTTCAAAAGCATCAATTCTTTGGCGCTCAGCTTTCTTTGTAGTCCAACTCTCACATCCATACATGACCACTGGAAAAACCATAGCCTTGACTAAACGGACCTTTGTTGGCAAAGTAATGTCCGCTTTTTCATATGCTATCTAGGTTGCTCATAACTTTCCTTCCAAGGAGTAAGCATCTTTTAATTTCATGGCTGCAATCACCATCTGCAGTGATTTTGGAGCCCCCCAAAAATAAAGTCTGACACTGTTTCCACTGTTTCCTTATCTATCTGCTATGAAGTGATGGGACCGGATGCCATGATCTTCGTTTTCTGAATGTTGAGCTTTAAGCCAACTTTTCCACTCTCCACTCTCACTTTCATCAAGAGGCTCTTTAATCCTTTTTCACTTTTTGCCCTAAGAGTGGTGTCAACTGCATATCTGAGGTTATTGATATTTCTCCCGGCAATCTTGATTCCAGCTTGTGCTTCCTCCAGCCCAGCATTTCTCAAGATGTACTCTACATATGTTAAATAAGCAGGGTGACCTCTTGCCTAGTCTTCCCCATAGAAGGGACTGTTGTGAAGGGCCCTGCTGACTAATATTAACTTGTCAAAGGAGCCAACAGCCCCAGTTACGGGTCTCAAAAGGCAGCAGGCAAATAATTATTTACTGAGCAAGATGATGGATTGATGAATTGGCAGGCTCTCACTCAGTAGATTCTGTAGCGCACTCTGTGCCAGGGGAGCACTGGGTATAGGGACCTTTAACCCACGTGCCTGCAGGGGAAATAGAGGGGGGGGGGGGGGGGGATGGAGGAAAGCTGGAGGAGGAAATATGCTTCTTGGTCTCTGGAAGCTTAAAATATAGTTAGAGACACAAGAAATGTATGAATAAAAGGCTAAAGAAAACTAACTTGAGGTGGTGCCTGGAGTTGAGAAATGTCACTTGGGACTCCAGGCACCTCATTTTGGAGCCCTGGGGATGGAGAAGGGCCCTGGGCTGACAAAGCTGACAGGGGGAAGACAGATTCTTCAGTTGCTGTGAAGAATCAAAAAAAAAAAAAAAGTCCAGGAAGCCAACAGGCCACTAAGTGGGATCTCAGGGAGGAAAGAGCTGCGGGGGTCATCACCACCTGGGATATGTCCTTAGGGCTGCAGGTCCAAGAACTCTGCCATGTCAGGGGCCCCAGAACTGAACAAATTCAAGGACATGGACTCAAGGAATATTGGCTGGTGACCTAGAGATCTGATGCCAGTTTATTCATGTACAAAGGAAAGATACTTTCCCCACAATTGGAATGCTTACTGCTTGCCTCCCAGGGTTCCCCCTACTTAAAAAAAAAATTTGGCTATGAATGGCAACCCACTCCACTCTTCTTGCCTGGAGAATCCCATGGACAGGGGAGCCTGGTGGGCTGCAGTCCATGGGTCACAAGAGTAGGACACGACTTAGTGTCTAAACCACCATCTCCATAAAGTCTTAGACACTGAAACTCCAAGTAACCCCCTGCCCCACTTGTTTCTTTCCTCCTGATAAGTTTCCACCTCTCCAGCAGGGAGTGGGCTTGCCCTCCCTATGGCTTCACTGGCCACCTGCATGCTGACTCCACAGTCTCTTTCCAGTCCAAATCTCTCACTTGAACTTCAGACCCATGTCTCTTTCTGATCCTTGGACACCTCCATGTGGCTGCCCCCAAACTCTCTCAAGGTCAATGTGTCTAAACTGAGCTCATCATTTAAAAGTATTCTATCACAGGAAGGTA
The DNA here is from genome assembly GCA_006410875.1 of Neotragus pygmaeus. Lineage (NCBI taxonomy): Eukaryota > Metazoa > Chordata > Mammalia > Artiodactyla > Bovidae > Neotragus > Neotragus pygmaeus. The sequence goes on along the minus strand of SJYV01012817.1, from coordinate 329,764 downwards.
CAGAGCATGTGAGAGCAGACTCTAGCCCGAGCACCTCCATCCAAATTCCAAATCCACCACTCACCAGCTGTGTGACGTCAGGCACACAAGTTACTTAGCTTCTCCTGGCTTGTTTCCTCATCTAGAAAATGAAGATAAGGATAATCACACGGGACCATTGTGAGAAATTAAAATGAGTCTTCTGACACATAGGAAAAGCTAAAAAAGTATTAACTTTTATTGTGATCTTCCACTTAATTGTGGTTCTTCATCTGTCCTCTGTCAACTGGATTCGACAGTGACATTCGAAACAGGCAACAGGAACTTCCCAGGCAGTACAATGGTTAAGACATCACACTTCCAATGCAGAGATGAGGGTATGTGGACTTGATCCCTGGTAAAGGAACTAAGATCCTATATTGTGTGGAACTAAGATCCTTCTATGTTGTGTGGTGTTGCTCCCCCCACCGGCAAAAAAAAGAGAGAGAGAGAGAGAAATAGGCAACAATACCTATTCAGTCGCTCAAACTAGAAAGCAAATTATCGTTGACTTCCTCTCCCTGCCCCTACCATTCACATGCAACTTCTGATTTTTTGAAAATCAAAAGCTTTGCTTTTAAAATAAAAAAATTTATTTTAAATCAAAAGTTATCTTCCTATATAAATTATTTCTGCAGTATAATTTGATGGAGTTAAGTCTCCTCTATTGAATCACTTTCCTGGAGAAGGAAATGGCAACCCACTCTACTACACATGCCAGGATGATCCCATGGACATCCGAGGAGCCTGGTTGGCTAGAGTCCATGTGGTTGCAAAGAGTTGGACACACTGAGTAACTGAGCACACACGCACGCATTCAAACACTTATAAGATTCACATAACAAGAAGGAAATACACTGCTGAAGGAATCTTACAGCTACCTTGGCTTTCTGATGGGCTTGCCCAGTGGCTCAAAAGTGAAGAATCTGCCCGCAATGCAGGAGACATGGGTTCAATCCCTGGGTTAAGATGCCCTGGAGAAGGAAATGGCCACCCACTCCAGCACTCTTGCCTGAAAATTCCATGGTCAGAGGAGCCAGGCGTGATACACAGGGACACAACTGAGCGAATAACTTTAATTTCATAGATTCTGGTTAGATGGCATTACTATGTGCGTTAATACCAAGTCAATTTCCTGAGCAGAAAGTCTCCATGGAAGTTGAGGGCCTTTTCTATGGCTAGAAAGATCCTGTGTTCCTGATATAAGCAGCAGACTGGGATTCCGGTTCCCTCAGGTCACGTGGTTTGTGGCCTCTCCCTCATTCTAAGTCAGGAGGTACCACACAGTGAGTCAGGCCTGTATCTAACAACTTGAAGTTTCAGGCCACATCACTGAGGTATGAGTTAACAGACTTTATTTCCTAGAGGCTCTCATCTTCCAAATACTCCCCAAGAAGCTAGCTATGTTCTCAGAAAGCATCTAACTTTATGACGGAGACATGCTTACCTAAAACGAAGCATTTAAAACCATTTTTGTTTTAGTATTTTAATGCCATATGGGTATAAATAAGGTAAAATGAAGAATTCATCAACACTGTATGGAGTACCTACTAACCTCCAGGATCTGTCTTAGGCTTTGGGAATTCAACTCATCTAGATACAGTCCTTGCCCTCAAGAATGTGTGGTCTTATCTGAAGCAGTATTTTCAAATAGCTTAAGAACACATCTTTGGTCATGATGAAATTCACTTGGTAAATTTGCTGAGGGAAAAAAATGCATCGTATTTTCCTGTTTATTTTTTAAAAAATAATTTTGGCCACGTGAGGCAACTAGAGGGATTCCAGTTTCCTGACCAAGGACTAAACCCTAGCCATAGCAGTGAAAGTGCCAAATCCCAACCACTAGACCATCAGGGATACTTTCCTGTTTTTTAATCTTTTCTAAGAGATATTGAGAGATGGGCAGCAGTGGATGGCCAGGCTTTTGAGACTGTTTCAATCCTTATTTTGTCACTTTCTAGCACTGTATGACACAGGAAAATGGCGACAGAACAAGTTATCTGAGTCCCAGTTATCCTCATCTGTAAAATGTGCAAAATCCACAGGAACATTAAATGTGCAAACATGTGCATGGCTGTTGCACAGTGGAGGACAACCATTATTAGGCTCGATGTTGGAAGTTTGCAATTAACAGGTTTTTTTCATCCGTTGTCAGTTACTGAGCCTCTCCTACTAACAAGGAGATTTAGAATGTTTTACCCAGCGCCCATGGCATGCTTTAACAACCTTATCTAGTGACCTGTACATGGGTCAGGTCTTCCGAGATCTAGTTGTAGGTAGATTAAATATACATTCTCAGCAGCCTATCTAGCTAGGGGATTATAGCTAAGGTACTAGGGAGTGGGAGGGTTCTGTTTTGGTTCCGGTGACAACTTCACATAAAGGCTGGGCCAGGACCAATTTTAGCCCATTCTATTGAGGAAAGCCATCTTTTCCCATACAGCCCAGATAGGTGATCTGAGAGCTGCAGACTGGAGCTTGGGTGAGAAAAGGTACAGCGAACTCCGCAGAACCACTCCTCTTGTTGGAGGGAGTGGCAGCTGAAGGGAAGCCCACTCCTTCTCAGCCTGTCATGAGTCATACAAATAGACAAGATACCTAAAAATCACCTACTTAGGTGACCTGCCCAAACCTTTTCGCAAAATTTAGTATGCATGTGCGTCTCTGTCGAGATGGTCTACAGTTCTCCCCAGATTCTCAAAGGAGTCCATGCCTGGGGGGGAAAAAAAGCAAAAACGAGATTCGCTGAAATAGTCCGAATGGAGAAACTGAGGCCCAGAGATGAAAAAGCGAGTTGCCTCAAGTCAAACAACAGGGATATACTAAAGGCATTTCAGTTCCGATTCCGGTGTCACGTTCAGGGTTCTGACCGTGTCGAATACCTCCTTGATTTCTCTGCTGTCCTGGAAGATCCTTGGGAGGCGAGGGCTCTCGTCGGAGCTTTGGAGATGTCGCAGCAAGTCGGCGTCGAGGGGGCTCTCGCCAATCGCTCAGACGGGGTCCATTGCCGTGAAGATTCCCCAATCATGGCCTCACCCCGAGGAATTCCGCAGCCTTGTCAATTCCAGGTACGGCACCAAACACCGGGAGACCCGCAGAAGTGGAGGCGGCTGGCTGGTGAAGCACGCCCACTCACTCACCTGACCAAGAAGAAGAAGCAGGCAAGCCCCAAAACCCCATCCCCAGCGAACCCTTCGCGGAGGGCGGAGCCAGTGAAGAGAATAACAGGAAATGACGTCAGGCGCACGTGTTTCGCGAGGGGCTAGCGCCAGGCTTTTGAGACGCGCGGCCTCGGCCTCGCGCCTGCGCAGCCGCTGCCCTCCCGCGTCGCCGAGTCCCCAAGATGGGAGGAGAATGAGAAGGGGGCGGGGCGCGTGCCTGGATGACGCAGGCGCAGTGCGACTGCGGAGGCGCTGGTCGTCCCTCGGCGGATTTGGATCCGGGTCAGTCAGGCGCCGTGATCGGGGAGAGACGTTCTAAACTGACCGAACTGGCTTACCGGAGCGCCCCTGCTGCGAGAAGGTGAGTACCCTGACGTGACGCGGACGCCCCGCGTCACCGCGTCTGGGCCTCCTGGCCCGGCCTGGCCACGGCGGCTTCCTCTGGCCCTCCCGCCTCACGTCAAGCCGCGTCGCCCGCTGGCGCTGGCCGCCTGGGCCGGGCCGTCCGGGCCGGGCCTGCGCCTTTCCGCGCCCCCTCGGCCAGTGCGGCCTGGCCCTGCCAGAGGCTCTTCTCCCTCGCCCCTTCCCGCCTCCGCGGCCCCCGCGCCGTGCCTTTGCCCTCTCCCGCAGGTCCACAGCTTCCCCTTTTCGCCCTCCTCGGCCGCCCTTTGCCCCTTCCCGCCCTTTCCCGCTGGTTCTCGAGCCCCAGTCTCTTTGGCTGCCTCTTCGGCTCTGTTCCCGCCTCCTTTTGGATCCCTCACCCCTTTGGCCCGACGCAGACCTCTCATCCTGGCCGAGGGAGTATTCTTAAGGGGAAACTTTGCAGCGGGAGAGCCCGGGCGGCTTCGGGCGCCGGACACATCCCCACTTCCCGAACCCCCCCAGGCCCTGACCTTTCCCCTCCCATCGTGTTTAACCACGAACGACCCAGTTTCTGGGTGAAAAGAATTAACATTGTGCTCTATCTAGCACCGAGGGTGTAGAAGTTGAGTGGGTAGAGAGAGACGTGAACGTGTTTTGTCTCCGGGGCAGATTGTTGCAACTTCGTCTTGGTTGCGTCTTCCAGAGTTGCTGGACAGGATTTTCTTTTCCCGGACTCCATGCTTCCTGCTGGGCTGGGAAATTTTATAAAAGCTTTATTTAACATTGGGATGACAGGTTTACGCGCGGATCCTTTATTGATCGTTCTCTGGTCTTTTTAGGGTCCGGGAAACTTGACCTAGGCTTGTGGTTGATTGTTAAGTGGGCTTGGTTAAAATTGCAAGATATAAATAATATTGTGAGACTTACTCTTGGTTTAAAGTTAGAGAAAAGTCAGGAATTTGCCCTTTTGATGGAGGATCTTAGAAGAATTTTGTGTTTCTGTTTTTTGAAAGGTTAAGGGAAACTCCACATCCCCTTGTGATTTGACTTCAAGTAACTTTAAAAGTTTGACCTTTGCGAGGATTGTTCAATTTTAAGAAGATAGTGCAGTAAAAATCGGCAAGACCGTCTCCCACAAACTTAATGAAGATAAATCAAGTGTAAGATCCCCGGAGTTGGTTGTGCAGCTCTTGATTTGCGTGAATGGGAAGAGGGAGGAGCATGGTAAAGCCTTTTAAAGTTACAAACACGCTGCTGTTTAGCTGTTAAGGTCATGCCTGAGATTCACCTTTGCTCTGGGTTAATTTAACTGAGGGAAAAAAATGAGTAATCAAAATGCTCGAAGTCTGAAAATAGTTTAGATGGAACTTTATTCCTAGAGTTTTAGTTGGTAGCCAGTCTTATTCTGGCCTGTTTTGGTTTGTAAATGATGAATCTTTTAGTATGTCATTAAGAATGATAGTGGAGTTTGTATTAACATCTGGAGGTCATTTACAGTATATTAAATTAGCCCTATATAATTAAAAGTTCTATATCTGAGTGCAGAACATCTTAGCACAGTGTTAGGGCAGGAATGGGGTTCATAGTCCTGGGTTCACACTTATATGCCTAAGCATCCAGACTAGTGCTAAAAGCACATCTTAGGGATTCTGTCAATATTTGTGTAAGGAATGGATTTCTGCCTGTAGAATTCAGCAATGCATATGTAGATGTGATGTGTGCTGATTTCTAGAGAGGCTGGAAGAGGGATTGTGGGGTCCAGAGGAGTGGGGCTACTGGCTCAGATGATGTTCCTCTGTGAGGGCCAGCGTTTGACTGGTCATTAAGTAATTGAGGAAAACTAATAAAAACTTTATTTTAGTTCTGCCAGCAGGAGGAATTTGTTTACAGCCTACAGATAGCACCGTTTTAGATGCTGTGGAGCTTCAAAAATAAGAGAATATCTGATCTTTGGTCACCCCTCTCCCCAGGTATAAATATACATATATGTAGGATGTTATTATGTATCTGGGAGAGGATCCTCCTGTAAATCTAGAACTGAATTAGTAGCCGGTGAAATACAGAATTGATACCGTTTCTTCACAGTGATGTACTGGTTAAATAAAGCAGCAAAATATATATGGGGAGTGTATTTCAATATTTTGTTTTAAGAAGTTGAGGTGAAAACTAGATAAATTCTTTTGAGACTATTTTCAGTGTTCTCAGAGAAGTCTGCCTAAAATACCTTCTACACATAAATAAAACTATTGATTCCTTCCTTCCTAATTCTGTTTCTGGTACTGCGAAGTTACATTATCAAACATATTATGACACTCTGACCTTTAGAATATTAGAGGTCTCACAATAACATCAAACCCACCCCTGAGAAATGAGCAGATGTAGAATCAAAGAGGCTCCAAGGATCCAGGCACTGCTTACTGGGAGAGAGCCCAAGGCGGGGTGGGGGTGNCTCACATCCATACATGACTACTGGAAAAACCATAGCCTTGACTAGATGGAGCTTTGTTGGCAAAGTAATGTCTCTGCTTTGAATATGCTGTCTAGGTTGGTCATAACTTTCCTTCCAAGGAGTAAGCATCTTTTAATTTCCTGGCTGCAATTACCATCTACAGTGATTTTGGAGCCCCCAAAATAAAGTCTGACACTGTTTCCCCATCTATTTCCCATGAAGTGATGGGACCAGATGCCACTTACTAAGTGATAATTTCTAGGTTCATTAATGTTGGCCTCAAATGACATTATTTCATTCTTTTTATGGCTGAGTAGTAGTCCCTCATCGGAGAAGGCAATGGCACCCCACTCCAGTACTCTTGCCTGGAAAATCCCATGGATGGAGGAGCCTGGTTGGCTGCAGTCCACGGGGTCGCTAAAAGTCGGATATGACTGAGCGAGTTCACTTACACTTTTCACTTTCATGCATTGGAGAAGGAAATGGCACCCCACTCCAGTGTTCTTGCCTGGAGAATCCCAGGGACAGAGGAGCCTGGTGGGCTGCCGTCTATGGGGTCGCACAGAGTCGGACATGACTGAAGTGACTTAGCAGCAGCAGCAGCAGTATTCCCTCGTGCATGTGAACCACATCTTTATCCATTCATTTGTCGATGGACATTTAGGTTGTGAAAAGCAACCTATCATGTGAGGATAATATTAATAGCAAACATTTATTAGGTATTTAGTGTCTTCTGAGCCATTTTATAGGCTTCCCCAGGTGGCGCTAGTGGTTAAGAACATGCTTCCCAACGCATGTAGAGATAACAGACCCAATGCAGACTTCCCTGGGTTGAGAAGATCCCCTGGAGGAGGACACAGCAACCTGCTCCAGTGTTCTTGCCTGGAGAATCCCATGGACAGAGGACCCTGGTGGGCAATTGTCCATAGGGTCACGACTTAGCATGCATGCACAAGTCTTGTTACACCATTAACTCACTTAATCCTCATCCAGCCATATAAGGTAGATACTATTATCCTTGAAACTGAGAATCCTTGGGAGGGATATTCAAGACGGAGGGGACACATGTATACCTATGGCTGACCCATGTTGATATTTGGCAGAAAACAACAAAATTCTGCAAATCAATTATCCTTCAATTAAAAAATAAATAAATTAGAAAAAAAAAACCCTGAGAATCCTTTGAGATAGTTGCTTTTACAGACAAAGAATTTGTGACTTAGAGAAATTAACAATTAGTCCATAGCCACACAGCTTGTGAGGGCCAGAACTAGGATCTGAACACAAATCTAATTTCATAACTATCTACCCTACACAGTAAAAGCATGGATCTGTACATTATTAAGAAACTGTTTCTTAATTTGAAAACCTACAGTGGTTCTTTACTGGGAATGAGAGTCAGATTTGTCCAAGGAGATTTTAAAAAGAAGGCAAGTGCTGGAGCCTCCTCCCAGGACAATCTGGTAGATTGAGGAGGGGGTGGGATTCCGGAATCTGTTCCCCTTTTTAAGTTCCACAGGTGATTTTTACGTGTACTAGCCCTCGGGAGGAACCACTGTAGGGAGGCGTATGGATGAACAGTTGCTACACTTGGAACAGCTCGCTAGGACACAGCAGCCAGCCACTCAGCCTTAGAACAGGATTATGCCGATTTGCCGGGCATTTAAACTACAAAGGGTATTGAACTGGAGTCCTCCGGCTTCCAGCTGGAGATGCTCTTTCCTCTCCCCTGGAGAGCAGAGGTGGAAACACGCGGTTTTCCAGGGTTGGTCAGAAGTGGCAACAGCAGAGTTCTACGGGGGCAGGCCTGAGATGGCCTCAGCAGGGAACTGGGTGACCAGGCTGTCAGGCAGCCTGCAGGGCAGGGGGCTGGGGGAGTCAAAGCCCAGACGAGACAGTCTTCATCTGCTGCCTTTTGCTGCATGTCTGCTTGCCAAAGAGCTCCGGGGCTGGGTGCTTCTATCTGGGGGCAAAATGTGGGCAGAGAAGGGTTCTTCAAGGCAGGGGACTGTGAAGAAGGAAGGAACCAAGTGGTAATAAGAACCAGGATCAGCTAAGGGTGAAGGGAGAGAGGCTTGTCTATCCATCTCTTAAACAAGGACACATCTTTGGTGGTGACTTGAAGTGGCCTAAGTCATCACAGATTTCAGAGTACGACAGATAAGTTTGAAGTCAGATAATAATAGCTGAATGTTCTCAAGTGTCTTCTGGGCTTTTTTTTTTGGAGATTTCTATCCTCCTCTCTGCCACCGACCACCCCCCCGCCGCGCCTCCACCCCNTTTTTTTTTCCTTCAAGGTCCAGCTTCTTTCCCTGGTTTCTGTTAATGGCATCAGCAGCTTTCTCCCAGTCACCCAGCCTCGAAACCCTGAGTCATCTTTTGTTTGCTCCACCTTCCATCTCAGTGTCTGCAATAGCTTTAACATTTTTGTTTCCTCCTTTCCATCTCCACTGCCAACACCTTTGTTTGGGACCATTTAATGACTATCAAAATAAAAGCTTAAATGATCTACAATTCTCGCTTTATAAGCTGGTATATCCTAAAAGCTGAAAATTTCTAAATCACATTTCTGATATACCACAAGTCTATTGCAACCCCACATTTAATTAAAAATTGTCAATTGAGAAACATCAAAACTACTCTTAAGTATTGAATTCAAGAGCATTCATATGCCTGGGCTTCAAACTCTTCCTCTCCTTTTCCAGGCTAAGATTTATTCAGTTATACCCTTACTCCATTCCTGATACTTATTTAACATAAGTTTTATATGACATAGGAACCTTCATAACAAAATGAAGATCCAAGAAAAGAAACCTTAGTAAGCTTTTTTCTAAGTTTAATGAAGAGTGATCATCTAAAATTATGAGTTGAGGTGACTGTAGTAAACTAGGGGAAGCCTAGCAAGCCTTACATGTAGAGTTCTTGGTGTCCCGTTTTCTTTCTGAGATAAGGATANCTGGCTCCTCTTTTTCACAGAATTACTGCGCTCCTATTAACCCAGGGTTCAGTTGGATTTCCATTTTTTAAAAATAAAACCCTAAATCTGTTATTTGTTTATTAGTTTTGCCTGCACCAGCTCTCTGTCGCCGCCTGAGGGCTTTTCTCCAGTTGCGGTGAGCGGCCTTCTCATTGTGGTGGCTTCTCTCGTTGCGGGGTGAGGACTCTGGGTGCTCAGGCTCAGTAGCTGTGGCGCAGGGGCTTAGCTGCTCCAGGGCATGTACGATCTTCCAGAACCAGGGATCAAACCTGTGTCTCCTGCACTGGCAGGCGGATTCTTAATCACTGGACCACCAGAGAAGTCTGAAATTTCCATCCCTAGGTCTTGGCCACCGCCTCTCATCATGGAGATTTATTTGTCCTTTTTCCTGGAGTTCGGTGGGAACCTGAGGGCCGGTCAGTCCCTTTGCTGTTGACCTTGCCCTAGGAGCTTTCTGAAATCTGGCCTCACAGGCTCTTAGGAGAGCACAGCAAAAGAGAGCTTGGAAAGAGAGTTAAAAAACAAAAACACAAACATGATCCTTGAGTATTTCTAAGAGGATCTCCTGGCGGTACAGGAGATGGTCTTGGAACTAGAGAGCAGAGGGTGGGCTCCTCACCCTTGAGAAGAGAGAAAGGGAGTGATCCAGATGATGCTTCTTGCACGGGGCTCTTCCCGGGGTTTTCCCAGGGTGCAGGGGCGGGGCGGGAATTGGGTTGTGTCAGACTTAGATTCACTTTATCTAACCCCGCTGTTTCTAGAACTTCACCTTTCTTTCCGAGTTCCCTCCTCCGCTTTCAAAAGCATATGTGACCCCATGCCCGTTCCTTTCTCTTTAAGTCACCAGATTCCTTTATGGGGTTGGCAGCGATGCTCTGATAGCCCCGGGTCCTGTTGGGGCCTGTGAGTGGCGCTGGGGCTGAGGTTCGCCAGCTTCTACACTCAGGGTGATTTGAAAGTGTTTCAGGACTGGGTCTTCCTCTCCCCTCCCTGCCGGACACTCAAGGGACCGGGGAGGTGGAAGGGAGCTCTTCTTTACCCAAGAGAAGAAAAGCTGCCCGATCGCCTGCCCCGGCTACTCACACTTGCTCTCAGCTTCCCTTCCTCATCCCTCCAGCCACTCCCCGAGTCTGAAACGCTAGCCCAGTTTGAAACACCCCTCCTGCTTTGAAGGAGGCTGGGCCGGCCGGGGGGTTATTTTGGGAGCAGCCTCTGAGATCCAATGGCCTTGTTAGGGCAACACTGACCTTTCCATCCCTGGAGGAGGGTAGGATTGGAGGGGGGCGGGGCAGGGCGCGGAATCACAGCCCGGCACACCCAGTGGGTTGGAGGAGAAGGGGGCCAGCCGGCTGCCGGGAATTCAGCCTCTGAGCTGGGGGCTGTCACAGAGGAAACGTTCTCCTTTCTGAAGACAGACTGGGGACCCCTCCACCCCACTCCTCCCATTGCACTTCTTAAAGGGACCACAGCACTTTTTCCTTGGACTCCATGGAAGCCAGGTTGGGGACACTCTGTGGAGACTTCGAACCTTTGCTTCCCACTTCCTCCTCAGTTGGCAGCCTTCCTCTGGCCGACTGAGTGGGGGCCTCCCAGGCATGGCACTGACCGCCCGACCCAGTGCCGACTTGGCTCCTAGGTTCCTGCAGCCTCGGGTGGCATCTCGCTTCCCTCCTCCCGGGGCGCAGTGAGTCAGGGGGGCGCCCAGCCCTGAGCTGCTTAGAGAGAGTTGCTGGCACCCCCTCTCCCCATCACCTTCTCCCCCAAAGCTGGAGAACGGTGAGGAGGTCGGGGGCTACGATGAGATGAGTGGGGGTCGCTTTGACTTTGATGATGGTGGGGCGTACTGCGGGGGCTGGGAGGGGGGCAAGGCCCACGGGCACGGCCTGTGCACGGGCCCCAAGGGCCAGGGGGAATACTCGGGCTCCTGGAACTTTGGCTTTGAAGTGGCGGGTGTCTACACCTGGCCCAGCGGAAACACCTTCGAGGGATACTGGAGCCAGGGTAAACGGCACGGGCTGGGCATAGAGACCAAGGGACGCTGGCTCTACAAGGGCGAGTGGACACACGGCTTCAAGGGCCGCTACGGGACCCGGCAGAGCAGCAGCAGCGGTGCCAAGTATGAGGGCACTTGGAACAACGGCCTGCAGGACGGCTATGGCACGGAGACCTACGCGGATGGAGGTGAGCCCGGCCTGCAGCCTGCAGACCTGGGGAGGGGCCAGATGGGTGAGGAAGGTGGCGGAGGGTGGGGCAGGAGGGGCCGGGATATGATTTGCTGTGTGGCATCGGGCAAGCAGCTCCACCTCTCTCTGCATCCATTTCATTGTCAGGAAAAGTGAGGCCAATAACGGAGCTGCCGAGAGAATTGGCAGACATGCTTGTTACAAGGCCTGCCACAGAAACACACATTCAAGACACATTCAATAAGACATCACCGCCACTGTGGCAGGCTAGGTGTACAAAGAGCTCTGGAATATACTCCAGCAGAACTGGTGTCTAATGTCAATTTTGCCATGAAAATTATTTTCAGCCAGTAGATCATGAAGTGTTCATTCATTCATTCATCTATCCACCCCCTCACCCACTCGTCCATTTACCCATCCATCCATCCACCCACTCATCCATCCATATCCACCCAAGCATACTTTTGTTCAGTGAATATTTCTGTAGTACCACTTATTCACCAGGCATTGTAAAAAGGGTTAGAGGTAGAGAGAAATAGGATAGAGACCATGGGTTCAAAGATATGCTTGCAGACAAACAATTATATACAAGTATTCACAGTGTGCTGTGGCAGAAAAGGAAAGTTAGGTCTGAAGCGGTCAGGGGAGGCTTTAGAGGAGGTGACATCGGAACTGCATCTTGATGGGAAGATTGTGTTTGTGAGGCTTGTAGACAGTGGTCTCAGGTATAGGATGGGCTCCTGACTGGGTTACCTACTGCTGGCTGTCTGGTGAGGGCTTGACCTCCAACGCACCTGGATGTTAACAGGTTGTTAACAGAGTTTTCATGACACAATGGCTGGCTGGAATTGGACTAAATTTGGCTCCACATTTCCTGATTTGGTGACCTTGAGCTGTTTGCGGAACCTCTGCAATTCAGTGCAATTCAGGTGTTTATACTAGTCACTGCTCAGAGCACTGGGCATGAGCAGAGAGCAAACCTCACATGTCCCAGTTACCAAGTGGAGTTAGTCCCTGCAGGCTTGCAGGGCATCAGTGAACCAGGCAAAGTGGTGCAAATATGCATGTGCAGAAAGTTCCTTCCCTTCCCTACCCTATTGCTCCTCCCCACACAGTGTGTGTAGGGGGAGGGGGGAAGCATGGATGTGAGTCACAGGGACACAGCAATATTTCTGGGAAAACTACAGGCTGATGTCCCAATATGTCTAAAACAGGGAAAACCCATTCATTCCTTCATAGAGCACAAGTGATGTGTCAGGCGCCCTCCTGAAGCAAGTCCCAGGGTCCGAGGCAGCGAACAAGCAAAGTCCTCAGGAAGCTCCCTGTCTAGTGAAGAAAACAGAAATAAACAGGAAAACAAACACAGATGCAATTTCCAAAAGTTACCTGTGTTACAGAGGAACTAGCAGAGAGGGAAGAGGGTGATTTTTTTTTGGAGGGTGGGTGTCTGAGTACTTAGGTGGGGGAGACGGGAGAAGGAAGGAAGACCCCACGCAGAGGGAATGGCGATTGCAGAGGCTCTGAGGTGGGACTGGGCTTGGCATATAGGAGGAACAGCAAGAATGCCGGGGCGGGGGGACGGTTGGTGGGAGAGGCGTGAACGAGGGACGCAGGCTGGGCTGCCGGGGCCGCCGCTGGAGATGTGGGCACGGGTTTGCAGGGCCCTGGGTTTTAGCCTAGGCGTGTCCAAGAGCCCTTCGGGCCAGGTCATTGGGAGGTCGGCCCCTCTGGTTTGTCGGAAGCCCAGATTCTCCTCTCAGATGAGACAGCCCCACATCCAGGGGGTCTGGAAACCGCAGAGATCCTCTCCCCCAAGCACAACCCTCCAAAATTAGATGTGGCCACTGCTTCGGAAAATCTCTTTAATCAACCTGTCATCAGTTTTCCCAGGGGTTGTTAAGGACCTGCCCTTTGCTCCATCCTGGGGAGCACTGAGGGGAATGTGGACAAATAAGATCCTGGGATTAGGGACGGCTGGGAGCCGGGCAGCCTTGGATCACCATCCTGCCCCTATCGTATTCTCCTGTCTCTTGGAGCTTCAGTTTCCTCATCCCTAAAATGGATTTATACTAACCTCTCCTAAGCTTTCTCATGGGATGAATGTGCAGTTGCCATTATTACTATTAACTATCACTAGTTCATTCAGTAAATATTTATTGAGTGATTATCGGGAAGCCAGCACTGGGTGGGTTGGGTGGGGGATGAGGAGAGTGTAGAACTGAACAGGATGGGAGAGGTCACTCTGCTTTCCAGGGAATGTAACAAAAAACTGTGTTGGGTACGAAGCAGGCACATGCTGGGGGCTAAGTGAGCAAGAAGTGGGTGGCTAACCAGACTGAGGCAATCAGGGAGGCTTCCTGCAGGAAGTGACAAGTGGGGCTCTGAAGTACAGAGTGAGCCAGGTGACAACCTGGTGGTGTGGTGAGAACAGTGTACAAAGCCTGAAGTCCAAAGCTTGCTGTCCAGCGGAGATCAAGCTGAGATTTGCGTCTTATTCTCAGTTTTGAGAAGCCTTGATCCAAGTGATAACACATCTGCTTTCCTCCATTCCCTGGCTTACCTTGCAGTCTGCTGTTACAGGTGTCTGCCTGCTCCAAACCAAAGAGTAGCTTTCCAAACTGGAGGTGTCGACCCATTGGCCAAATCAACTTAGTGGGTCATGACTTGCATTTTAAAAGAAATGAAAGAATAGAACAGAACAGAATAGAAAATATCAGAGTGTTTCACAGAGAATGAGATTAAAGTATTGATTCCTGAAATGTTTGTTCAGTTGGAGATTATATATCTATATTTTGTGTATCAAAACATCTGTTTATGTATATATCATGATTTAGATGTATTTTTTGTTGCAGATCACGGTCAAAAAATAGGAATATTACTGTTGTAAAGTGACTTGACCTGACATCTTCATGGCTGCCCCAGTCATTCCTAAACCCACAGACCTTCCCTCTCCCCCTCTGCTTGTCGCTTTGGCTGGAAGTTCCAATTCTCTGGTCAGAAGGGGAAGGTAGTCCAGGCAGAGGAGTCTTCCAGACCCTGCCGTAAGCCTCCTGGCACCCCTCCCCCATCTATAGCCCCACATTCCTCCCCTGGCCATATATAGCAAAGCTAAAAATAGCTGCTGACTTAAAGCCCAAAGCTAGCACACCCAGCCCTTAAGTAGTAATCCACAGCTGCATGGCTGCCTGGCGGTTCCCACCCGAGACCCACAGACTAGAAAGGCCACTAGTGATCTTGGGCCTGAGCCTGAGCCTAGGGTTCCAAGGCCCACAAATGGCCTGAAACTGCAGGGCTCTCTGTGTTTTTCTGGGAGGTATTCCCTGTAAGAGCCATCAAATTCTACAAGAAATCTGGTGCTCAAATAAATTCCAGGACCATGGATCTAATTCAATAATCCCCTCCCCAAAATGTGCAGCAGGAAAAAGCAAGCCCAAGGTTGACTTTTTTTCCCCCTAAAGCTAATAATAGTTACCATTTTTGAAGTATGAACGATGTGCTTGGTGCTGATCTGGGCACATGGCAAGCATTGTTTTACTTAAACTTTCACTATAACCCTTACAGGGAAGTACTATTATTACCCCTATTTTATAGATGAGGACACTGAGATCAACAGTCCTCTAACTGATAAGAGGCAGAGATGGAATTTGATTATCATAAGTGACAATTAAATATTTTATACTATAAATCAGCATTTTAATAAATGATAAACAGCTACACAAAATAATCAAGACTGGCTACATACCTTGGGGACACCGTGCAAGACAAAAATGCGGGGCCCCTTCTTCAAAATTAAAAATTTCAAGATGGTGACATCAGAGCCTTAAACCAAATTCAGGGTCCTTCTGAGCTCAGAGCCTTGTGTGACTGTACAAGTTAAATGCCCATGAAGCTGGCCTTATCAAGACCAAGTAGTAACAACTGTCTTCTCTCCACCATTTGTTGAATCTTTCCCAGTTTTTATTTTTTGGCTCCACTGGGTCTTAGTTGTGGCACTCGGGCTTAGTTGCCCCAAGGCTTGTGGGTTCTTAGTTCCCCAACCAGGGACAGAACCTGTGTCTCCTGCATTGGGAGGTGGATTTGTAACCACTGGACCACCAGGGAAGTCCCGAATCTTTATTAGTTTTTACCAGACTCTGTGACAGTAGTAATAACCATCTCTACCATTTACGGAGTCTTTACTAGTCTTTATCAGACTCTGTGCTAAGACTCATACATGTATTATATTATTGAGGCTTCTTAATTCTCTCTTCTACTACACTAGTGACTTTCAAATTTTTATGATTATAACCCACTTTAACATATGTATTTTCTATTATAGTTCTATGCATACATATAAAAATGTAAAACTGAAACAAGTCCTCATGAAGTAATATTTCTCTCTCTAAATGCTATACTTGCTATTTTCTTTTATGTGATCTCATTGATAGAATTGGGCTTCCTTGGTGACTCAGCCGGTAAAGAATCTGCCTGCAGATTCCTGGGTTTGAATCCCTGGATTGGGAAGATCCCCTGGAGAAGGGAAAGGGTACCCACTTCAGTATTCTGGCCTGGAGAATTCCATGGACTGTATAGTCCATGGGATCACAAAGAGGTGGATACGACTGAGCAAATTTCAATTGATAGAATTGTTATTTTCTCTTTCTGAGAGAATCAAATGATGTATTGTTATACATTAAATACTTAGAATTAGGCATGTGGTTAGTGCCTTGATTGTTATTATTACATGCTGAAGTGATGATATTTTTATGTGTAAGTATGACAACTGGGTCAAAAATGGAACCTTCTATGCTCTGGGTACAGATTTCTCTGTTTTTCCCAATGCTGATGGCTTTAGCTCATTTTAGCCTAACTGAACATGGGAGCTAAATGAATTTTCCAAGCTAGAGCCCTAAGTAGCTCAGCTGGTAAAGAATCTGCCTGCAATGCGGGAAACCTGGCTTCAATCCCTGGGTGGAGAAGATCCCCTGGAGGAGGGCATGCAACCCACTCCAGTATTCCTGCCTGTAGAATCCCCATGGACAGAGGAACCTGGTGGGTTATAGTCCATGGGGTCGCAGAGTCAGACACGGCTGAATGACTAAGCACAACACAGAGCCCTGAGTAATATCTGCTGTCACATGACCTGGGTCTGTGCTGTATATTCCTTGAAGAAACTTAACCTTCATATTTCTTTCTACATTCGCTCCCCAAAGGAATATCATTTCTATTGGTCTATGTGTCTATCTTTGTGCCAATATCATGATGTCTTGGTTACTGGAACTTTAAAATAAGTTTTTATTTATTTTTGTTGTAAATTTTTATTGGGGTACAGTTGATTTACAATGTTGCATTAGTTTCAGGTGTACAGCAAAGTGAATCTGTTACACACCCACTCTCTTCTAGATTCTTTTCCCACACAGGCATTACAGAGTATTGAGCAGAGTTCCCTGTGTGATGCAGTAGGTCTTTCTTAGTTATCTGTTTTATATACAGCAATGTGTATGTGTCAATCCCAATCTTCCATAAAACAAGTATTTCAATCAGAGCAAATCCTCCAACTTTTCTTGTTCAAGACTTTTCGGGTTATTCTAGATTATTTCCATTTCTGTATACATTATAAAATCGGCTTGTCAATTTCAACCAAAAAGGCCTGATGGAAATTTGATTAAAAACACATTTGATGGATCGTGAGGAAGTATATTCAGCACAACTTCACAGGAACCAAAGGCAATTTGGAAAGAAATGATTATGTTAACTCTTCACTAGGGAATTTGAGAGACTCATCCATACAGATGTGTGCAAACTGTCAATCTTGTTGCTTTAAAAAAAATTATTTAATGTATTATTTTTGGCTATGCGGGGTCTTTGTTGCTTTGGCTATGCTGGGTCTTCATTGCTGCACGTAGGCTTTCTCTAGTTGTGGCAAGTGGGGGCTACTCTTTGTTGCAGAGCCCTAGATTCTCAGGGCTTCTCATTGTGGTGGCATCTCTTGTTGCAAAGCACGGGCTCTAGACGTGCAGGCTTCAGCAGTTGCAGCTCGTGAGCTCTAAAGCATCGGCTCAGTAGTTGTGGCACCTGGGCTTAGTTACTCCAAGGCAGCCAGATCTTCCTGGACCAGGGATCAAACCCGTGTTCCCTGCACTGGCAGACAGACTCGTAACCACTGGATCACCAGGGAAGTCTTTTGTTGCTTTTAAATTCTTTTTTTTCTATTTTTTGGATCCTAGTTAGTTTTCTAACAATTGGATGCATTGTTCATACTGATGCATTCATTACATTTCTTTTATTCTGTCAGTTCAGTTCAGTTTATTCCCTCAGTTGTGTCTGAGTCTTTGCAGCCCCATAGACTGCAGCATGCCAGCCCTCTCTGTCCATCACCAACTCCTGGAGTTTACTCAAACTCATGTCCATTGAGTTGGTGATGCCATACAACTATCTCATCCTCTGTCGGCCCCTTCTCCTCCCACCTTCAATCTTTCCCAGCATCAGGGTCTTTTCAAATGAGTCAGTTTTTCGCATCAGGTGGCCAAAGTATTGGAGTTTCAGCTTCAACATCAGTCCTTCCAACGAACACCCAGGACTGATCTCTTTTAGGATGGACCGGTTGGATTTCCTTGAAGTCCAAGGGACTCTCAAGAGTGATTATGGGTAAAATAGTTAAAGAAAAATGCATTTGATTTTTACATCGATTTGGAGGGAATGGACATCTAAACAGCAGTGGGCCTTCCAATCCATGGACATGGTATATATCCTTTCTTACTTACGTCTTCTTTAATTTCACTCAGCAATGTTTTTAGCATTTTCAGTGTCTTGCACTTTTTTAAAAAGTAAAATTAACAAGTACTTTATTTCTTACGATATTATAAATGGCATTAAAAATTTCCTTTTTCCTATTGTACATTGCTAGGTTATAGACATACAGTTATTTTTGTACATNACAACTGTCTCTCTACCCAGCTGTCCATCCCACCCACCCAGCCACTTAATTTTCTGTTTACTCATTATACCACCCAGTTACCTATCCAACCACCCAACAGCCTATTCAACCACCTAGTCACCCATCCAACCACCTGTCATTCATCCATTCATCCAACCCCTTCGCTCACCTAACTTCTCTACTACCCACCCTAGCAATCCCTCCCTTCACCCAACTCCTCTATCCATCCATCCACTCAGCCCCTGTATAACATCCACCTTATCCACCCAACCATTTCTTCATCTATCCATTCAGCTTTCCATCTTTACACCCACTCAACCAAGCACTCACCACCCCGTCCATCCACAACCATTCTTCCAACCACCCAGACACCTGTTCAACCACCCACCCATCCCTTCATCCCCAGCACCCACATTCACTCAGCTTCTCCCATCCACCGAACCACCAGCCATCCTAACATTCAACCATGCATCCATTTACCCCACCACCTTCATTCATCTGATTTCCTCCATTTATTCAGTCACCCCTTTACCCAATCATGCTTCCTTCCACTGAAACAACATCCACTTCTACCACCTACCCAGTCATCCAGCCATCCACCCATTATCCATTCATCTAACCACCTTCATCACCCAAACAGACCCAGCAACCCACCCGTCCATTCTCTCAGCCACCTCCACTGACCGGTCTGCCAGCCCTTCATCCATCCACTCTCCATCCGTTCAGTACCTACGCTTTCATCCATATTCGAGCCCCTCTATGTCTTCTCACTGTACTTCAGAAAAAGTTCTAATATTACCTTCAAACGTTTATAATACCTGCTGTGTGTGTGGCATTATTTTACAAATATCGACTCATTCAGTCTCCTTAATGACTTTGTACTATTTTTATCTCCATTTTACAGATGATATAAATGAGGCTCTGAAAGATAAAGTTGCAAATCACCCAGGTAGTGAGTGGCCAGGTAGTAAGTGGTTCCTACCCTCCTATCCAGCCTCAGTTTCTATCACCGCGTCCTAGGACCTGGATTTTTGGCTCTGTACTAGTCATACTGGCCTTTCATCATACTTCTCTAGTTTTTCCTATTCGAAGGCTTTTGTTCCTGCTCATTCTTCTGCTTGGACTACTCTTCCTCCTTCTTGCTGCCCCTTAATTTCTATTCCTCCTTCAGCGATCGGGTCAAGTCTGACCCCCATATAGAGCTGATGAAGCCTCACCCCCTGTCACAGCCTGACTCTCACTCAGCTGCATAGATGTCTTCTTACAACATTCGCAGTTGCAACTTTATGCTGCTTATATGATTTGTTTATATTCTAACTCTTAAAATGGGCTTCCTGTGAGCCAGTCACCATTCTGATGTCTTCATGTATGTGTGTTAGTTGCTGAGTCGTGTCTGACTCTTTGTAACCCCATGGACTGTAGCTCACCAGGCTCCTCTGTCCATGGGATTCTCCAGGCAAGAATACTGGAGTGGGTTGCCAGTCCCTTCTCCAAGAGATCTTCCCGACCCAGGGATCAAACCCCGGTCTCCTGCATTGCAGGCGGATTGTTTACCATCTGAGCCACCAGGAAGCCATCGGGGATGTATAGTAACTCATTTAATTTTTACAAGGTCNGAGTGGGTTGCCAGTCCCTTCTCCAAGAGATCTTCCCGACCCAGGGATCAAACCCCGGTCTCCTGCATTGCAGGCGGATTGTTTACCATCTGAGCCACCAGGAAGCCATCGGGGATGTATAGTAACTCATTTAATTTTTACAAGGTCATGAGGAGGTAGGTACTGCTGTTAATCTCATTTTGCAGGTGTTGATGAACTGCAGGGGCAACAGAGGGTGTGGCAGGACAGCGGTGAGAGGTACCAGCCTGTCCTCTTGCCGAGAACCCTCCTGCTGGCGGCTTGAAATGGCCTGGGATGGAGGCTTTCACACTGTAGTCTTCAGGGATAAGCAGGCGAAGGGCCGAGTCTTAGCTTTTTCATCTTTCAGCTCAGACTTGGGCAACTCAGTTTGCCCATCTGCACTTCCGTTCCCGGTTTGCGATGTATGTTCTTGGCTAAATCAACCTCAGTTGTCTCATCTATAAAAATGGGGTGGGTCTGAGGGTTAAGAAACATAATGCACATCCAATGGTTCACAGTTCTGTCATGGGACAAGTTCTCTCGGAAGCCAACTTTGAGATGGAGATTAATATGCAGGAGGTTTATGGGCACATTCTAAGGATCAATATCTGGGGAAGGAAAGGAGACAGGATTGGGCAGAGGGTCATGCTGGGCTGCAGTGCAGTCTCCACAACGCCTCAGCAGACCCCAAGGGGTGCCCTGCCGTGGAGAGGACCTTCAGAGTTCTCCCAAGTTGAAATGAGGGAGCTGGAGCTTTGGAGTCTCTGCACTGAATCCAAGCTGACCTCCAAAAGGCGCATGACCTGGGGCTGTTCGGCTCTCTCTAGCTAGTGGTAGTCCCTGGACAGGACTGACAGTAGGCTGCACTCTGAGCAGCTGGGCTGAGGGCAGCAGGAGGGGAGAAATAAATCCTGGGTTCTGAAGGGAAAGTGGGTGGCACATTCAGAGTATCCACCGCTCTGCTGGACAGCTGGCCAAGGCTCCACAAATCCTGCTAGTCACCGTGTCCTTCTGTGAATCTGTTTTACAGATGTGGAAACTGAGACCCAGAGAAGGAAGACAGTATGCTTCAGGCCACCTGGCAAGCAAGTGAGAGAACCAGGGCTTCAGTTACTAGATTTCTGGTTCCAAAGCTTTAACCGGCACATTTGCCCACTCTAAACATTGTAAACTTTCAGTTGCTAGGAATGTGTAAATAGTTACTGTCATTAAGGCAGAAAGAAGGTATGGGTAATTTTCTTAAGATTTCTTGGTTAGGGGCAGAGCCAGATAGTCATAGGATTTATTGGATACTTTTGAGGTGAGGTGAAGTCGCTCAGTCATGTCCGACTCTTTGCGACCCCGTGGACTGTAACCTACTAGGCTTCTCTGTCCATGGGATTCTCCAGGCAAGAATACTGAAGTGGATTGCCATTTCCTTCTCCAGGGGGTCTTCCTGACCCAGGGATCGAACCCAGGTCTCCCACATCGAAGGCAGATGCTTTAACCTCTGAGCCACCAGATCTCGTCTGGATGCTTTTATGAGCACTTTATAATATTTATTTGGCTGCACAGAGTCTTAGTTCGCATCACACGGGATCTTCAATCTTTACAGCATGTGGAATGTAGTTCCCTGACTGGGGACTGAACCCAGGCCCCTTGCCTTGGGAGCTCTGAGTCTTACCCAGTGGATCACCAGTGAAGTCCCAAGGGGTCACTTTTTAAAAATAGCACTTTGATGTTGGAATCATTGTAGACTTACTGAAGAGCTGCAAAGGTAGTACAGAGAGTTCCCATATACTCTTAACCCAGATTCCTCTAATGTCAACTTCTTTCATTACAGTGACACATCCATCAAAGCCAACATTCATACCTTACTGTTAACTAAACTTCAGACTTTAAGGTGGTGTCTGCTGGGTTTCTCTGCTCTCAAATTACCATTTTCTCCTTCCCCTAATTTAATCTTTGGATCCCAGACATCCAGTTTAGCCCACACTCAGAAAAGGTCTGGAGTTAACCTCTACCTTTTGGAGGGGAAAGTATCCATCTACGTAACTAGAAATTCTTCTGTATGGAAGATTTGTCTCTTCTCTCCAAAGGAACATATAAAATTATTATGCCAAGTGTATATAGTTATAACAGGCATAAGCCAAGACTGTCCTGTGCCAGCCTGGGCCTCAAAAGAGCTTAAATGAGGTAAGAGCTTAAACTCTTGATTTGGAAGTCCATGAGCTGGAATTCTGGCTCTTGTACTGAATTGCTGTGTGACCTTGCCCAGGTTGCCTCACCACTCTGAACCCTGGCTCTCCTCTTTTTCCTAGGTTTGTTTTGGGGAGTAGATGAGATAATCCCTGAAAAAATGCCTGGCACAAAGCAGCCAACAGTCAAAGCAGTCTTTGCCATCATTTAACATGTTCGATTTTAAAGGTGATGAAATGGAAGCTTGCAGAGAAGGAGGGATTTCCCCAAGGTCTATCCCATCTGGAGACAAAAGCTTGCCCCTCTCCGCCCCCTTGCTTTCCCTACCCTCCCTGTCTTTCCTGCTAAGGCTGTGCCCTTGAACATGAAGACACTGAGCTCCCTCCAAGGAGGCTGCCAGGCCCATGGCTGGGCACTGAGTCTCAGGAGTGAGAAGGTGGTGCCAGCTTCCTCCACGCGGTGCCACNGCTTTCCCTACCCTCCCTGTCTTTCCTGCTAAGGCTGTGCCCTTGAACATGAAGACACTGAGCTCCCTCCAAGGAGGCTGCCAGGCCCATGGCTGGGCACTGAGTCTCAGGAGTGAGAAGGTGGTGCCAGCTTCCTCCACGCGGTGCCACCGGGAGGGGAGGTTGGGATTCCTTATCCTGGATGCCCACAGGGCTGGTGGCACTGGGGTGGAGGGGGAGCGTGGGTAGCTGCTTGACTCGGTTTTAAGCTTAGATTGAATTTCCAATTAAGGGAATCTTTGGGTTAGGAGGAGATTTACTCCCGGGGGCTTTGTTGAGTAATCAGGCTGCAGAGAACAGAGAGCCTTCCTACCAGCCTCCTTGGCCCAGGCAGCCTGGGGTTTCTCTCCATTGTGGCAGATTGTCTGCTCTGAGCTTGAAAGGAACTTCTCAGCTCAAAGTCTAGGACCAGGACCGCTTTCCCAGGGAGAAGGGAGAGAGCTGAGATGTCTCACTCCCTAAAATGGGCTCTAAATTGAAGGCAACTCTAGCTGTGCACTGTCCAATATGGTGGCCCCCAGCCATGTGCATCTGTTGAGGTCTTAAAAGTGTGGCTGATATGAATTGAGATGCACTATAAGTGTGAAGCAGACCCTGGCTCTCAAAGACTTCATAAGAAAAATATGTAAAAAAACCTAGTAATAAATTTTTATATTGATTACAGTTTGAAATGTTTATATTTGGGGGGGAGGATGTGGACCACTTTTAAAGGCTTTGTTGAATTCACTACAATATTGCTTCTGTTGTTTATGTTCTGGTTTTTTGGGGCCATGAGGCATGTGGGGTCTTAACTCCCCAACCAGGGGTTAAACCTGCAATCACCTAGATTGGAAGGCGATGTCTCAACCTGTGGACCGCCGGGGAAGTCCTGAAATGATTATATGTTAGATATAATGGATTAGAGAAAGCATATTATTGTAATAAATTTCACTTGTTTCTTTCAACATTTCTGAATGTGGCAACTAGAAAAGTAAAAAAAAAAAAAATTGCATGTGTGTCTCATGTTATACTTTTCTTGGGCAGTGTTGCTCCTAGACCCATTCAGGGCCCTAAGAAGATGGTCCAGCTCCTTCACTGACCAGATAAGGAAACTGAGGTACAGAAAGGGGAAAAGAAAGGCTCATAGCCACTAGATGATCAAGGGGGAATTCTTTTCAGGGTTTCTGATTTTGTGGCTACTCTCGCTTTTTGTAATGCCTTTTAAGGTCATGGATGCTGGGCCGTGGAGGGAAGCTGGGATGTTTGAGGAGGCATCTAAACCCTTCTGGTTGTCATGCCAACACCCTGATAAATGGCTCCCTTCTGGAAGGAGCACAGGGAGAGGTTCTGAGTGGAGCTTGCCCTCTGCTGCTGCTGGCCATATCTTGTCTTCTCTCCAGATTGCAATGCTCTTATGTCTAAAAGGAGATGAATGTTTGCCTCGAAACGTTTTCACAAAAGTTAAACCAGATACTGTATACGCAGCATTCAGGTGAAGGGCCAGAAGTGGGGCGCACTCAGTAAACATTAGCCGCTGTTGTCATTGTCTAGGATTCTCGTTGTTACTGTTGTCATTGTGCCACCGCGGCAGAGGCAGGGGCTGGCCTGCAGGAGTTCTCAGCCTCCCGGGGTGTGACGTTTGCAACATCTCAGGTTCTGGACCATGGTGGCATCGGTGTGACCCCGAAGATAGAGTCCCCTGAACACATGTGTTCTCTGCTCCTCCACGTCCCCACCCTCATTCTCACCCACTCCCTGACTGACCCTGGAAGTTCCCAGGTTGAATGCAGGGTTAGAGATGGTGTTGTGAGTTGCTGGGAGGTGAATTTCTCAGATGAGCAGAAGCCAAGAGCTTGGCAAGCTTAGAGCCAAGAGCGTGGCAAGCTTAGAGCCAGGAGCTTGGCTATGATATTGGACAGATCCAGGTTTGAATCTGGGTTCAGCTTCTTACAAACTGTGTGACCTTAAGCAAGTTACCTCACTTCTCTATGCCTCACTTTCCGTTTCAGTCAACTGGGAATCACATTAATTCTCTTTCAAAGTATTATTGCAGAGGATAAAAGAGATAGCCCATGCCTTTGCTTTGAAGGCCTGCAAGGAGGTGTACACTGTTAATAATAAATTGTGTTATAATGAGTCATTCTGTACTGATCTGAGTCTCCCTTGAGAATGATATTAATATCAGCTGGAGGGAAGCCTGTCATCTCTCACAGTCCCAGAAACAAGTTCCCAGGCTTGTATCTTCTGCAGGCCACAGTCCCAATTTTTGCTACATCCACATATCACCTCTGTTTTCCAATCTCAGTCATTTCCGTCACTCATTCGTGTCTGACTCTTTGCGACCCCATGAACTGCAGCATGCCAGGCCTCCCCGTCCATCACCAACTCCTGGAGTCTACTCAGACCCATGTCCATCAAGTCGGTGATGCCATCCAACCCATCTCACCCTCTGCCGTCCCCTTCTCCCGTCTTCAATCTTTCCCAGCATCAGGGTCTTTTCTAATGAGTCAGTTCTTCGTATCAGGTGGCCAAAGTATTNACTCAGACCCATGTCCATCAAGTCGGTGATGCCATCCAACCCATCTCACCCTCTGCCGTCCCCTTCTCCCGTCTTCAATCTTTCCCAGCATCAGGGTCTTTTCTAATGAGTCAGTTCTTCGTATCAGGTGGCCAAAGTATTGGAGCTTCTGCATCAGCATCAGTCCTTCCAATGAATATTCAGAATTGATTTCTTTTAGGATTGACTGGTTTATCTCCTTACAGACCGAGGGACTCTCTAGAGTCTCCTCCAACACCACAATTCCAAAGCATCAATTCTTTGACTTTCAGCTTTCTTTATGGTCCAACTGTCATATCCATACATGACTATTGGAAAAACCATGCTTTGACTATATGGACCTTTCCAATTTAATCTCTATCTTTAAATCAACTTACTTTATGTACACTTACTGAAAAGGAAGACTTTGGAACACTGTTAAAAATGAGACACCCATATCACGGGAGGTTCTGAAAACAGAATGCTATTCAAGTCTGAGGTCAACCTTAAGGCCAGAGATGCTAAGCCTGAAGTCTGGTCCCTTTTTGCTGAAAAGAGACATTGGCTAGAGATTGACAGATGTGAGAGACCTGTACACCTGACCAGGGTTGGTCCTTGACTAACAAAAAGAATGGGTCTGGTGCTATTTCTTCCCTTTTTTTTAATGAAGAGTTTTTATTTATTGATTTAGTTTTGGCTGCACTGGGTCATCGTTGCTGCTCACAGGCTTGCTCTAGTTGCAGTGAGTGGGCTTGATGTGGTGGTTTCTCTTGTTGCAGAGTGTGGGCTCAGTAGTTGTAGCTAACGGGCCTAGTTGTCTGGTGGCACGTAGGGTCTTCCCAGACCAGGGATCAAATCCATGTTCCCTGCCTTGGCTGGAGGATTCCTAACCACTGGACCCCCAGGGAAGTCCTGGTGCTGTCTCAGGCTGTGATTTCACATCTGCCAGCACTCATTTCCGGAGAAGGCAATGGCACCCCACTCCAGTACTCTTGCCTGGAAAATCTCATGGGCGGAGGAGCCTGGTAGGCTGCAGTCCATGGG